>OX377618.1:89221376-89553253 GCA_947397865.1 Polietes domitor | reverse complement strand
TACTACTACTACTACTACTACTACTACTACTACTACTACTACTACTACTACTACTACTACTACTACTACTAACTACTACTACTACTACTACTACTACTACTACTACTACTACTACTACTGCTTACTACTACTACTACTACTACTACTACTACTACTACTACTACTACTACTACTACTACTACTACTACTACTACTACTGCTACTACTACTACTACTACTACTACTACTACTACTACTACAACTACTACTACTACTACTACCGCGTTGTCGTTGCTGTTGACCGCGGCTGCGTCTTAGGTGGTCCATCCGCTTAGTCCAATTTTGACATTTCCACGTTTTTGAGTAACAGAGACCCAATTGGTGCGAACGGCGACGAATCGAAAATTGGTGGTCATCATTAACACTGGCCGATACAGCTGCGATATTTTCTTCAGTTCGCACTCTACGTAAGCGTGTTGGTGGTTTTGCATGTTTTTATTAGCATTTGGTTTTGCTGTAGCAACATTGACAAAACAGAGGTTTCTTCATTTGATGTCTAGATTTGGGATGTTGTACGTGGTGTTTACAAAATGGAAGCATCTGCATTCTCGTTATCTCTGTTGGATTTGTCATTTGTCGACATCCTTGGTAGTTACACTTCGGTGGCAGGGAAATAAGACAAATGTGTTTTTAATGAACAGGGATTTTCCTTATGTATCCCACTTCTCATTATAGAATGGTATTGTTTTTATAGAAACTCCTTTCAATACTCAAAACTTAGTGAATAAAAACACGTTTCATAAAGTAAAGTGTACAAAATCAATCAGAAACAAGCTATATGTAGTGTCAAATTAAGATCATTACAATGTCAAATGAAAGTCCGTAAGAAGAGAAAAATGAATAAAGATTATTAGTAAAAGGAGTGAATATAAACTATTGGATAATGTAGAGGTTTAATGTCAGCTTATTAAAGTACACCTTTTAGCCTTTCTTCTCATATATATGGTTCGACGGATACGTCCGGATAAACAAAGTTCAATACCAAGAAATACAGGAACGACTCGTAAACATACACAAAAAACACAACACACTTCATCGCAGTGCATTGCTTTTTGCAATAATATTATTACCATTTTCTTAATTTTTGATTAATTTACATATCTGTGTTAGTATTTTCTAGTTTACAAAAATCTAGTAACTGATGCATTTTCTTTGTGCAACAGATGTGTTTTCATTATTACTTTAAGTTGAAATATCAAACATGAAACAAGAGAAAAAGTAGTAACTTTCGCAGCATGGTTTGAAAAAACAAGTTGCCACCTGGTCCCAAATTTTTATATTTTGCCATTTCAAAATGTTGGCAACAACCTGCCATTATTACATTCTGAAAATATGTTACTTCAAAAATTGTCTCACAAAATTTCGGGATTCTTAAGGTACGTTCACATTTGGCAAATATTTGCTCATCATAGTCTGAACAGCAAACATTTTTTAGGAGCAAACAAAAAATCAGCTGATTTTAGGCAAATAAAATTATTTGCCAGCAAACAAAAATTCGGCAAGTGTGAACATAGTGTGAACACTCCGCGTCAAATATTTGCCTCTCTTTTTGATTTGCTCTTGCAAAACGTTCGCATGAGCAAACACATCAAATAACAGCTGATAAAGGCGGTGTGGTTAACTTTTCTAAATTTTAATAGCCAAAATGAAAAAGCGTTGGATAAAAAAAATAATTCCGAGCAGAAACTATTAACAAAATAAAATAATTTACAATTTGCTTTTATTTATCTTATTTATATGGCTGTAATTACGGTCAAATAGATTCGACGTTTTCCTCATGCGAATCGCACAGGGAGTGTACACATGAAAAAAATCAATAAATATTTGATTTAAAAAATATGGTGTGCCATATATATATGTTTAATCTTATCATAAGGAAAAAAGTTATTCGTTAATTTTAATTTTGACGACGCCTGGAATATCACTTATTGTGTCACTGTTCAACTATTATGTTGCCAGCTGATGCTGTTAAAAATATGAAGTTTTCAAAAAATATGTCAAGCAATAACTAACGATTATTTTCCATCGAAAATCTTTGGCAAACGTATTTATTAAATTTATTTGATCGTGTGTTCACCCCAATATGCATGACAAATTAGTTTGTTTGGCGAAGATTTGATAGTGTGCACAAAATCACGTCACAACTTTTTTTAATCGATTATTTTTGTCATCACAATGAAAAAGCAAAATTTGTTCATTTTAATTTGGAAGCAACTTGTGTAGGATGCGTCCATAAGGACATGGATGTGAATTGAGTGGGCTTGGGTGGACAGTTGAACAGGAGTAGGTGTATTTTGTCATAGTTATAATCAAATAATTCTGCAATAATAAAAATTATGTTTGACAAATAATTGGCCAAAAAGTTATTTGTTATAGAAAATCATCGGTAAATTAGTTTTTCAAATTATTTGACTAATGTGTACTCCCCATTGTATTACATTAATAATCAAATTTGACAAATTGATCGTGCCATCTAATTCCCCCTTATTGAACTTTATACACAAATTTTTTTGGTAGTGTGCACGCACACCACAATATGAGAAAAGTTTGCCAAACAATAAGCCATTTATTATTATATGGCAATTATATTTGACCGTGTGTAAACCCATTTTAGAATAAATTTAAGGAACATCATAAAAATTAAGTTTTAAAAATTAAATTTGTAAAATTATATTCATCATCTCCACGATAAATGTAAAAAAGCGCGAAACTTATGACATGTTGACAACACTTATACATAAACAGCTGGCATTGATGGGCTGTATATTAATTGTCTGTCCATATATGCATATATTTACAATTACAATAATCTTACCAAATGGTCAAAATCTTTGGAATTCATGCGCAAAAAGTTTTTATAAAGGTGTGGAACTTCCTCACGAAGCTCTTTTAATAATTTTGCACAACATCCCTCCTTGTTCCGTTTACGTACCCATTCTCGAATCCACACTCTTTCTTTTCGCTGTTTTTTTCTGCTCCTCTTCCATTAACAAGGCAGAAGCAGCTCCACAACATAAAACAATAAACTCAACTTCATCATTCGCGTCCATCATGTTTTATTGTTTAAGGGCAAATAATTTTTTGTTTTTTGACAGTTTGCTCAAATAAATTTACTTGGAAAATATTTGTTTAAGTGTGAACGGCGCGCAAATATGTTTGCCACAATTTTATTTGACATTGTTTGACAGCTGTTTGGGCAAACAAAAAGCGGCAAATAAATACATACAATGTGAACGCAAAATAAACTTTGAGCAAATTTGGCGTTTTTTGTGGCAAACGCGGGAAAACATATTTGCTGCAAATATTTGCCAAATGTGAACATAGCTTTAGAGACACGGAAATGATACATTTGTTGATTTCTATGGTATGTAAGTTTTCCAATACCGTCCATTTGTACAACTATGCATATTTATACTATATGTACTAGAGTTCGACCGATTAATCGACTTCGTCCTTCGGCCAAAAACTGGTAATCGGCCTTGGGCAAAAAAATGCCGATTAGTGGAATATTTAGGATTATGAAAAAATATATTTTTTTTTATTTTCTAATGATACAATAAATATTTCCTTTTTATTTTAGACAGTTTAATTTGTGTAGAACATTGTGACGGAGATGTTTCTTTTCGATTGAGTATTTAGTTTTATATTCCATAATGTTAGCTCTGTTCCTTTAAGTACTTATTTTTACATTTATATTTTTTTGCAAATTGTACTGCATTGTTCAAAATAGAACATGGGGTTTCCGAACGGAGTAAGTCTTCTTTGCTTTGGACTGTCTTTATAACATTTCACCTAATCTAAAATATATATAAAAAGTTTAATGTACTTAATTCATTAGAAATATCTTTTACAATGAAGCCAACATCAAAAATTGTTTTTACAGTCTAAAAAAGTAAATACACCGTTTTTCTATGAAAATCTACAAGATATAGCACCATTTGTATTGTATGACCGCGCCATGTAGCGTGAATATCGCACTGAACTAAAAAACCTTGAAGGTTTTGTTGTGGATAATGTCCACTTTCATTTGCATTTTGGTTGTTGTACTGTGTTATAAGTGATTTATCTGATATGTAAAATTAAACGTGAGTTAAGACAAAATGTTTATATATAACACAAACAAAAAACTATTTAATATGTAATTGTTAACAGGTATTTCAAAAAAAATTCTCCTGATGATGTTGGAAATGTGTAATATTGAACTTTTGCTCTTAGAATTTTGAGTTCTTCAAAAAATCTTAAACTATTGATATAGGTGATGATCCTTTAAAAAATACAAGAAGCATAATGGAATGTTGCGAAAAACATATTTTATACAATAAACGTTGATGTAACGAATGATATTTTTATCAGTGTACAAATTTAATAATTTTAATTGTTTATTTTTTGAATGTGAAGCATTACAGTGTTAGTTAATTATTTCTTTTTTAGAGAATAGTACGTTTAGGCAAATACATATAAAATAAATTTGTATCCATAATGTCCTTTTTATTTCTGATATTGAGAAGCAAATTAAAAAACATTGACAATGTGACTTCCTTATTAAAGTAATTTAGACATATACTGGTTCTATACTGATTGCAGTTAATCCATACAAAAAATTGGATATATTTAATAAGGTAAGTTGCTGATCTTAAAAGCTCTTTGTATATTTGTAATAACACAATTTTTTAGCATATAATATTGACATATATATTGCGATTCTAAAAGAAAAATAATTTAAAAATCATTCAGGTCGTACAAATACGACCTTAGGTCAAGTAAAGAAAATGTGACTATGAAGACAAAATCTCTCATTATTTTATGAAACAATTAAATTGATTGTATTAGAAAATAAGAAATACCCGATACTTCGTACACGGTAAACGCTCACAAAATTTGAAAAATTGCTTTATATTCACACCAAATTCGCGATTCCAGATCCTACGTAGCCGGAGGAATTTATACACCGATTTGATTTTTGCCCCCTCTTGTACAAATTAAAAATATATATTGTGCCATCCATTTATACGTAGTCAATAGTTTAATTTAAGTATGCACAAAAATTGAAACAAGTTTTTTTAAAAAAAATCATATAGAAAATTATTTGCCCGTTTCCTTCTTAAGGTGGGATAATTATACCCTCACTCTACAGAGTAGGAGCTTATATATGATTAGGGATAGGAAAAAGTGTAACGCATTGAAAGAGTTACTTAAGACCCTAATTATGCCCAAAATCCCTTGCTCTCGAAGGGAGTTAAGGAATTTATAAAAATTCTGAACAGAGTAATATTTTTTCCAGAATTAGTTTAAATTTGGAGATGGATGAAATTGATATACCCCTTGGTACACATAAGTCCATATTCCTATTAAAATATACGGAACAAGATATATTTTGATATTTGAGTTTTTATAATCACTTTGAGCGAAATATGGAGGATATTGCCACGACCCTTCTTGTACCTCTCACAC
This sequence comes from Polietes domitor, assembly GCA_947397865.1. Lineage (NCBI taxonomy): Eukaryota > Metazoa > Arthropoda > Insecta > Diptera > Muscidae > Polietes > Polietes domitor. The sequence goes on along the minus strand of OX377618.1, from coordinate 89,547,763 downwards.
AAATCACCATTACTTACGTTAAATTAAATCTATTCGGATGATCGGAATATTGTGGAATTTTAACTTTGGCAATATTTTCATATATACTGCAAAAACCTGAATAAACTTTAAACCTACAAAGTATGTATGCTTTTGCCACGCCCTTTGTAGTCCCTATCTACAATAAAATTAAATCCTTTAGCAGCAAATGACTTAAAATCTGAAATTATAAATATAACAAACATTTTTTACATATTTTTTATTTCGACGGGCCTACTGACTATAATATTCGCACAGTTAGGTATTATTTTTAATCCATTTTGTCTCAAATTTCTAAAAATCATTTATATTAGTAATCTAAATAATTTTTGAAAAATTGTATGATTTTGGACCAACATAACTTTGCCTTTAAAAGCCTTTGAAGAATACAGCACATATTTATAAAGGTTGAAGTGATCCCCATTTTTCCGAGTAACTTTTGTCTGCACGAAATTGCAATGTTTACTAGAACAAAAATTATTGAATTTTGACCGATGGATTTTGATTCTGAACCACTGTGCAACATCTATACTGGCCAAGTCACCTAAACTTCCAAATAAAACAGAACCTAGTGACACTTATATTAGCCATAGCTGGTCAGAGGCTCGGAAGGTGTTCGACACTCTTAATGTCCACCTCCTCCCCACAGCTCCTACAAAAATCGTTTGATAATTGAAATATTTCAAGTAAAGAAGATAGCTCGTCCTTTTTAAATCATACTTTGGTCAAACCATCTTTGTGATTTAGAAATCGGCCCAAAGTTGACTACTTTTCGTATTTTTCGATTTAAAAAAAAATTAAGATTTTTATTTTTTGTTTTTATGTTTTTTAATATATTTTTACGTATTTGTTCATAAAGCTAAGAAAATTTTTTAATTTTTTTTTTACAAAAACTATGTTTGTGCCAAATATAGTTTGGTTGAAATGAATATTGTAAAAAAGTATCCTTTTTGAACAAATGTCTGACTTTGGACCAACACAACTTTTTTCCTTCAAAAGCCTTTAACGAAATGTATACATATTTGGAAATATTGAAAGGTTTCCCGTTTTTGTAACATTTGCCTGCACGAAATTACACCCTTGGAAGATAGGATACAATTAGTGGAAAAAGTCCGATTTTTTAGATCCAAAACGCAATTTAGTCATTTTCGTCTCATTAACTTCTGAAAAGTAGGTATGCAGATAAAAAGGTGAGTAACTTTCCTTTATCCTCATGCTAAATTTTATAACAATCGGAGTTCATTTGCCGGAAATATGACCAAAAAACCAAAATAATACGTGATTTAGCAGACAAATCGAATTACTGCATGCAAACTGCACATTAGAGTGGCTTCAAAATAAAAGTAGTGGAGGTTCCCGACTAAAATGAAAGATTTGTTTGTTTTATGTGTTCTCCCAAAATATTTATCTTTTATCATTGTCCTAACTAAGGTCCACAGATTCCAGTACACAATTTCTAACCATAATAAGTTTTGAATTGTGCAAAGAAGAAAATATAGAGGAACGAGCTAAATCTTTTCATTTATCCACTCGATTAGCAATAAACATCGTTCGTGGAAAAGACTTAGATGCTTCAACATCCTCCAATTCCTCTGTGAAACAAAAGGACAAAACCGGCCTAATTCTAGTTGTAGGAAGTTGTCAAGTGTGCTCACAATTACAAATGAAGTAATGAAAAGAACGTATATCTTTACCTATTTGTACTCAAATAATGACTCAATTTATTGCAAATGTTCAAAAGATCACTACTAAAATTATAGTTATAAGAGAGATTTTATTATTATTATAAATCGTGCTTATAAATAAATTATAAAAATTATCGATTTTTTTCTTATTATCTTATCGTTCTTGTTCTACGTCACTATGAGTTTACAAAAACATGTTTACAGTGGGTGCCTTTTCATATAATAGCCTTATCACACTGCAGGGGAAATATAGTTTAACTAGATTTTGAGACAAGTCGACCTCGAATCTAGATATTTTTCCATGCAAAATTTAAAATCGTCCTGCAGGTCAATATTTAATATTTAGGCACACAAAAATAAGAAAAAATTGAATAATTTATGGTTATGTGTATTGAACCGTGTTCAACAACCATAGTACCATACCAAATTTAATCTGATTACATATGTATTGTTTTGTATAGAACCTTTTTTTGTGCCTTTTGTTTTTTAATTAATTAGTTTGGGGGTTTGTTTTAAATTCAATAGTTTGTATTTTTTTCTTCAATTTTTGTTGTTGTTGTACATTTTAGTTTAATTGGTAATTTTAATAATTTTAATAATTTAATATTATTCAATTAACATTTTTAAATTCATGTGTCTATTTTTCTTGCGAACCACGCTAATGTACATGTATGTATGAGTGTTTTTTGCTTTTGTTTCGTTTCAAGTAGTTTTGTTCAAATTCTTTAACTTTAATTTGTATGTGTTTTAAATGTGTTTTTTCTCTTGTTTGTTAATTTTAAGTAGCACTTCACTTATTAATTATTAACTTTATCACTTTTCACTTTGTCACGCGGGCTGGTGCGGGTCAACGGTTTGAAAGTTAGAACGATATTAATCTGCTTTGTCCTGCTTGAATATCGCTTAGGCTTCCCCATCGCGGCAGCCAAACGATATTCAGCAGGCTTCCAGGGCATGTGTGTACGTGTGTGTATGTATGTACGTGCATGTACATATGATTACACACATGCCCTTTTGGCTACTGCGCTGTCATATAAATATGAGCAACAGTGCTCTCAATAAGTTTAGCGCAATGCTAAACATTCCGCCTCCCCGTGACTCAGTGAAAATTTACAAAAATAATACTTAGTCTAACGTTTAAATAAATTTTGGGTGGGCCCCGAGAAAACATAGCCCAGCGCAGTTTGGTACGTATGCACAACCCCAATTCCGGCAAAGAGAGCACCCTCGCACCTTATTGCGGAGTACACATCGGCGCCCAGCTCGATATCTAGGGGGTGTTTCCTCGAGGATCCACATCGGCCATAGTGGCGGCGGCAAAATCGCGGGTGGGGTCTTCTAGGATGGGGTCAGAGTAGGGTCGTCTTGGCAATTCGTCCGTGATAAGAGCATGCACCTTCAATGCCCAAACGTTTCTGTCATGCAGCGGCCTCACTTTAAAGGTTGTGAAACGTTGGCCTTCGTGCAAGAAGGACCGCAGGCTTAGCCGCTTGAAGGTGGATGCTGCTATCCTCGACATTGGGGAGGACTGGCTAACGAGGGCCCCCATGGTTGACCAAGTGTCCCCCGTCTCCGCAGCTATTCTGACCATGGCAATCGGCACAAATACCATCCCCCATCTGTATACCGGCGCCGGCACGGCTGCCCTTTGTAGAGAGTCCTGCAGCTGCGGGGCCCCATGCAGATGTGTGTGGTGTCTTTCCGTGCACCGACGGCAGCCGACCAGACATGTGCAGTCTGGTGCTAAGTGGCTCCTGGCCAGGCAATTCCGGCAGTAGCCCCTGCGCTCAACTGTCTCGTACCGCTGGTACGGAGTGAGTTCGCGGAAACGGCGACAGGAGCTGAGAGCGTGGTCTTCCTGGCACAGACCGCAGGAGTATTGCCAGTCGCTGGGCCGTTGGTCACGCTGCTGATGGGGCCGCCCACCGGACCGACTACGCCGTTCGTTTGTTTGGGCCAGTCTTTCAGTTGACTGAGGGCGCCGCTCGTGTTGCCAGTCTTGTCGGGGTAGATATGCTGCCATAACTAGAAAACAAAAAATGTGAATGTGTGTTTTTTTGAAAATTAGACTATGATCTAGTCAATCGGAAAATAGTTTGACAACTTTGGTAATGGGTCGACTAATTATGCCGTGGGACGTATTTATATCTACAACCCGGGTATTCTTGTCGAGTCCAGGATATATTTTTACGATTCGCCCCATTCGCCATTCGGTAGGGGTCAATTTTTCATCCTTGATTATGACGAGATCATTGTCTTTGACATTTTCCCTTTGGAACTTCCATTTTGTTCTACGGTGGGGTTCATTCAAATATTCGGACTTCCAACGCTGGCAAAAATATTGGGAAATTATTTTTTAGACGTTTCCATCTATTGGCATAAGTTAAATCGTCATCAGATATGTCAGATTCGGCTGGGGCCAGCATGGAAGTCCCAATAAGAAAGTGTCCAGGAGTTAAAGGGGACAAATCATCAGGGTCATCACTAGCAGCGCTCAATGGTCTCGAGTTCAGACAAGCCTCGATACGGGCTAAGATTGTTGAGAGTTCTTCAAATGTGAAATTCTTTTTTGGTATCAATTTTCTCAAATGTGTTTTGAATGACTTTACGCCCGCCTCCCAAAGACCACCCATATGAGGTGCACCAGGTGGTATGAATTCCCATTCAAGTTCGTGATGTGCATTCTGTTGAATGGCGTTACTTTGAAGAGTCTTGAGGAACTCGAGTCTGTCTTTTCGCATCATTTCAGCTGCTCCCACGAAATTTGTGCCATTATCAGAATAAATCCTGGCAGGACAACCTCGTCGGCCGATAAGCCGTGCAAGGGCGGCGAGGAAAGATTGGGTCGACAAGTCGCTTGTGGCTTCCAGGTGAATGGCTTTTGTGGCAAAACAGACAAATATGCATACATATCCTTTTGTAATAAGGCAAGCCCGACCAGTGAAATTGTTGATGCTAAAGGGCCCAGCAAAATCGACTCCTGTGTTGTTGAAGGGTCGAGATGGCATGGTACGTTCTGGAGGAAGAGATGACATAATCTGAGTTTGAGTGTGTCGTTTATAAAGTATACACGTCTTGCAGTTGTGTATAAACTTTTTTACTAAGGGTTTCAATCTGAATATCCAAAATTCAGTTCTCAATACTCGTGTCATAAGTTGGTTTCCTCCATGAATTGTGACCTTGTGCGTGAATTCAACCAAAAGTTGAGTTAATCATGCCTCGTATGGTAAGAGTATTGGATGACGTTCATTATACGTCAAGGCAGGCGATTGAACAAGTCGACCGTTCGCTCTCATGACCCCCTTGGAATCCAGAAACGGATTAAGAGATAAGAGACTACTGCTAGGTGAAGTACGAGTTTTTTGTGCTAGAGCCCGATGTTCAAGGGCAAAGTAGTGCTTTTGAGTGATGATTATAAGTCGGACTTTAATGTCCCGAATCTCTTCAGCGGTATTTTCTACGGATGAAATTCTAATTAGTGTCCTATTTATGCCTTATAGGCATGTGAAAGGGAAGAGAATCTCAAAAGTGGGTCGTCAAAGGTTGAAGTTGCAAATACTTTGACAGATTTGGCTTCCAAATTGGTGTCTTCTTGAACTTCGTACTTTGGCCATCGGTCTTGCGGAAATTTGAGCCGACTGGCAATGTCTGCGGGATTGCTTTCAGAGTCTACATATCACCACCGTTCATTTCCAATACCTTCCAGAATATCAGATACTCGGTTTCCGATAAAAGTGCTCCAGGCACAAGGTGGTTTTTTCAACCATGCCAGCACAATTGTTGAATCGGTCCAGTATTGCGTCGAAAAGTTTGAGATTCGAAGCTGTGGAATTATTGCTGAAGCTAATTTTGATAAAAGGACAGCTCCACATAACTCTAAACGGGGTAGCGAAATTTTCTTAATGGGGGCCACACGTGTCTTGGCTGCCAGTAGAAAAGTGTCTGTGCTATTATCGGAATGTTGTACTCGTATATACGATGCGTCGCAAAATCCGTGGATTTCGATGGAACTAGAGGGTCTGAACTGAACCCACCTAGGAATCGCGACAGTATCAATTGATGGACAAGTTTTAATGAAATTCTGCCAGTTTATGTTAGTTATGGGTTTCAACAAGTCGTCCCAATCAATTTGATCCAGCCAGACTTGTTGCATTATTAGTTTAGCTATCACAATTATTGGTGCCAACCATCCTCAAGGGTCAACTTGGCAATCGTGGAAAGGACTGATCTCTTCGTGTGCGCTATATTTTCCTCAATCGATGGTGAAATGAATATAAAGGAGTCACTTGATATGTTCCACCTGATACCTAGGGTTTTCGTTGATGTTCCCTCAGATAAGTCTAACCAATTGACAGGAAGAAGTGAGTCTGGAGGTAAATCTTGAATTACAAGTGGGTCATTTGATGTCCACTTCCGCAACTCGAAACCGGCTGAGTCCAAGGCCGATACCAATTCTTTTCTTGATGTGATGGCCTCTTTTATTGTATGACCTCCCGCTAAGACGTCGTCAACATACAAATTCGTCGGCGTTAAAAACGTATCTATAAAATCTCCATTTTAGTATTTGTAAAACAAGATCTTGTTGAAGAATGGGTCCCGGGAACAAATTATCGTTAAGGCTTTTTTTTGTTAGACGAGGTGCTGGATGCGTTGAATACAACTCTCAGTTTTGTCGTTACCCTATCTGGCTTAATGACGGCATGATGTGGCAGGTAATAGTGTGGTGTATTATCAACCTCCTGCGCTGTGATCCTCCTCATATGACCCAATTCCAAGTATTCTAAAATGGCCTGATCATACTGTTGCTTGATGTCCGTCGTTTTTTGTAACTTTCGATGAAACTGCGCCATAGCAATGTTCCTGGAAGCTCCCAATTCTTCGCAAGTTTTGAACGGGATAGTCACAATGTACCTTCCAGATTTGTGTCGACGATTGTAGATTTAAAATTTTGTTCACAAAATGTATCCTCTTCTGACCGCAAAATCTTTTTTTGGGGTCTCTTCCACCTCCCAAAAACGTGTGAGGATTTTTTCAATCGAGACGGTGTTACAAAGTGAAATGCGATTTTCGACTTGAGTCTCCTGAGTAATGGGTCCACCGATAATCCATCCAAATACGGTTTTTTGAGCTAATAGTGACCCGAAGGACTGCATAGGAACGCCAATTAAAATTAGAAGTTAAGGTCTTCAAGACCGGTGCCCAAACTTCTAATTTAAATCTAGGGTCTGTTCGTGAGCAAAGGTTGAAAAGACAAGATTTTGTGGAGGTTTCTGACACGGCCTGATTTATACCGGTCACATGAACTAAGTTGCGCCTCGTAGTAAGTCTTAAAAAATTTTTAAGTTTTTCCGAAATGAAAGTAGATTGAGATCCAGGGTCAATTATTGGCCTGGCATCGTATTTCTGTCCTCGAGACTCGACTTGAACTATGACAGTGAACAGCAAAGTTTCTCTACTTTGTAGTAGACAAGGGGGTTTGCACTCTTGAAGAGTCAAAGTGGTGAGGCTAGGAGGTTCTAGGTTTGATGTGGGCTGTATTAACGTGCATTATCTCTTTCTAAAGTTTGACTGTCCATCGAAAATTGGGTCCCATTTGTCTTATGCAACACGGTGTGATGCTTTAGTTGACACTCCCGACATTTATAGGGGCTTCTACAATCCTTGATGCCATGCTTTGAGGAGAGACAGTTGAGGAGAGACAGTTGTAGCATAAATGTGAAGTCTTTACAATGTGAATTCTGTCATTTATACTTTTTTCAAGGAATTTTGGACAATATCGGATAAAATGATTTTCCTTGCAGAGTTGACAACTCTGATCATTCTTGTTAAACGAATTTGTTGAATTATTGCTGAGTTTGTGCTTTGTTCCCGTGCTTGTTGGGTTTTGTGAAATATTTGTTTGAAACGTATTAAAACGCCTGTCTTTTTTATTATTATCAGATCCAGGCTGACTATTTTTTGATGCGCTCGGTTTTATATTTCCGACTGACTCTAGGGTCTTGAACTTGTGTGTCAAAAACATATCAAATTCTGCCCAAGTAGGAAGTGTCGTACAATCTTTTAGAGAATTTTCAAATTCTTCTAGGAAATTTCTAGGGTCTAAAATTGGGTCCCATCCCCCGGTGTCAATATTTAATGTATTCAACGTCTGAATTAAACTATAATTTTTCCCTGCATTTTTTTGTATCGAAGACCCTGAATCTGCAGAAACACGAGGCAAGTTAAATAGAGTCTTCAGCTGTTCATTAACCTGCATCCGCTTATTTTCATATCTGGCCACCAAGTTTTTCCAGGCAATGTCGAATCCATCATTGGTTAGGGGTACGTGGCTGATGATTTCTCGATTGAAAATTAGCAAACTTTTCACATAAAATTGTATCCATGGCAAATTTTCGTACTTTTCTGTTATAATGTCTTTGAGCCCGTCAAAAACGTAAAGAAAATTTGAAACGAACACTTTAATTTTTGCCTAATTCTTGAGTTTATCTTGTGAATGCAACAAAATTACCCAGAAAAAATAGTATTTCCAAAAATCTCGAAGTTGGGGTCTTTTACCAGGATACCACGTAAGTTTTTATATCAATAAAATACTAGGACTAGTGTAATTGGGGTCTATTGTCAGGAACCAATTAATTTTTACAACAATAATTGTGTTGAACCGTAAAATTTGGCCGATAAACTTTTCCAGTGGCAAAAGTCTATTGTCTCGCAAGCCAAAATTTTGTTAAAAAATTTCTATTTTGATCGAAAAAGGAGTGTCTCAGAATGTTGTATTATACAATTTGACCGATAAACTTTTCCAGCGGCAAAAGTCTATTGTCTCGCAAGCCCAATTTTGTAAGACCGATTTTATGTTGATCCAAAAAGGAGTATCCCCGAATGTTGTATTATAAAATTTGACCGATAAACTTTTCCAGCGGCAAAAGTCTATTGTCTCGCAAGTCAAATTTTTTGTTAAATTTTTTCCTCAAAAAAAGTAGAATGTTAACTTGTAAAATTTGACCGATAAACTTTTCCAGTGGCAAAAGTCTATTGTCTCGCAAGCCAAATTATTCTCAAAAATATCTTCCATAGAATTTCAACCAGTAATTTCCTCTTTTTCTTTCGACAAATCCTAATTATTTTTTCCTTAAAAAAGGTTGTATTTAGGGTCTGGGGTATTTTGGTATTTGGTATTTCCACCAAATTACGAAATTTTAATTTTGTGTATTTAGTCCTAATTGTCGGCAACGACGAAAAATTGCAATTGAATTAAGAAATTTTTTTACTTTTTGTAGTTAGTTTCATTTGCCAGCAACGACGAAAAATTTCTATCAAAGTATGAAATGTTTTTTAATTTTTTGTAGTTAGACTCATATATTTGCAAACAGCGATGATAAAATTTCACTCAAATTAAGAAAATTTTAATTTTTTGTAGCTAGGCTCATTTGCAAACAGCGACGAAAAAATTTCAACTAAATTAAGAAATGTTGTTTGTATGTATTGTTGGTCTGTTATGTTGTATGTGTTGTCATTTATTTTGGTTTAAGACCTGAAGACTGCTGAAGACTTCAGCACAACCTTTGGTCTTAAACCAAAATAAATGACAACACATACAACATAACAGACCAACAATACATACAAACAACAACAATACACACGAGGTACAGTGAAGACGGGACATACCGTACAACAACAACCTTTGCATTGTTGCGAGCGATGCAAGCACATGCATAACATTGAATTGGCAAAGTGAGATTTTTAGTGTGTCGACTTAGTTCGGTGGAATATTTTGTTTATCAGCGCTTCTCATTTGTCGTATGTGACCGCTGGTACTAATATGAACCCTGATTTAAGTCAAAGACATACATTCGTTGCGAAAGTTCTGACGAGATGGGGTAGCGCCCATCGAAACTGCGCAGTCAACTTTTAGCTGCAACAATAAAGGTCTCACTTAGCCTTTTTGCTAATTTTGAGTTCTGCTGAAGACTTCAGCACAACCTTTGGTCTTAAACCAAAATAAATGACAACACATAAATTAAGAAATTTTTATTTTTTTGTAGTTAGGCTTGTTTGCCAACAGCAACGAAGAAATTTCAATTAAATTAAGAAATTTTAATTTTTTTGTAGTTAGGCTTGTTTGCCAACAGCAACGAAGAAATTTCAATTAAATTAAGAAATTTTAAATTTTTTGTAGTTAGGCTTGTTTGCCAACAGCAACGAAGAAATTTCAATTAAATTAAGAAATTTAAAATTTTTTGTAGTTAGGCTTGTTTGCCAACAGCAACGAAAAAATTTCAATTAAAATAAGAAATTTTAAATTTTTTGTAGTTAGGCTTGTTTGCCAACATCAACGAAGAAAGTTCAACCAAATTAAGAAATTTTTTTGTAGTTAGGGTCTTTGGCTGGCGGTTATGACAGTATTCCAAAAAGCAAGATAACCTTCCGCAAAAATTTTCCCAAAAGAATTGTCCGCGCAAGATCTCGTCAATGTCAAGGAGTAGCTATGGGGTCAGCCACAATGTAGTAATATTTAAGAAATCCGACAAATTTAGACTCAAGAGGGGGGGTCGCGGCAAATAAGTGTCAAATAATTTTCCAAGAGATTGTTCCAAATCTACCAAGAAGAAATGCACGTAACAACTAGCCAAGAGCATACAGCGTCATATCGCTTTGTAAAACAACAAGACTTTCCTTCAATACGATAGTATGAGGCGGAGTCACAAAAGTTCGAGCACCCTCTATTCTTCTTTGGTTGTTGCGTGATGTAAAATAATATAAAACGGGAATTACTACTTGTTGTTCAAGGTTTGTGTAAGGGTGGATGTGTGTGTTGGGTACCTGCGTCCTCTTCCTTCTTTTCGTCTTGTTGCTAGGCGGTTTTTTCCTGATCGCTGCTGCTGATGACGCTGTCGCTGTTGTTGATGGGGACCGTTATTACGGTACCTTGCAGATTTTGCAAAAATGATCGTTTTTGTAATTTTTTGTTGTTGTAGTTACCGTACCGTTACTTTTATTTTCAATGTTTTAACCGGGGATGAGATTTTTTGTGTTAGTTGATTTTGTTTTGTATTTGTTCACTAAAACTCGTAATGTCACTTTTTGTCACAAACACTTTTAAACTTTGACTATTTCTGGCATGTTTTTAATTATTTAAAAAACATCCGGTTCGCTGAGGACCATAATGTTTTGTATAGAACCTTTTTTTGTGCCTTTTGTTTTTTAATTAATTAGTTTGGGGTTTTGTTTTAATTTCAATAGTTTGTATTTTTTTTCTTCAATTTTTATTGTTGTTGTACATTTTAGTTTAATTGGTAATTTTAATAATTTAATATTATTCAATTAACATTTTTATATTCATGTGTCTATTTTTCTTGCGAACCACGCTAATGTACATGTATGTATGTGTGTTTTTTGCTTTTGTTTCGTTTCAAATAGTTTTGTTCAAATTCTTTAACTTTAATTTGTATGTGTTTATAAATGTGTTTTTTCTCTTGTTTGTTAATTTTAAGTAGCACTTCACTTATTAATTATTAACTTTATCACTTTTCACTTTGTCACGGGGCTGGCGCGGGTTAACGGTTTGAAAGTTAGAACGAATTAATCTGCGTTGTCCTGCTTCAATATCGCTTAGGCTTCCCCATCGCGGCAGCCAAACGATATTCAGCAAGCACAAAGCAGAACAGACAACTAGCAGATAGCTTCCGGGCCATGTGTGTACGTGTGTGTATGTATGTACATGCATGCATATGATTACACACATGCCGTTTTGGCTACTGCGCTGTCATATAAATTTGAGCAACAGTGCTCTCAATAAGTTTAGCGCAATGCTAAACATGTATGAAGTAAACTGAATTTGAATTAATTAAACTCACAATGAAATCCAGTCTAATCCCGCACTTTGCGATTATTTTTTGTTAATGAAACTCTTTATCCAGCTCCTAATTAATAGAAAAGACCTTTCACTCGAACTGGAAGACTTTCCAACTTGAATACAATTCCAGTTTGTATCTTTGAAATTACGATTTTTCTTCGTTCGCTGCTTCTACACCCGCAACAAAACGGCCACTTTTGCAGCAACGGTTGAAGCGGTAAGAAGCAACGAAAATAAAACCCTACTCTGAAATCTCTCTTAACAACTGACTTTTTCTTTTTATTGCATTTGGGAAAACTGAATCTTACAATTTCGGAGTCTTGAAACTAACTACAGGTCACTTCCAGAAGAACCTATGAAATTGTACATGGTCAATCGAACCTTAACGAGGAAAATTCACAAACGAAGGATCACGTCCTTATATAATTCTATAATTTCTTTATCATGAGTCGAGGAAAAAGGTTTGTTATGTTTTATTGACAAGAGAACGGATAGGGGTAATTGGCAAATGCATATATAATTGCGTAATTGAAATAAATGGCAACCCATTTATTTTAGCTACATAAAAATAATAAATAGTAAAGACTCAAAAGCCGAAGTGACTTATCTCTTACTTAACCACAAACTAAATTGAAACGAAGAAGAATTCTGTATATGTGTTCTGACCTCAGCTTATTGTTGTCCCCACTTACGTGTACTTACATATATACTTACATAAACAAAAAGCTCAGACATATTGATGCAACGAAGAATTACATGTAAAGATCCCTTTCCATAGGTATACGAGTTTACATACATTCTCCTAAAAACGCATTTAAAACACACTTGGTGTTGGTTTTTATAACAAACAGGAAATTATTCGCAAATATCGAAGAAATAAAACGCTTGTAACAACATCGGCACGGACTCCCTTAAAATCTCCTTTAAGCAAATCTCTAAGATTTCACTCATTCAATATCTTCGATTTCACACATTCACTATCCTAGCTAATATTTCTTCAAAAATCTTCAAATTTATATTTCCACTCTTGGTAAATTAAAAAATTTTTTTATTTTTCATGATTCACGTGGTTCGACCGGTCAAATTAACTATCGTCCGTTATACGATTAATAAGGAGAAAAGTGTGTGAAACAAATAAAAAGGTGATTGCAATGTCAAATAATATTAGAATTGAAAGCAGTTGCTAAAAGTAATAAAAAATCATAATTTGGAAAAAAGGCGGGAAACGCAGAATTGAAGAAAAAGGCGGTAATCAAGAAGAAGAGTGTCGACAAGCAGCGGAGAAAACCAGACACAAAGAAGAGAGGATTAGAAAAGGTAACGTCAAAATTAATATTTCCAAAAGGAATTCAGAAATATAATTTTACCAAAAAACACAAAAGTTGGCTAGAATAGAATGAAAATTAAAAAAGTCAAAGTGTAGATACAAATTTGGGAAAGCGTTAAAGTGGAAATCATTAGAATTATTTTTCTTGCCAATCCCTGCAACATCCTCCTTAAAAACTACATATGTATTTATGTACATACATACGTCATAGTTTTTGTCATACAAAAGAAATTAAAGCAAATGAGTGTGGTGAATTCCCTTTTGCTAGTTCTGTTGTGGAACGAAGAGTGTGGTTAGACAACGTTGAAAAGAACAACAACACAACCACTAATAAAGCAAGTGGCATCTGGATGTTAGGGTAGAACTATCTAACTGTGTTGGTTATTTATTAGTGTTGGTTCACGAAATAATTTGAGATATTTTTAAAAAATATTACTTTCTGTGTATGCTCGAACATATTTAAAAAGCTGAGAAAGATGTATGATTTGGCAATATTCTAGAGTGTACTTGGAATCACTAAAAAAATATATAAAATAATTGTGGAAATATAAGTTGTTGACAAACAATTAAAATAGTTTAAAAACATTATAAAATTATTTTAGAACGTGATGGAGAATATTTGGAAATAAATAAAATACTAAAATTCAACAATTTGTCAAATCTTTCGATTTCTGCAATTGTGAAATCTCCTGTAGTATTCCCGAAGATTTTTGTCTGCAAATTGAGATGCAACATAAACATGGAAACCTATTAATTTAAACCACTATTAATTTTATTTATTTTACGACACGGTAATTCAATTTTGTACACTGAAAAACAGATAGTTTTTTTTTCTACTGAAACGAAAAGCTAAACTCATGGTAAAATAATACAAACAATTTAAATTCAAAAATAAATAAATAAATAAGAAAACGTTACAAGAAGGAACATGCATGCAGTAAATGAGTGAATGCAATAATATCAACGATGAATTGGGGTAATTTTGAAGAATTTTAAAAACATTTGTCTGGGTTAAATTCCTTCGTTTACTTATCCATCAAACAATACTAAACAAGCCAATAAATCTGCCTTCAAGCTAGTACGCATTGCGATTAAAAACATAAATTAAAATAAACTGAAATGCAATCTCTTACGGCTTGGACATCAATTCTTGTTGGAGTATTTCACGTTAAATTTACAAATATATTCAGAAATTGAAACTCCGTTCTAATATTATTAAATTGGTCTTCGACTACTACAGCATACACGGCATCATCATACAAGTACATATCTTCAGACAAGAAAAATATGGAAGTTTGTTTCGAACGAAGTGTCATCAAGGAATATAATTATTCGTACATTCTTGGAAAATAACCAAATTGTATTTAAAACACATTATTAACATTAATTGTCAGTACAACATCTGAGTCATAATAATTTAAAGGTTTTTCTTTATTAAAAAGAAAAAAATATTAACTCACAAAATAGTAACACACAATACCAATATGTTCTAGAATCTTGATTATTCGTGATATTTCTGAAACTTATGAAATTTGTAACATTTCGAAATTGTCTCCGTACGTCAAAATTATTTGAATAATTTTGAAATTATTGTACGGATCGCTTTTTACAATTTAAGGATATTTAATCATACAAACTAAGGATAGTTTTGAAAGCTTTCTGATAACTTTGAAATTATTTACAGTTTTTTGCACCTTTTGAAAAATTTTGCGTACTTCAAAATTATTTTTTCATAATTTTGAACTTATTGTGCGTAAGAAAATGTCGTGTCCTTCAATCGTATCTGTCAACTTTCTCACGAATGAAAGGTTAATTTCGAACTAAGCTAAAAGTTGGCTCAAATTTGGATAGTTTCGAAAATTCGAGGCTTCTGGATTCTGTGAACATTATTTTGATAGATTTATGTGGTGAATTTTTTTATATACCATCTTGTGCCGGCTTCTCTGATATGCCCATCCACGATCATACTGTGTCAAGCTTAGATGTAGAGCTAGATGATTTGGAACGTCGCTGGAGTTACCGTCGGAGCACCGACTAAACCCCCGCGAAACCGCCACTGTCTATCTTCAGCGGCAAAGTAGGCTACAACAAGACGGAACATTGACCGATTTCAATCAACGTACATAAAAAGTATACCCCGCAATACACCACTTAGACCACCAGAGCTGTTGGCGATTAATTGTTATCGATCATATTTCACGGGTATGGGAACGAGAACTTAAGTGCATGGAGTTCTCATTACCACATTGCAGCGTCAACAGTTTGTCGGCAAGTAAAGCAGCGACCGAATTATTGCGACCGAGTTGCGGCGGCCGTGTTTATGTTGACGTGACATATTGTGTCACTGTCGATTATGGGTTGCGGCACACTTATGTATTTGGGTATTTGAGTGTATGTACGCTTCACTCTTTGTTCTTCGGTCATATACTTATGTGTGTATATGTTACTCATGCTTATTCTGTAAGTTCAACTCTTATGCTTGTAAGTTCAACTCTAGATTTTAAGCGTATATATAATCTTTGAAATAAAATTTTAGTTCGCCTCTGACTTGGAAAAGAAGTACATCGGTCTTTAATTCGGAAGAAAGCAAAGAAGTGTTTATAGGAAGAAATTGTTATGAAAAAAGGATGTATTCAAAGTAAAGAAATGAGTGTTCAAGCTATGTATATCCTGAAGAAAATAAGGGTCACCTCGGCCAAGACTGATGACTGGCGCAGCCGGAAAAGTCCTTGAAAGGAAGTAACAACACCAGCAGAAGCAACAACGCTATCAACAACACCATCAATAACAGCAATATTGTCAATTACTACACAATAAATGGACCTATGGAAAATGCTATTAATTCTAATACCAAAGTAAGTTAGTAAAAAATTATCACTAGGCTAGGGGTGGAATATGTGGAAGGGAAATAAGGGAATGATCTAAGTGAATAAATGCAATATATGGTGCAATACAACACAAACACTAAAAAGTGAAAATATTATTCGGGTGTAGAAAAAACGTGTCTGACGTGGCGAAGTATTTGTTCGGTTTAATCTCTCGTGGTTTACCGAGGTGCCATTGCTCCGTGCAAAGGTCAACCATTTTGCGTCAGATCGTTTGATTAGCTACGGACTTGTAACGTGTGTTGTACTTTTGTGGTATCAATCGCTGATATCGCTGCCGGCTGCATCGCGTAGGGCCGAGTACCCGTTATAACTAAGTGTTAAGCACCACCCTCATACAGCTATTGCTGTGCAGAGATACAAGCCGACCGATTTTAAGCCGACAAGCCGCGCCGCCGCCGATTTCATCGGCTCACATCGACTTCAACCCGCCGCCGATTTCATCGGCTCATATCGACTTCAACCACGCAGCCGAGATTTGCCGGAGTTCTAACTGCATCAAATCTTACTACCAAAATAGACAACACACTTAAAAATACAAAAAAATATAACTGTCGACTTAGACAACCTACTACTGTGACATATATGTATCTTTCTTTGAATTTGGTATGCCACTATATGATGACGTTGAATGTTGAGTGGTTGTATTTTGATTTGCATTTATATAAATCAATTCCTATAAAAAAAAACAATAAACAACAGCTACTATAAGTAAAGTAGGAGATTGGAAGGCTTTATGGTCATGATGCAGTTATGCTTCCTTCCTCTTTGGATACTCCTACACAAAGCCACAAATCTCGCAAGGATGATCGTCGTTGTATATGTCATGTATATTTAGGACATGAAGTTGCACTGTCCTCCGATTACTATTTGCACTGTTCGGACACTTTTGGAACATTAACCTTTTTATTTTGCTTCTTTAGTGTGTCAAAGTATATAAGGTATAGCCTTACCATTCTTTGGAAAGATTATGATATTCAAAATGTGTGGTCAAATATGCCTCTCATGAAAAGCAGTAATTACAAAAAAATTATTAACACGTTCGCTGCCACCATATAAAAAAAAACATATAAATTGGGTGCCGTGTGACCCACCGGTGGTTCACACGATTTTTTTCCGTGAGGCCATGTGCACCACCGGTGGGTCACACGCTACATAATACTATAATACTTTTTTCACCACGGCCTGAAAACCAAACACTTTTTTCTCTTCATTGGCACCTACCTGAAAGCTTTATCTTTATTATACAAAAAAAAATAGCTGATTTGAGACACTTTTTTAGAAGTTATTTAAATTTTATTTTATTTTATTGGAAAAAAATATAAGAAAAATTATTTCATGGCTTTATAACATAAAAAAATCACTTCATTTTCATGGAAAAAAGAAAACAATAATATTTTTACTGATGTTTGGTGAAACATTCAAGGCAAAATGCAGGATTGCCTTCACAATCACTGCAGAAGGTTGATACTTTTCTTGCCTTTTTCGCAGCAACGCTCCTTCCTTCAAATTTTGCTATGTTGTCATAACAACTCAAACATCGCTTTCTTGTTTTTCTGTTTGTACTGTCTCTTTCAATTTGTGTTTTTGATTTGAAGTTGACGGCTGCTGCTCAAGTTTTATATCACAAAGAGCTTCACAAATGGATTGCCTGAACTCGATGATCGGTATATTTTTAGTATTTTTATAAATTACTAAGGCGTTCACAACTGATGTTGAAAGCAGATATTCGAACGCAGTTTTGTGGTACCATCTAATGGTTTTTCTCAAGCATGATTTTTCTTTGCATGATTGTAATCTATAATTACCTTCAGCTTCATTATTTCCTCCCCTTGTCTTGTTCTCTTTCCTGTTGGAGCTTGCACTAGACCATGCTTTGTGCTAAGCATAAGTACTTCACGATTGTCCTTCCACTTTGATATTACAATAGAAGAATTTTCACGCCCAATGATTTCAGATCTTTTTAGCTTAGCCATGGTAACTTCTTTGGGATTTCCTATTCGGTTTTTTCGAATAGTTCCAATAAGGTGTGTTTGACGAGCAAGGAGCATTTTAGCTAAAGAAACCGACGTGTAGAAGTTGTCAGTTGCTAAAGTTCTTCCGTGGTCTAGGTATTTGTCTGCTAGATCTAGAACAATTTGTGTACTGTGTGATGTTGTCATTGTGGGCTGACCCCTTTGGTGAAGGCTTTCATTTTTTCCTGCGTAAACGGAACTTGTATACGAGTAGCCGCTCGGATCGCAAAGTTTGTACACTTTGACTCCATATTTGTGCGATTTCCCAGGATTATACTGCCTAAACTGCAGACTTCCTCGCCAAGGAATCATTGACTCGTCAACTGCCAATATTTCACCTGGGCGTCTAGCATTTACGAAATTGTGTTCTAGCATTTCTAACAGTCGACTCACTTTTCCTATGCCATCACTTCCAACCAAAGAACTGTCGAAAAAATGAATAAATTTCAAAATCAACTGAAATCTATTTCTCGACATCACTTGCGGAACGAATGAATTTTTGTAGAATTGGTCAGTTTTCCAGTAGTGGGAAATGGATGGATATTTTACGATTCCCATATACATTACTAATCCCAAAAAATTTTTTATTTCGGCTACTGTTGTACCTTCCCATTTCTTTGTACGAGACTTTCGCGTAATCGTATTGTTATGTAGGAAATTATTGGCATTTAAATTTGTTTGAGTCACAATTAATTCTAATACCAAAGTAAGTTAGTAAAAAATTATCACTAGGCTAGGGGTGGAATATGTGGAAGGGAAATAAGGGAATGATCTAAGTGAATAAATGCAATATATGGTGCAATACAACACAAACACTAAAAAGTGAAAATATTATTCGGGTGTAGAAAAAACGTGTCTGACGTGGCGAAGTATTTGTTCGGTTTAATCTCTCGTGGTTTACCGAGGTGCCATTGCTCCGTGCAAAGGTCAACTATTTTGCGTCAGATCGTTTGATTAGCTACGGACTTGTAACGTGTGTTGTACTTTTGTGGTATCAATCGCTGATATCGCTGCCGGCTGCATCGCGTAGGGCCGAGTACCCGTTATAACTAAGTGTTAAGCACCACCCTCATACAGCTATTGCTGTGCAGAGATACAAGCCGACCGATTTTAAGCCGACAAGCCGCCGCATGTTCTGCACGAGCCGCGCCGCCGCCGATTTCATCGGCTCACATCGACTTCAACCCGCCGCCGATTTCATCGGCTCATATCGACTTCAACCACGCAGCCGAGATTTGCCGGAGTTCTAACTGCATCAAATCTTACTACCAAAATAGACAACACACTTAAAAATACAAAAAAATATAACTGTCGACTTAGACAACCTACTACTGTGACATATATGTATCTTTCTTTGAATTTGGTATGCCACTATATGATGACGTTGAATGTTGAGTGGTTGTATTTTGATTTGCATTTATATAAATCAATTCCTATAAAAAAAACAATAAACAACAGCTACTATAAGTAAAGTAGGAGATTGGAAGGCTTTATGGTCATGATGCAGTTATGCTTCCTTCCTCTTTGGATACTCCTACACAAAGCCACAAATCTCGCAAGGATGATCGTCGTTGTATATGTCATGTATATTTAGGACATGAAGTTGCACTGTCCTCCGATTATAATACTATTTGCACTGTTCGGACACTTTTGGAACATTAACCTTTTTATTTTGCTTCTTTAGTGTGTCAAAGTATATAAGGTATAGCCTTACCATTCTTTGGAAAGATTATGATATTCAAAATGTGTGGTCAAATATGCCTCTCATGAAAAGCAGTAATTACAAAAAAATTATTAACACGTTCGCTGCCACCATATAAAAAAAAACATATAAATTGGGTGCCGTGTGACCCACCGGTGGTTCACACGATTTTTTTCCGTGAGGCCATGTGCACCACCGGTGGGTCACACGCTACATAATACTATAATACTTTTTTCACCACGGCCTGAAAACCAAACACTTTTTTCTCTTCATTGGCACCTACCTGAAAGCTTTATCTTTATTATACAAAAAAAAAATAGCTGATTTGAGACACTTTTTTAGAAGTTATTTAAATTTTATTTTATTGGAAAAAAATATAAGAAAAATTATTTCATGGCTTTATAACATAAAAAAATCACTTCATTTTCATGGAAAAAAGAAAACAATAATATTTTTACTGATGTTTGGTGAAACATTCAAGGCAAAATGCAGGATTGCCTTCACAATCACTGCAGAAGGTTGATACTTTTCTTGCCTTTTTCGCAGCAACGCTCCTTCCTTCAAATTTTGCTATGTTGTCATAACAACTCAAACATCGCTTTCTTGTTTTTCTGTTTGTACTGTCTCTTTCAATTTGTGTTTTTGATTTGAAGTTGACGGCTGCTGCTCAAGTTTTATATCACAAAGAGCTTCACAAATGGATTGCCTGAACTCGATGATCGGTATATTTTTAGTATTTTTATAAATTACTAAGGCGTTCACAACTGATGTTGAAAGCAGATATTCGAACGCAGTTTTGTGGTACCATCTAATGTTTTTTCTCAAGCATGATTTTTCTTTGCATGATTGTAATCTATAATTACCTTCAGCTTCATTATTTCCTCCCCTTGTCTTGTTCTCTTTCCTGTTGGAGCTTGCACTAGACCATGCTTTGTGCTAAGCATAAGTACTTCACGATTGTCCTTCCACTTTGATATTACAATAGAAGAATTTTCACGCCCAATGATTTCAGATCTTTTTAGCTTAGCCATGGTAACTTCTTTGGGATTTCCTATTCGGTTTTTTCGAATAGTTCCAATAAGGTGTGTTTGACGAGCAAGGAGCATTTTAGCTAAAGAAACCGACGTGTAGAAGTTGTCAGTTGCTAAAGTTCTTCCGTGGTCTAGGTATTTGTCTGCTAGATCTAGAACAATTTGTGTACTGTGTGATGTTGTCATTGTGGGCTGACCCCTTTGGTGAAGGCTTTCATTTTTTCCTGCGTAAACGGAACTTGTATACGAGTAGCCGCTCGGATCGCAAAGTTTGTACACTTTGACTCCATATTTGTGCGATTTCCCAGGATTATACTGCCTAAACTGCAGACTTCCTCGCCAAGGAATCATTGACTCGTCAACTGCCAATATTTCACCTGGGCGTCTAGCATTTACGAAATTGTGTTCTAGCATTTCTAACAGTCGACTCACTTTTCCTATGCCATCACTTCCAACCAAAGAACTGTCGAAAAAATGAATAAATTTCAAAATCAACTGAAATCTATTTCTCGACATCACTTGCGGAACGAATGAATTTTTGTAGAATTGGTCAGTTTTCCAGTAGTGGGAAATGGATGGATATTTTACGATTCCCATATACATTACTAATCCCAAAAAATTTTTTATTTCGGCTACTGTTGTACCTTCCCATTTCTTTGTACGAGACTTTCGCGTAATCGTATTGTTATGTAGGAAATTATTGGCATTTAAATTTGTTTGAGTCACAATAAGATGATATATTTCCTCAGTGACCATTAGCCCAAATGCATCAATGGGACGCAACGTTGATTGCCCTCTTTGGATAGCAAATGTTGGAGCTTCGTCAAAAACGAAGGTAATCAAGGATGTTCCATTTACAGTGGTCCACAAGTTTGCTGAAACGAGGGGCAAATCAGGGGCATCTGGAAAATCTTCTTCATCTGCCGACGGTTCTGAGTCTCTTGAAAAATCAGATTCACTTGACTCAACTTCGGATGGAACGTAATCATCTGAATCCGATCCCTCAAAATCGACTTCATCACTGTCGGAGCCTTCGTTCCTATCTCGCTTTGCATAAAAAAGGGTTGGATTTTTTCCAGAATTGTTGTTCGCCATTTTGAGTACCTTTCATTTCTGTTTATTATATCAAAACCTGATGAGATGAGAACAAAATGTATAAATACCTCGAAAATATCACTGTGACCACCGGTGGGTCACATGGCACCATGTGCTTTTCTGTAACACTTGAGTGCCGCGTGACCCACCGGTGGTCACATTCTAAAAACATATAAAAAACAACACAAACGTGAAACTAAAGACACATAACGGTTCACTAACACTTAACCTACACTTTTAAACAAAAAAAACCCTTTTGGCACACTGGTAATTTTTTTTTAACATACGGCGGCAGTTAACGAAAAAAAAAATGTGACCCACCGGTGGGTCATATGGCAGCGAACGTGTTAAATTCATCCATATTAAAAATTTTGGGAATACATTCCACTCCCAAAAAATAATTGTATGGGATACTAATATGACATTATGGGAACATTGGCTAATATTAAGGAATATTGAACTACTTGCTAAAAAATAAAGGAAAATGTATTAAAAACCAATACAAATTGTTCCTTCCATTTTCTCAAGATTGTCAAATAAATATGGGTGATCGAATTACAGAACGATTCGGCAAATCAGCCGAAAGCCGCCGCCGCCGACCTATCTTGGGTAGCGCCGCCGCCGCCGATAATTGTAGTTCGGCTTGTAACTCTGGACAGACAGACAAAAAGACATGGCTAGATCGCCTTATAATTTTACCACGAACCAGAATATATACTTTATGGAGTCTCTGATGAATATTTTAAGGTGTTACAAACGGAATGACAAAGAATATACCATCATCTTTAGAGGGTATAAAAATGTCATTATTGAAGGTCAGGCATACTGCGCCCTCTTACTGGGGGAGAATTGTTACCGACAAACATTCAAATATTATGTAAGCGACCTATATATGGTATATATTGTACGGTCGCTGCGTCATAATGTTTTCAATCATTTTCCGTTTTTGTACTAAAATTTGTTGTAGAATAAACACAAACTCGTATGCATAAACTGTTTTGCTAATGCTTTCATGTTTTCGCCTTACCGAAGATGCGACTTCCGTCAAAACTTGTTAATCATCAACTACCAGACTGGTAAGATCGAAATTCACTGGAAATAAATCCTGAAATATTTTACTTGTTGTAAATTCTCTCCCAGTTCATTACAGAGAAAAAAGAATAAGGATATAAGGAAAAATAAAGTTAAAAGATGTTAGTGTATATATTATATATATTTATTCCCGTCGTTCCAATGTGGAGCATAGGGCCATAGAAGAAAATCTATTAGTGTGGTCTGATTTAATTTTTTGATGGACCTTTTTTGGGAGACGCCCATATGTGTTAATAACGAACATAACTATAGTATGTATCTACAAATTTATATACACACATATTTGTTTATAGCGGTTGAATATTGTATCAACAGTAACTCTTTATCGCACTCTTTTAATAATATAATTCCGTTGGAGATATCCGTTACAAACTTATTGACAGTTTTAACAACATACAACTTAATTTCTTGTACATTACATTGTCTAATGCAATATCAATTATGATGCGCATTGGCGTATCATTGAAAAATTTGAAGGTGATTAGTAAAATAAAAAAATCAGTTCATTAGTTTTAAAAACAGTCACTTAGAAGTCCTTCTGACCATTTCCATCCGACCGTATCTATACCGATGCGATTTTTGAGACTTTGTATATATTGTATATATTTTACTATCACTGGCTTACAACATCTTATCTCTATAGAATTCTTATATATGTCGTTCAGTTTAGTTGTGCAAAGGTGATTAAATAGATAAATATTATACTTTTCTTCTCTCCATTGTATTTAATTTCCTTTAACAATTTTGGAAATTTTCGATCTTTAGTACATTTGTAGCGGACGTTAAATGTTACTATTACTTTAAATACATTTTTTAATTTACATTATATAATTACATTATATAATTTACATTATACGAGGTAGTTAAATTTCAAGGACCGATGTTGATTTTGTATAAAACACAAATTATTTAGGAAATTATTGTCATTTATTTTTATTATGATGATATTGGTATGGATCAATTATGTATGGAACAAAATATCGGCCAAATGGACGCACACCTCCATCCGATGGTCCAAATTTTCGCTGACGCTGAATCATAATTGAGGTTCTATGCCGTTAATGTGCCGAATTATCTTATCCTTTAGCTTTTGAATTGTTGCTAGCTTATCGACGTACACCTTTTCTTTCAAGTAACCCCAAAGAAAGAAATCCAACAGTGTCAAATCACATGATCTTGGCGGCCGTCGCCACCACGTGAGATAACACGGCCATTGAATTTGTCGCGCAAAAGAGCCATTGTTTCCTTAGCTGTGTGGCAAGTTGCACCGTCCTGTTGAAACCACATATCGTCCACATCCATATTTTCCAATTCGGGCCGTAAAAAGATCGTTATCATCTCACGATAGTGAAGACCATTCACAGTAACTGCCTGACCGACTTCATTTTGGAAAAAATATGGCCCGATGATGCCGCCAGCCCATAAACCGCACCAAACATTCACTCTTTGTGGGTTTAGGTGTGGTTCACATTCAACGTCGGCCCTTACAATTTAACCACCATTTATAATTACATTATATAATTATAAATGCGTTAATTGTTTTTCTGTTAATTCTCTTAATTATATTATCACTCATAATCTCGTATTTTTATTTATTATATTACTCTTTGTTGCACATTTACTCTATATCATTCGCTACTTGTTTAACATATGAAATTATATTAAAATATCACTCAATTGTCACTCATTTATTTTGATACAAATACATACACTGTTGTGATTATTTTCTGTTTGTGACATTATCATCATCAAAATCTGAAGAAATACGAATTGGCAGAAGTTGTATTACGTAACACTGTGGGGTTTTTTGCAAAACTACGTTCTTAAACTATTGTTGCTAAAATAAAGATCACCGTCGATGTTATTGCAATCGTCACTGGGAAGTTTATTGTTCCTCAATTATTAGAGAGACTTGACCATCACTATTTAGCGTAAGAATAGGATTTCCCAAAGTCCACGGGATTCTTCAAAGGAGAAGGTTCAAATTTTCCCTAAATGTGTCTCATGGTTGCAGATCACTTGGAATTGAAAGTGGGCGATATCGGCCCAGAGGGAACATTTTTTTCTGTATTTCATTTGACATTTCTCAATTTCAGACTAACTCAATTTGAACCATGGAAAGATACACAATAGAGCAACGCTTTACAGTTGTCCGGGCTTATTATGAAAATGGGCGTTCAAATGAAAATGCATGAAGAGGCACATTTTCACCGCACATAACGAACTTTTTATGGCCCGAATTGAAAAATGTGGATATGGACGAAATGTGGTTTCAACAGGACGGTGCCACTTGCCACACAGCTAAGGAAACAATGGCTCTTTTGCGCGACAAATTCAATGGCCGTGTTATCTCACGTGGTGGCGATGTCAATTGGCCGCCATGATCATGTGATTTGACACTTTTGGACTTCTGTCTTTGGGGTTATTTGAAAGAAAAGGTTTACGTCGATAAGCCAGCACTAATTCAAGAGCTAAAGGATTAGATAATTCGGCACATGAACGGCATAGAACCTCAATTATTCCTCAGCGCAAGCGAAAATTTGGACTATCAGATGGAGGTATGCCGCCGAGGTCGCGGCGGCCATTTGGCCGATATTTTGTTCCATACATAATTGAACCATACCAATATTATCATAATAAAAATAAATGACAATAATTTCCTAAATAATTTGTGTTTTATTCAAAATCAACATCGGCCCTTAAAATTTAACTACCGTGTATAATGTAAATTATATAATGTAATTATATAATGTAAATTATTAAATTTATTTAAAGTAATAGAAACATTTAACGACCGCTACAAATGTACTAAAGATCGAAAAATTTCTAAAATTGTTAAAGAAAATTTAATATAAATATTAAAATATTTATCTATTTAATCACCTTTGCACAACTAAACTGAACGACAGATATAAGAATTCTATAGAGATAAGATGATGTAAGTCGGTGATAGTAAAATATATGCAATATATACAAAGTCTCAAAAATCGCATCGCTATAGATACGGTCGGCACTGCCTTATGTTCCTTATGTGGTGGGTATAAAAAGTGTGAAACAACTTCAATGATAGTGTGAGTTTAAAACAGAAAAAACAAGTAAGGAAAGGCTAAAGTCGATCGGGGCCGACTATATGATACCCTAAACCACGCCCTGCGTATACACATTGATTACCAACTAAATTAATGTTAGAGCTGTTTTTCTTTAAAACTCGATAACTAAGTTGCGATAACAAAAATCTAAATAAAATGTTAAAAATTCACTCAAAATAAAAAATTCTTTTTCAAAATTGTCGCCAAAAGCAATATCAATGTGTGTGTGTGAAAACAAATTTTGAAAAAATAATTTTGTGCTAACAATATTAAACGTAGCCTGGATAATTATGCAGTGTAAGTCCAAATTATGGTTATCGAGGCTAAGTCCAATAAAGTCAACACAAAATATTTTTTTGAAAATTTGTTTTGGCACATATATTTATATTGTAGTTTGCGACAATGTGAAAAAAGAATTTTTTATTTTGAGCAAAAAAAAATAAACTTTTATTAACGTTTTTGTTATCGCAGCTTGTTATCCGGGCTTAAAGAAAAAACAGCCCTGTTGTTAATGGGGCGATTTTATGTAGTTCATACAGTAAACTATAAATTAATCTGTAGTCAACTTTAACGAATATGGTAAAATTGAAGAACATTTTTTGCATGGTGTTACTCATGAGATGGGCCCACACACAAACAAAATCGATGTGATTCAATCTCATTGTACCTGCTCCTAGTGAAAAATATAACAATTATTTTCATCAAGATTGGCCGTAATAAGTTGAATCCAAAGTGTTATCAACAAATCCGAAGGTGCGTATGAGCGGTGACAATATATAATAATGGTCCATGGTGGGATAGTTATATTTGAAAACATGGACCCATATGATATGGCAGGTATTCCGTTAATAAATATGGCATGATCTGGAAAACATGATTACAAATGCCGATTTTATATCTGCAATATGATAAATCGGGCGGACATTTGACATTTTCTGTAGAGCGTGAGCATCGTTAAATCAATTCAGCCGATCGGTATACTTAAAGGTGGGTTACCAACATTTGGCGGAAAACTAACTTATAATACCCTATTCCACGAAGTGGTGAAGGGTATAACAAGATCACTTAGAACAAAAATCCAAACAAATTTTGGTACTGTTAACAAAACTACAACAACAAAAATTACAAAAACGAACATTTTTTCAAACCCTTGAAAAAAGGTACCGTTCTAATGGTCAACAGCGACAGCAACAGCACAAGATGGTCGGAAAGAAGAAGGTATGAAGACGAAGGTACTCTACACACACATCCACATACACACCCACCCACACACAAACCTTGGGGCAGAACCCAGACTGCATCAATAAATCTTACGACAAAAGAAGTCAAAGCCATCTCGGAATCTAGTCGAATTAAAATAGAATACGACAAACGATCACAATAACAAAATGCTTTTGGTACTTTTGTTATGGACATATATCTAGAAACTGTAAAAGCGACCACGACAGATCCAAATGCTGTAGAAGATGCAGTGGAGAAGGTCTTATTGCTAGAGATTGCAATGAACCCATCGACGATTTAGTCGACCCCAACCACATAGCAGGAAGTAGTAGATGCCCCCACTTCAGAAAGGCGTTATCTACTCAAAAAAGGATATGAAGGTCATGCAAATTAACCTAAATCACTGCGAAACCGCACAGGACCTCCTAGAACAAACGGCGAGGGAGAAAATGATAGACAGAACCAAACGGTGTAATTGCGGGTCTCATACCCATTGACATCTTAGCCGAAGAACTGAAGAGGATGTATGAGAGAAAGCCATGTGTAGCACGGGCTTTGCAACGATGGAACCAATAACATTAATTAGATCTATGGTGTACAATAAGAAATATTGACAACAGGCAACCGACAACATAGCGCAAATAATGAAGGAACTACGACGACTGGAGAGATTGAGTCACGCAGACTCAATCAGTAATTGTGTAGAGATGGTATAAATCGGTAAGAATCCGGCATATCCAAATTTATTTGGAACCTATGCAAGGTTTCCACCTCCTACCAAAAAAAACACACAAACCTTGAACAGCAAGTAGTTAGTACCCTTTTACATAATTTTACATCACGCAACAACCCGAGGAGAATAGAGGGTGCTAGACTTTTTTTGACTCCATATCATACTGTCCTATGGAAGTTTTGTTGTTTAACAATGCGGTATACCTAGTTGTTACTTGCATTTTTTCCTGGTAGGTTAGCCACATACTTATTATATTTGGAAATTTATTTGATCCTAAACATTGACTGCAAATTGAGGAAAATCGCCGTTTTTGATTGACCCCTATCTACTCCTTGACAGTGACGAGATCTTGCGCTGAAAACTCTTTTTGGGAATTTTTTTACGGTAAAATTACATTATTTTGGAAAACTGTCGTAAACGCCTGCAAAAGACTCAACTATGATAAATTTAAAATTGCGTGCAATTATTAAATTTTTTTTTTCGTCAGCTACATAAAAATACAATTTTTCACTTAGGTTGACATTTTTCGTCGTTGCTGGCAAATCAAATCGTTAAAAATTTCTTAATTTTAAAATTACATAATTTGATTAAAATTTTTCGTCGGGCTGACAAATCTGCAACCATTTAAAATTTAATCATAATTTGGTGTCGTTATTATCACAGACCCTAACAACAACCTTTTTTAAAGAAAAATTAAACAGACTGACTAAGGATGGGGGTATACTAACTTTGTCATTCCGTTTGTAACACCTTAAAATATCGACCTGAGACCCTATAAAGTATATACATTCTTGATCGTCACAAAATTCTAAGACGATCTAGTCATGACCGTCCGTCCGTCTGTTGAAAGCAATTATCCATCAATGCGTCTTATAGTCGTAGATCGCTTGGGATTGAACTGGGCGAAATCGGCCCAAAGGGAAAAAATTTTCCCTCCCAAGGACTAAAAATACGCTTATAACTCAAGAACGCATGGACCGATTTCGATGATTCGCACCAATTCGGATTGGTAGCCGGCCAAACAAGAAGACTACGCAAAAAAAATCCCGAAATACCCCCTATTTGTATGGAGTGATATTACGACGCCATATTCATGATAGATGAGCTTATGTTAACGGCGCATTGAAGTTCACTGTAGAAACGCCTGGATTGTGCTGTCTCAGTGGCAAGGTTAAATTACCACCATTACATTCTTTGCTTCATTTTCTATCGAACACTCAGAAATAGAACGGATGCTTTCAAATGACTTCATTTGGAGCAGATATATGATATTGATGAACGCAGATTCAATCCAAGAAGTTCGGCGCAATGAAATCACCAGCACAATGAATTTTTACGCGTACCGTTTGATGATTCCGAGAAACGGAGCGCCAATTTGGCGTATATTCTATTTCCCATGTACGAACGCTATCCGACTGTTACTCATTTGGCAGTGCATCTCGTGAACGGTCAACGAGTTTATTTCACTGCAGCAAATGCTGATCAACGTGCTCAAAACCCATCAGCCACAACATTGACCAATTTCTTCACGAAAATTTCAACGTCGAAAGCAAGGCGATGTAGTTCCTGGTCATTCGGATTTGCGTTCTACTGAAGCTCTTGGCCGTTCAACCAAAGAATGATGAATGCTTTTACTTGCGACTCAACATTTGAGTCACTTCGAAATATTCATGGTGTAGTGTTGCCAACATTTCGTGCTGCGTGTCAGGAGTTCAATTTGCTTGAAAACTAAACGCATTGGGATACGACAATCGCTGCAGCAACTGTTTCTGCATTCCCAAGCAAAATACGCATATTATTTGCGATCATTATTGCCACATGTTTTCCATAAAATCCACGTGAATTTTGGGACAAGCACAAGTATGTCATGTCAGAAGACATTTTGCATCGAGTTTGTGTACATTCCGAGAATCCCCATAATGAGATGAATGAAGAGATTGTGCATCCAGGCTTTGGTTTTGATAGAAGGCATGTGTTACCTCATGTGCAGCAGTTTGTTAGTCAGAATAGGAATGCCATTGCCAGATCATCGACCATACGATCCTTTCGAACTAGAATTCATCGTGAACGTGATCGCATTAAGCCAATTGGCAAAGAACAAGGATGTGGATCACTTAAACTGAACAATTCAAAATCAAATCGTTGGTTCACTGCATTCCTTCAAATATATCGACTGTGTAACAAACGAAGACGAAGCAAGCAACTATCCAACTGAGTTTTTGAATTCATTGGGTGTGTCTGGATTACCACTGCACAATTTACAATTTAAGGTTGTTTCAGTTGTCATCATGCTTTGCAATATGAATCAACCAAAATTATGCAGTGTGATTCACGCAATAATACTAAAAGAAAAGTTCAAAGGTGAGGATGTTCTCATTCCGAATTAAGCGAATCCAATTTCCAATTCGTCTCGCATTCGCCATGACAATCAATAAATCACATTGAGTGTTTGTGGCCTCAGTCTGGAGAATGAATGTTTTTCATACGGACAACTGTACGTCGCATGTTCCTGTGTCCGAAAACCATCCGCTTTGCTCGTTTTCGTTCCTGACAACAACAAAATATTGTTTATCACAGAGTGATTCAATGAGTGAAAATACAATTCAAAATCGACACGACCGTAACCCATCCAGCAAATATTTAAAAAAACAATCAATTGCAATGGATAATTGACCACAGATTTTCTGCAATTTGAAATGACGTAGGACAACGCCTGTGAGATGAAGTTCTTCGGGTGCACTATAATGAATAACACTAACGTTCTCTTAATTATTATTACTATTCACATCTTTATTTTGTTTTGATTTTTTCAAGTAAATGTGAATTACCTTCACCGATAAATAAATAAAATTTGAAGGCAAAACAATGTTTGCCGAGTCAGCTAGTCTTCTATATATATAAAAGAGAGTGGCGTTAGTTACTACGCTTATAACTCAAGCACGCATGGACCAATTTCGATGATTCGCACCAATTTGGATTGGTCGCCGGCCAAACAAGAAGAATTCATAAGAAAATTCTCGAAATATCACCGATTTGTATGGAGTGATTTTACGACGCCATCTTCATGATAGATTACGTTTATGTTTGAAGTTCACTGGAGAATCGCCTGGATTGTGCTCAGTGGCAAGGTTAAATTACCACTAAAGCCATTGCATTCTTTGCTTCATGGTGAAAGATTAGAATCACTTCATGTACTATCGAACACACAGAAATATAACGGATACTTTCAAATGACCTCATTTGAAGCAGATATTATTGACGAATGCGGATTCAATTCGACATTCAAAGTAATAAATTAATCCTTCCTTTTCATGCTCAAAAATCACAGTTCCAAGGCCAAACTCTCCATCGTATTGAATAATTGCTACCGCGCCAGCTCAGCGCCAAACAATCAATATGGGAATGAAAAGAGGAATTCTTCGAGACCTGCATCAGCTACTTCATGAACATCATGCCTTGGTTCGGTTATTCAAAACTGCGTTGAATCACATGCCAAGTGATGACTATAAACTCTTGATCAGAACGGATAAACAACCTACTGGAACACACTAACGCCAATCACACATCGTTCATACGATGCATTGCAATACCCTCTGATGTTTTGGCAAGTAGATGATGGCTATCCAGATGATAAATCCATTCATTTCAATATGAGATTAATATCATCTTAGGTGAGGAAACCACCAAGAAGGTCAGCGCAATGAATGAATTTGGTGATTCCCCAAAATGTAGACAACTATTTGTTTCGGTTTCGCCGATTGTTTGAGCAATTCCGCGTACAATTAAGCATCGTGTCTTTGGGGATACTCGATGTTGGACATATTCAATTGAATGACAAAAATAGTTTTGTCGCATGCGCATATTCGCATTTGGTCAGTCGAAAGAATCCAACCAGACCAAATTGATGAACTTAGAAACATGACTCACAGATCCTGTGGCGCCATTAACCCACAATCACCGTACAAGGTCGACGGTAAGTGTTCCCAGAGTTATCCACGAAGTTTGAGTGGCGAGACCATCACTGGCCACGATGGTTATCCACTGTATCGGCGTCGATCATCTGATAATGGCGGTAGAACAATCACACTCAAAGTGATAGGAAATGATTTCGTGGTTGACAACTCTTTGGTTGTTCCGTATTCGCCACTTCTTTGCAAAACATTGAAGATGCATTATAACGTGGAGTATTGCAATTCAGTGAAGTCGAACGATTCGTTGGTTCGAACGATTGCTTGAGTGAAAGAGGCATTTTAACGGCAAAGAACAAGGATGTGGATCACTTGGATTGACACCGCACAATTTACAACTGAAGGTTGGTTCAGTTGTCATCATGTTTAGCATTCTCAATCAATCAAAATTATGCAGCGGAACGCGTTTAGCGGTCACAAAACTCATGAGCAATGTGATTTACGAAATAATACTAAAACGAAAGTTCAAAGGTGAGGAAGTTCTCATTCCGAGAATGCCAATGATCCCAATCGATATGCCATTTGAGTTTAAGCGAATCTAATTTCCAATTCGTCTCGTATTCGCCACGACAATCAATAACTCACAAGGAGTGTTTGTAGCCTCAATCTAGAGAATGAATGCTTCCTGCACGGTCATGTATGTCGCATATTCCCGTGTCGGAAAACCATCCGCTTTGATCGTTTTCGCACATGACAACAAAACGAAAAACATTGTTTATCACAGAGTACTCTAACGAAGGGAAATACAATTCAAAATCAACACCGTCACCCATCCAGCAAATATTACAAAACAAAGAATAATTTGCAATGCGCCACAGATTTTCTGCAATTTTAAATGACGCACAGTGGCGCCATTTGAGTTTTTTCGTTGCAAAAATCATATCTTTTGAACCGAATAAGATAATTGAACAGTTTAAATAGCATATGATAGATAACTGGTCAGCCTATGAAATGAGCGTTTGGAAAGGGTGCTACGCTCTGTAGGGGCCTAATTATGGGTTATCAAAGTTAAAATTAGTAGAAAAATCAATTTTATGGTAACTAAAAAAAATTATTTTTACATTTTTAGATTGTTTTTATTTTTTTCTTTAGGGTTTTATGTTTTAAATTATTACCCAACAAATTAAAAAAATATATTTTTTTTTTTAAATTTATTTATTTATTATTATTTATTTTTTTTATTTATTTATTTTTTATTTTTTTTTGTCCGGATGATCCATCGCAGCCACATTTGCTGATCAATGTCAACTTCTCAGGAAGAATTTTCACCTCATTTTCAGGAAGACTCTCCAACAACCGTTTTGCTGTATGGCCCATGAGATCCTGCAGATTGGCTTTCGCAGAGACTTCCGTAAACTCCGTATGCAGTGGTCGTGAATTTATTTTGGCTTGCGTAATATGCTTGTATCCGGGTAAAACGTCAGCGCCGTGTCGCGTTAAAGATGTCCGTAGTTTCTCATATTTCTCTTTGGAAAGTTCTAAGTCCATAAACAAGGCCAAGGCTTCTTCATATCCATACTTTTTAATGTGTGCGTTTGTGGGCGTGGGAATGCTTTCCTTAATCCTTTTTAGTCGCAGTGGGCTTGCATCAGCACCAGATTTGGTTATCTGCGACCTAACTCTTTCACTATCCTTTGTAAATTTAATAGACAGCGCGTCCGATAATTGCTTCGTGGTCAAGTCATTGGTGGCATCGGCAAGTTTCCTCTTCCTTGTGAAAATTGAACACTCCTCAATACTTTTTTTGGCCTTCCTTTTGCTCCTCTGGTTGATGTGGTGGGTTTATCTTTTTTTATCAGCTTCCGTGAAAAAATTTGGTGTGGTTGACTTTCTAAACAGTTCAAATAGTTTAAAATTGTTCAACGCCATGTTTTCAGTACTTAAATTGTTTAATGGTTTCAGTAATTGTTGCGCCAACTTTCAGTCGTAGAGTAATCCAGGCATTATCCTTATTTTGCAATATATAGGCTTATGCTACCATGCCTAAAAATAAAAAATAAAAATAGGGACCATAAGTCAACCATAACCATGCCGAAAAATTTACCTGTTCCCTGCATACATATGGATTTAGGCTGAATAATGCAATTTTGATATTATGCACGTGTCCAAATAAGATTTGTGCCTACCTGTAGGGACCATAAGTCAATATTGTTCTTGACCATTTGTACGCCAAAGTATTGTTTAAGTGAGGTACGTACCTGCTAATTTCAATGAGTAGTTTTTTTCAAACTATTAGATCAAACTACTGTCAGTCAAAACATATAAGGGATGGACGCCATACAATTTCTGCAACCATGTCATTTTAACCTTTTTTCCCTCTAGAAGCCAAACGGGCACGTACGGGCAGCTAAAATTTTTGAATTATGTAAAGAAATAATCAATGAACAGGTTTTGCAAATATGGCAAATATAGAAAAATATAGATTTTTTTTATTTTCCGTCAAAGTTGAAAAATAGCGAAAAAACGGATAGTTTTTAAATAGTGATTTACCAGGAGAAACACAAAGCAAACAGTTATTTTTTTATCATTATACATTTAATAAATACATCAATCAATACAAACAAAAAATAAGGCGATTCGTTACCTATTTTTCGTGATATTACACCTGAAATCGCAACAAATTCACTAAAAATTGTGTTTTTTTGAAAACCAAAAGTCGGTCAACTTTGAACGGCTATATCTTCTAAACTAAAAATGTGATATTATTAAGAGTGGCAGATTTGAAATCGTTGAAAAGTTTCCTATAACATGGGTTTATTCAAAACTTCGCCGGCGCTCATGAAAATTTTGATTTTTGCAACCTCGTTTGCTCTACGGGCGCTACTGTGTGACGTAGCACAACTGTGAAACGAAGTTCCCCGGGTACACTATAACGAATAACACTCTTAATTATGCATATACTCATTTAATAGTTCATATACTATTCAAATTTTTATGTTTTTTTTTAATAAATAAGAATTACCAATCATTTTAAATATTATCATGTACCCGTAACAATAAAACATTAAATGTCTAAATCACTATTTTTCTAGGCTGAACGAAGTCCGCCCGCCGAGTTAGCTATTTAAATATAAATAAAATTTGAAGGCAAAACAACGTTTGCCGGGTCAGCTAGTAACCCCTAATACTTTAGAGTATTTAAGCATATTTTTTCAATATGTCTGCTAGTATTTACTTGATATTGGGTATGCGCATGCCCCCTATAACAAAAACGTGCACATAAAGTGATTTTTATTCGTTGGGGGAAATGGGGCGAAAAGGGATAAAAATGGTACATATTAAACGACAACAGCTAGAAACACGAAATTCGGTGTGTACATACACTGATTGAGTAGATACATAATATAAAAGTATTTTTTCCAAATTCGTACTTTTAAGGAGTAAAATGGGAACAGAGGGATACAAATGATACCAACCAAACGGCTGCACCTAGAATAATGAAATTCGGTGTATACATTCTTCTGATTGCATAGACACGTAAAATAAACGATTTTTCGAAATTCGTACTTTTTGGGGTTAAAATGGAAAAAGGGGATACCAATAGTACCAACCAACTGACCGCAGCTAAAGTCATGAAATTCGGAGTATACATTCTGACTGCGTAGACACGAAAAATAAAAAGTTTTTCCCAAATTCGTACTTTGAAGGGATACAATGGGTACAGAGGGATAAAAATAGTACCAACTAAACAACTACAGCTAGAATTATAAAATTCGGTGTGCACATCTAATTACATAGACACGTACAATGAAGAGATTTTAGAAAGTCGTACTCTTAAGGGGGTAAAATGGGATAAAAATGGTACCAACCAAATGGCAACAGGTAGAATCATTGAATTTGGTGTAGACATTCCTCTGCCTGCATAGGCACGCAAAATAAAAAGATTTTTCCAAACTCGTACTTTTTACTTTTACGGCAAAAATTGGTTGAATCATGAAGTTAGGTTATTTTGCACTATGTACGTGAGATAATGGAGTTTCAAAATTTGTACTTTTGGATTTAAATAGAATGGAAATACAACCAACTGTAGCATCCACTATCTACCAATATTTATGGTATTTAAGCTTTTTGAAAATAGAATTAAGAATATTTTTTTAATTGACTTGAAGTATTATTTCGATATGTAAACGTATTGGTATGCATGCCTTATAAACGTGGTTTGAAATAATAAAATTATTACATTTATTTATGAAATTATTTTTGCAATATATGTATTTGTTTGGCTATATTAAAAAATATATATTTTGTTGTAATATTACTGCACTTCTACGAAAATCGACAGCCTCTGTGGAATGCAATCCATGGTGGAGGGTATATAAAGTTCGGCCCGGCCGAACTTAACGCCTTTTTTACTTGCTCTTGTTTAACACGAAAATTTTACTTGAAAAGTTAAACGTTTAAATATTAAAACACGAACTTCTAGGACGCCTCTTTGCTTTTGAAAATAGAATCTTTTGGCATGAAATTTGATTTGCTGGCGTAAAATTATTCACATCACATTTGAGAAAATTAATGCAAAAAATTATTAATACCAAACCAATTTACCTTTGAAGAGCTCTCAATAATCGTAGACCGTATCGAGGCTTGTTTGAACTCGAGACGCTTGGGCGCTGTACGCAACGATCCTTATGATTTGTCCCCTTTAACTCCTTGATACTTTCTTATTGAGAATTCCATTTCCGATTTAACTTACGCTAGTAGGTGGGAATGTCTCAAAATCATTTGCCAGCGTTGGAAGCCCGAATATTTGAATGAATTCCACCGTAGAAAAAATGGAAGTACCAAAAGGAAAATGTCAAACACAATGATCTCGTCATAATCAAAGACGAAAAATTGCCCCCTAACGAGTGGAGAATTGGGCGTATCGTAAAAATGTATCATGGACTTGACCAGGGTTGTATATATAAAAAGTTGTCAAACTATTTTCCGATTAACTATATCCTAGTTTAATTTTCAAAAGAACATACAGTCATATTTTTATAACCTCCACCTTAGGATGGGGTTATATTAACTTTGTTATACCCTCCACCTAAGGATGGGTTTATATTTATTTTGTCATTCCGTTTGTAATATTCGTCGGACACTCCATAAAGTGTATATATTAGACTCCCGTGATTTGCGTGAATCACTTGATTCACTTGAATTGGGCGTATCGTAAAAATGTATCATGGACTTGACCAGGGTTGTATATATAAAAAGTTGTCAAACTATTTTCCGATTAACTATATCCTAGTTTAATTTTCAAAAGAACATACAGTCATATTTTTATAACCTCCACCTTAGGATGGGGTTATATTAACTTTGTTATACCCTCCACCTAAGGATGGGTTTATATTTATTTTGTCATTCCGTTTGTAATATTCGTCGGACACTCCATAAAGTGTATATATTAGACTCCCGTGATTTGCGTGAATCAAGTGATTCACGCGTGATTGTGAGTAAAATTTATATTTACTTGAGCGTGCGCGAACGTGAGGAACGATGATTTTTTCGTGAGTCGCACATACGTATTAATTCTATTATTTTAATTTTCTATATATAAAAAATGAATCTGTGTTTGTAAGTTTGTTTGTTCTTTATAGCTGCCTAAACTATTGAACCGATCTTAAAATTTTCACAGTATGTTCATGCTGAATCGGTGGTGAAAATAGGCTATATAAATCTATATCTATTTATAAAAGAGAGTGGCGTTTGTTATTACGCTTATAACTCAAGAACGAATGGACCGATTTGTATGTGATATTACTATGCCATCTTCATGATAGATGACGTTTATGTTTACGCCTGGATTGTGCTGTCTCAGTGGCAAGGTTAAATTACCACCTTTGTATTTACCGCCAGAGCCATTGCATTCTTTGTTTCATGGCGAAAGACCAGAATCACTTCATTTACTACCGAACACTCAATCCAAGAAGGTCGGCGCAATGAAATCACCAAGAAGGTCAGTGCAATAAATTTTAACGCGTACCGGATGATGATTCCGAGAAACGGAGCTCCAATTTGGCTTATATTCTTATTTCCCATTTACGAACGCTATCCGACTGTTACTCATTTGGCAGTGCGTCTGGAGAACGGTCAACGAGTTTATTTCACTGCAGTAAATGCTGCAAAACGTGCTCAAAACCCACCAGCGACAAAATTGAGCAGTTTCTTCTCGAATATTTAACGTCGAAAGCAAGGCGATGTAGTTCCTGGTCATTCGGATTTGCGTTCTACTGAAGCTCTATACAGTTCATCCAAAGAATGATGAATGCTTTTACTTGCGACTCATCATTTGAGTTACTTCGAAATATCCATGGTGTAGTGTTGCCAACATTTTGTGCTGTGTGTCAGGAGCTCAATTTGCTGGGAAAACTATAAGCATTGGGATACGAGAATCGCTGAAGCAACTGTTTCTGCATTCCCAAGTAAAATACGCCTGCTATTTGCGACCTTATTGTCAAATGTTTTCCATCAAATCCACGTGGATTGTGGGACAAGTACAAGTATGATATGTCAGAAGACATTTTGCATCGAGTTCGTGTCAATTCAGAGAATCGCCATATTGAGATGAATGAAGAGATGGACAACCAGGCTTTGGTTTTGATAGAAGGCATGTGTTACCTCATGTGCAGCAGTTTGTTAGTCAGGTTAGGAATGCCATTGCCAGATCGTCGACCATACGACCCTTTCGCATTAAGACATATGGTTCAAACAATTGGCAAAGAAGAAGGATGTGGATCACTTAAACTGAACAATTCAAAATCAAATCGTTGGTTCATTGCATTCCCTCAAATCCAACTGAGATTTTGAATTCTTTGGATGTGTCTGGATTGCCACCGCACAATTTACAATTTATTCGAGTTTTAGCGAATCCAATTTCCAATTCGTCTCGCATTCGCCATGACAATCAATAAATCACATTGAGTGCTTGTGGCTGGAGAGTGAATATTTTTCACGCGGTGAACTGTATGTCGCATGTTCCCGTGTCGGAAAAACATCCGCTTTAATCGTTTTCGCACCTGACAACAAAACAAAATATTGTTTATCACAGAGTGATTCGCCTCTGAGAAGAAGTTCTCCAGGTCCACAATAATGAATAACACTTACATGTTCTTAATTATACATATACTTTTTATCATTTATTAGTTCATATACTATTCACATTTTTTTCAAATCATTGTGAATTAACTGCACCGATATATAAATAAAATAAATAAAGTTTGAAAGCAAAACAACGTTTGCCGGGTCAGCTAGTATATAAATTTGATTGATTTTTTAAGAGCTTGATAACTTTTTTTTTTTAAAAAAACGCATAAAATTTGCAAAATCTCATCGGTTCTTTATTTGAAACGTTAGATTGGTCCATGACATTTACTTTTTGAAGATAATTTCATTTAAATGTTGACCGCGGCTGCGTCTTAGGTGGTCCATTCGGAAAGTCCAATTTTGGGCAACTTTTTCGAGCATTTCGGCCGGAATAGCCCGAATTTCTTCGGAAATGTTGTCTTCCAAAGCTGGAATAGTTGCTGGCTTATTTCTGTAGACTTTAGACTTGACGTAGCCCCACAAAAAATAGTCTAAAGGCGTCAAATCGCATGATCTTGGTGGCCAACTTACCGGTCCATTTCTTGAGATGAATTGTTCTCCGAAGTTTTCCCTCAAAATGGCCATAGAATCGCGAGCTGTGTGGCATGTAGCGCCATCTTGTTGAAACCACATGTCAACCAAGTTCAGTTCTTCCATTTTGGGCAAAAAAAAGTTGGATATCATCTCACGGTAGCGCTCACCATTCACAGTTACGTTACGATTCGCATCATCTTTGAAGAAGTACGGTCCAATGATGCCACCAGCCCATAAACCGCACCAAACTGTGACTTTTTCTGGATGCATTGGTAGCTCTTGCAATGCTTCTGGCTGATATTCACTCCAAAATCGACAATTCTGCCTATTTACGTACCCATTGAGCCAAAAATGAGCTTCGTCGCTGAACACAATTTCTTTCTTTCTGAACTTTCTTAACAGAGCACGCATTTTGATAATAAAATTCAATGATTTGCAAGCGTTGCTCGTTAGTAAGTCTATTCATGATGAAATGTCAAAGCATACTGAGCATCTTTCTCTTTGACACCATGTCTGAAATCCCACGTGATCT
Organism: Polietes domitor; assembly: GCA_947397865.1. NCBI lineage: Eukaryota > Metazoa > Arthropoda > Insecta > Diptera > Muscidae > Polietes > Polietes domitor. The sequence continues at coordinate 89,507,915 of OX377618.1, read as the reverse complement.
GTCAAATACTAATGCATGAAAATCCTAACCTCAAAAAAATCAATCTTTATATAAATGAATCTGTGTTTGTAAGTTTGTTTGTTCTTTATAGCAGCCTAAACTACTGAACCGATCTTCTTCAAATTTTCACAGTATGTTCATGCTGAATCGGTGGAGAAAATAGGCTATATAAATTTATGATATTTTCAGTGGGCGTGGCACCTCCCACACAAATTGGGGATTTATTCGTTTTTATAAATTAGCATATTGTTACAGATAGAGTTTTGAATTTTTGTGAAAGTTCACTGATTATTAGTCTGCACACTTGTGCCAAAAAGGTATTGAAAAAGTGGGCGTGGCACCTCCCATACGAAGTTGAAACCTATTATTGAATATCGTCAGTTCTATGACACCTAGAGTGCTGTAATTTTGGGTAAGTGCATCTAGCATCAATGTGCGTAGTTGTGCCTAAAATGGGCGGTATTGGGAAAGTGGGCGAGGCACCTCTCATACGAAGTTATAACCCATTTTCGAATATATTCAATTATATGACAGATACAATACTGAAATTTTGTGTGAGTGCATTTAGAATCAATATGCGTAGTTGTGGCAAAAATTGAAGGTATTGGAAAAGTGGGCATTGTACCTCCCATACAAAGTTAAAACCTTTCATTGAATATATTCAGTTTTATAACAGCTACAATACTGAATTTTTTTTGTGACTGCATCTAGCATAAACCTGCGTAGTTGTGCCAAAAATGGTATTGGGATAGTGGGCGTGGTACCTCACAGAGGAAGTTAAAACCTATTATCGAATATTGTCAGTTGTATAACACCCAGAGTGCTGAAAATTTTTTGATCCTGTGTAAATAGTTGTGCAAAGATCGGCGGAAAGTGGGCGTGTCACTTCCCATATGAAATTAAAACCGGTTTTAGAGTATATTCGTCACCGAGATGGGCGGAAATTGACCTTCCATACGAAATTAAAACTTGTTTTAGACTTTATTCGACACCCAGATTCCTATATTGTTGTGAGTTAATTTATTTATAACCTGCATGGACAATATACAAATGGGCGGGATTTGAAAGATGGGAATCTTTGATTTGAATTTTGTAAAATTACATGTTTTCTTTTGATTTTCTTAGCACAATAGTAAAGAAAGGATAAAATATTCAATAAAAAATATTCATTCGTCAAAAGCCGACTTTTCTTAAGTCAAGAAAACGGAAATTATATTATTTTTGTAGTTTTGTGTTGTTTGATTAGTGAACAATTTCATTGACTTTCTATGTTTTTTGAATGTACTGCATTCGAATTCCTATTCGATTAAGTAAGTTCTTCTTACGTAGGAAGTTTTTTATTTTGGTAAATGAAAGGAGGAGAATCACACTGAACTTAAAATCAGTTTTAATTTTTGACATTTCTTCCTTTATTCGCCGTAAACTAAAGTTCTGTTCTTCAATATTCTACATGGAACATATCCATTTCTTTATTATCTCAGGGAAGTATCTTGATTATAAGTGTGTTGCCGATCACAAGAAAAAACAATATGAAACTTTTTAATTTAATTTTAATTTCTGTTTTTCTGTCTGGCGAAGCGGGCGGGGGTTCAGCTAGTTCAACATAAAAGTCATATGTATACATATGTTTATTCCTAAAATAAAGTGTTTCAGTGCAGGCATAATTTCTAATTTTTCTATTATTTAAGCAACCTGTTCCAATACTTGGCACTGTATTTATATGGGAAACACCCTTAGTGATAGTTCAATTTAAAAATATCAGATAAGTGATATCGAGGTATATGCTTTGTTTCCCCTTAAAGTTAGTTCAATTTAAAATATATAAGATAAGTGGTATTGGGGTATATGCTTTGTTTCGTACTTGGATGTTATGTCAGTGTCTGATTTTTAACCTTTTTGCGGTAAACTATATATCACACTGCAGAGATACAAGTCTACCGATTTTAAGCCGCCGCCGATTTCATCGGCTCAAATCGACTTCAACCACGCCGCCGAGACTTGGCGGAGTTCTAACTGCGTCAAATCTTACTACCAAAATAGACAACCCACTTAAAATTACAAAAGAAAATATAACTGTCGACTTAGACAACCTACTACTGCGACATATATGTATCTTTCTTTGAATGTGGTATCCCACTATATGATGACGTCTATAGTATGTTGAGTGTTTGTATTTTGATATGCATTTATATAAATCAACTAGCTGACCCGGCAAACGTTGTTTGCCTTCAAATTTTATGTATATTGTCACAGGCGTTGTCCTACGTCATTTCTAATTGCAGAAAATTTGTTGCCAATTGTCTATTGCAATTGATTCTTTCCTGGATGAGTTGTGATAAACAATGAAACACTCTGTGATAAGCAATGTTTTTCGTTTTGTTGTCAGGTGCGAAAACGATCAAAGCGGATGGTTTTCCGACACGGGTATATGCAACATACAGTTTACCGTGTGAAAAACATTCATTCTCCAGATTGAGTCTACAATGTGATTTATTGATTGTCATGGCGAATGCGGGACGAATTGGAAATTGGAATTGGATTGCGGGACGAATTGGAAATTGGATTCGCCTTAACTCGAATGACATATCGGTTGGAATCATTGGAATTCTCGGAATGAGAACTTCCTCAGCTTTGAACGATTTGATTTTGAATTGTTCAGTTTAAGTGATCCACATTCTTGTTCTTTGCCAATTGATCGAACCAATTGGCTTAATCCGTTTGTGCCACATTCACTTTGCAATTCTGGATCGAAAGGGTCGTATGGTCGACATTCCTAACCTGCCTAATAAACTGCTGCACATGAGGTAACACATGCCTTCTATCAAAACCAAAGCCTGGTTGTGCATCTCTTCATTCATCCCAATATGGGGATTCTCTGAATGGACACGAACTCGATGCAAAATCTCGTCTGACATATCATCCTTGTACTTGTCCCTCAATTCACATGGACTTGATGGAAAACATGTGGCAATAATGATCGCAAATAATATGCGTATTTTACTTGGGAATGCAGAAACAGTTGCTTCAGCGATTGTCGTATCCCAATGCGTATAGTTTTCAAGCAAATTGAGCTCCTGGCACGCATCACGAAATGTTGGCAACACTACACCATAGATATTTCGAAGTGACTCCAATAATGAGTCGCAGGTAAAAGCATTCATCATTCTTTGGATTAACTGTATAAATACGGCCAAGAGCTTCAGTAGAACGTAAATCCGAATGACCAGGAAGTACATCGCCTTTCTTTCGACGTTGAAATTTTCGAGAAGAAACTGGAAAATGTTGTCGGCGGTGGGTTTTGAGCACGTTCAGCAGCATTTGCTGTAGTGAAATAAACTCGTTGACCGTTCACCAGATACACTGTCTAATGAGTAACAGTCGGATAGCGTTCGTAAATGGGAAATGAGAATATACGCCAAATCAGCGCTCCGTTTCTTGGAATCATCAAACGATACGCGTAAAAATTCTTTGCGCTGGTGATTTCATTGCGCCGACCATCCTGGATTGAATCTGCGTTCATCAATAATATCTGCTCCAAATGCTCATTTCAAAGCATCCCTTATATTTCTAAGTGTTCGATATAAAATGAAGTGATTCTTGTCTTTCGCCATGAAGCAAATAATGTAATGGCTCTGGTGGTAAAGACAGTGGTGGTAATTTAACCTTGCCACTGAGACAGCATAATCCAGGCGTTTCTACAGTGAACTTTAATTCACCGTAAACATAAACGTCATCTATAATGAAGATGGTGTCGTAAAATCACTCCATACAAATCGGGGATATTTCGGGAATTTTCTTGGGTATTCTTCTTGTTTGGCCGGCGACCAATCCGAATTGGTGCGAATCATCGAAATAGGTTCATGCGTTCTTGATTTTTTAATAAATTGTCTCCGCTAGACTGTTGTCACTACGTGAAGCAAGGCTTTACGAGCCAGTGACGGTGAATAAAGGAAATATACGTTGCTTCTCTCTACACGACTCTACGAGTCATTATTCAGCCTTATAAAAAGATTTCATGCATTTTTCTGAATTTTATGTGTTTTTTTTTTTTTTTGAAAAACTTTCCTATAGCTTTTAAAAAATCACCCTTTAGGAAGAAATAGCCCAAGTCGTCATAGGATTACGCAATCACGACAGCATCTACCACATAATCATGTACTTATAACTACAAAAACAATGTACACAACAACAAAGGATTTCAAGCACAACAACTACAATGCAAGCGGCGTCATCATCATTTCGCACTAGCGCAAGGTCCATATAATCGACATCAGCTGATGCTGGCATGTGGAAGATCGACCATATGATCGACATCATCTGATGTACGTATGACATACTGTGAAATCCACATGCAGATTGCGTTTTTGTTTGTTTATGTTTATGAAAGTTGTGTGTGTACTTCGTACGAATCAGCAATACATGCTGAAATAAAATATTAAAATCCAAATTTGTGTTTTTTTTTGTAATAAATTGTCTCCTCTAGACTCCGTCTAGGGGAGACCAACAAGGCCACCATACGGGTTGGAACCTGTTCACATTGGCAAATATTGCCTTTATTTCTGGAGAATACCGGCTTCTTCTCTTATTGCATAAAATTCGCCATCGTGAATGCACGTGCGTTCAACAATACACCTAGCTTTTGCATGAATTTCATTGAAATGTGCTTCTGCAGACCCCACAGCTGCTCTTGCGTATGGTATTATACACCACGGCTCTGTGGAATATACGGAGTCTCCTACAATATTACACGTTCTTCGGAATGCTTCCAAACAAAACCGTCGTGCGCACCACCCCCGTACATTGCATTTATAGCCAACATTTTGTATTCATGGTCAAAAATCCAAAGATATAATGAAATTGTTAATTGAAACATAGAATTTACTATCTAAATTCGATAATTTAGACTGTGAAATTTTTCGTTTTTTTTTACTTATTGCCATATGTTTCCAGCATTATAAAAGAAAGTAGTAGGCAATACATATTACGATCGACTGCCGTGATCCAAAAAATGTTAGCCATCAAAAATTTTCTATACTCGAGTGCACATTCGTCGACGTCGAGAGCGGTGAGTTGCCCCCTGGATTTCCAATGTAAAATTTGCTAGGCTATGCGTTTGTCACAGGTTCATTTCTTGGCACACGCTAGCAAAATTACTTTAAAATTGATTTACTTTTTTATTAAAATACTAGTATTTTGTACCCAGCGTTGCACGGTTTCATTCTTCCCTATTCCCCTACGTCGTATGCTTTGGAAACTAAAATTAGTTATTTTTGATAGTTTTAAAATATTGTTTGTGTGGGAGGTACCACCCCATTTGTCCTATCACAACCTATTATATCCAGGAACCATCCCCTGTCCAGAAGTTAGGTATAGTATTTTCAAGCGAATCGGTCCACCGGATTGGCATCCTATACGGAACATACAGACACACATTGATTTATATATATATATACATATATAGATTTAATTTAATTTTTTAAAATAAAATAACTAAAAAATAAAATTTAACGAAACGAAAAAAATATTTATGATTCGCGCAAGCTGGGATAATCACCGACCTTGGTAAACAACTTAATGAACACCATCAGAAATTTTTAATAATTACAATGGAAACAAAATCAACATGCCGAAAAGAATATTAACTCTTTTGAATAAAAACAAGTAAGTAAGCTTCAGTCGGATGCCACTTTGTGCGGGAGGTACCAGAAGGGGTATGGCAATATCTCCCATATTCCATGCGAATTTAATTTTAGTCCACTTAAGGTGATTATAAATCATTATCAAATACCATAATATAGTGGATTCCGAATATCCGTATGGAAGTTACAGTGGTTTTAATTTAACATATGAATATAGGTCATTTGGGTGGGAGGAACAAGAAGGGGAGTGGCAATTTCGCCCATCTTCGAACTTTAATTATTTTTGGGGAAAATATTACCATATGCAAAGTTTGAATTGATTCCTTAACTCCTTCCGAGAGTTATCGCGTACACCAGCCAGACGGACGGATGGATGGACATGGCTCGGACATCTTAAAAAGTCGTGAAACGGATTTGGTCCAAACATACTTAGGATCTTATCAATGCAATGCGTTACACTTTTTTCTGTCCCAAATGATATATACCCTCCTACTCTGTAGAGTGAGTGAGTATAAAAAATGATTATAATTATAAAGAATATTAAAATAAGTAATTACTTTATAAAAAAAATTGTGTCGCAACGGGAGTTGAACTTCGGTCCTAGGGGATGCGAAGCGGTACACTTGGGTACTGCACTAAGCCGCCACAAGTATGATCGCGACTAAATCAACGCACTGTTGTTGATTTTATTTACATTTGAAATTAACCTACACAAAAAACATCAAATCTTAAACAATTCCACCTTTTTATAATAAAGTAACTAGGTATCACTTAATAATATATCCAATTAGATACATCAAGTATGGAAATGTGGTATTTTAGCAAAAGGAAATCAAAATTTATCCCTTACATATACTCCGTTCCAATGATGAAGGATCCTTCACTGGTTTTCCGGATTGATTGATGTTGGTTAAACAACGAAAATACGAATGATTTTTTCTTTCTCGCGGATCACAAAATATTATTTTAAAAGCTCTTTTTATAAAATTAACATTTACATTTTTTTCATTTACTTTACTTTAATTGTCTGTTCATTATTTTTTTCCACAGTTTTAACTTAATTATTATACCCTCCACCTCCAGGATGGGGGTATACTAACTTTGTCATTCCGTTTGTAACACCTTGAAATATCGACCTGAGACCCTATAAAGAATATATATTCTTGATCGTCATAAAATTTTAAGACGATCTAGCCATGTCCGTCCGTCCGTCTGTTGAAAGCACGCTAGCATCTAAACGAAAGGAGCTAGAACGTTCAAATTTTCCATAAATGCGTCTTATAGTCGTAGATCGGTTGGGATTGAAATGGGGCGAAATCGGCCCAAAGGGAAAAATTTTTCCCTCACAAGGACTAAAAATACCCATAATAATCCCTAATATTTTAGCGTATTTAAGCATGTTTTTTGAATATGTGTTTATATTTGCTTGATATTTGGTATACGCATTCCCCTTATAGCAAAAACGTGCACCATAAAGTGATTATTATTTGTAGGGGGTGAAATGGGGCAAAAAAGGGATAAAAATGGTACATATTAAACGACAACTAGAAACACGAAATTCGGTATGTACATTCCACTAATTGAGTAGATACATAATATAAAAGTATTTTTTCCAAATTCGTACTTTTAAGGGGTAAAATATGAATAGAGGGATAAAAATGATACCAACCAAACGGCTGTACCTAGAATAATGAAATTCGGTGTATATATTCCTCTGATTGCATAGATAAGTAAAATACACCGATTTTTTCAAAATTCGTACTTTTTGGGGTTAAAATGAAAAAAGGGGATAAAAATAGTACCAATCTAATGACCGCAGCTAGAGTCATGAAATTCGGAGTATACATTCCTCTGAGTGTGTAGACACGGAAAATAAACTAATTTTTCGAAATTCGTATTTTTTGGGGTTAAAATGAAAAAAGGGGATATAAATAGTACCAATCAAATGACCGCAGCTAGAGTCATGAAATTCGGAGTATACATTCCTCTGACAGCGTAGACACGGAAAATAGGCGAATTTTTCGAAATTAGTACTTTCAAGGGATACAATGGTACAGAGGGATAAAAATAGTACCAACTAAACGACCACAGCTAGAATGATAAAATTCTAATTGCGTAGGAACGTCAAGGGGGTAAAAATGGTACCAACCAAATGGACGCAGCTGGAATCATGGAATTCGGTGTATACATTCCTCTGACTACATAGACACGCACAATAAAAAGTTTTCTTCCAAATTCGTACTTTTTCTTTTACGGCAAAACTTGGTTGAATCATGAAGTTAGGTTATTTTGCACTATGTAGGTCTGATAATGGATTTTCAAAATTCGTACTTTTGGAATTCAAATAGAATGGAAATACAACCAACTGTAGCACCCACTATCTACCAATTCTTTCCATAATAGCACTATTATTGTAAAGCAGAGCCGGGGATTTATCATGTGTAATGTACACGAACTAATTTAGCCGATGCAATAGTTAAAAAGTTTTTTGAAAGCATCCTGGAACTTGGGAAGAGGTAGGACTGCGGGAGCCTTTGTATTCCTAGCAACAGTCGGTTGGGGGGGGTTCGTGTCCTTCTCCAGCCAAGCCATGTTCCCACTACAAAAATTATTTTAGACTCCCTTACTAAAGAAAACTAAATATGTGGACCGATGTAAAAAAAACTAAATATAAAACCCCAAAATAAGAAAACAAATCAATTTTAAATTTACGTTGAAATCTTATAGTCGTCAATTGCCTGAATGAATACTCTCAGATTATGTTGAGAGAATCTGCCTCAAAACCCTCGCCTCCATGTTCTATTGGCACGAACATTATTTATAGAACCCCTACATTAAATTTCCTCAAATCTATGGACTCATCCCTTTCAGTAAGAAAACGTCCTTATGTTCTTACAAATCCATTTGGAATTACCAATTATTTTATTTTAATTATAATATAAGTATATAATAATGAAAGTATATCTTAAGTATTATTATGCAAATTATTAATATAAGAATGTATGTATATTTTTAAAGAAACTCCGCAAAAATAAGACATTCTAAACGATTCGTTTTGAAACTTTAGGGCCCTTAATGGGTTAATAACTCTTTGTTGCGAAAGAAATTATCACAAAGACAGAAATCGAAAATAACCAAAACAAACGGAAAAACACTAACTTTGGATATTTGGAGAGATAACATGAGAGCTTGGCCCCACACAGATTCCAATTAATACAAGCGCCAATATATACGCTAAAAACAACAACAACATAGGTTGTGGGGAATGTGCGGAAAAAGCTCTCCAGTGTGATCTCTCTCTCCTATCAGAATCTCTTAATAAATTTGAGTATCATTGCAAGAAAGAGTAATTATCGACTGTTTTTAAACTTACCACCTTTCTCCGGTCATGTTGAAGGCCTCCCGCACGATCTGGATGCTGGTTGCTATTTTTAGAAAATTATGTGTGAATGTGTTCCTTGCAATGATATGGATTGAAATATTATGAGTATCTGTGATTTTTGAATGGAGCTTTAACGAGTTATACAATTTCTGTCATTGTTACTTTAATTTACATGTACAATTTTAGATAGATTTTAATGGAGTAGGTAAATTATTTTTAGGTTTAAGGTTAAGTTATTTTTTTAGGTTTTACAAATTCAAACAAATTTCAAGTAGGAAATGTATTTCAAAAATATCAAAAACAAGTGGGGAACGATACCCAAAAGGAATAATTGGAAAATTGTTTGTCGTATTTTTGAAAATATATCTTCTAACTTTACGAGTTGTATAACATGTTAATGTCACGTTGTTATATTCAATTTATACTTAATGTTAAGAAGTTGGTTTTAACTTCTGATTTTAAAATTAGCTTCTCTGATAGATCTTCAATATGGGTGATGGTATAAAGGCAAACATCCACGTGAGTACGCCATATCAATGCAAAAATTGTTTCATTGTAGTTATGATGACTGCTATGATGAAATGGATATAGATAACTCCAAATTTTCTTTCAATCAATGGCATTGAACGTCAGCGTTGTACATTGCCATGGGTACTTGCGGGTATAGGTTATGTACGGAATCAAATCCGGTTGAGCTTCAGATCCACGACTACCTTTTGGGTAGCGTGATCTTGGAAGTGATTTGGTTGATCCACCAACAAAAAATTGAGAATTCCGGTAACTTGAAAAGTTTTCGGGTGTCACAAATTCGTATACCGGGCTGGTGTGTGATATTGTGATGGATTGTGAACTCGTGACTTGTTTTTTCTTGACGGGTACAAGGAATCATACACAGCTCCTGGTAAAACAGATTTGTTTTCCGCCAAAACAGAGATATTTTCTAGAATTTCACTTTCACTATAAATTGTGTTATTAAAAGTTGATTTTGAAAGGATTACCTTTAAAATATTTTTTTGGGCGATTGTAATGTAGTGTTTACTTTAAATTCTTACACTCACTTTTAAATAAAATTAGCAGATCTTTGCCGGAAACTTTGATTTATTTAAGCACGACTTTGATGTTGTTACTTCGAAGGTTTTTAAAGAAAGGAAGAATATTTATTCCAATTCCATAGTTGCCGACATATGATTATGCGGATGAAAGTAGAAAAGTAAAGTAGTAAGTAAAGCAGTAGTAGTAGCAAAACGTCAAATCTGCTAGACTAACTACGTTGCCACTACCTACAACGACAGTGGTGATTTTCAACGTACAAGTATATATGAAACTTTTGTTATGCAAATGTTAGAAAGATGAGATTTTTGAGATTAGAGGAATTCTGAGAATATAATGAATCTCAAAAACTAATTATTTGAAATGTTTTTAGTCAAATGAATGCCAGCAGATAAGTATATTAGCGGGGACATTCACCCTTTATGTACTACTGTGGTGTATATACAATGACAAGACCGTACATAGGCTATCAAAGCAATGTACATAGTAATTCTTGCGATCAGCTGGAAGTTTTGACATGTTCAAAGCTGAAAGCAAGTAAATAGACCAAAACAAAAAGCAAAAAAAAAAGAACGATTTGGTTCAACTTTGTTCATACTTGAATTAAAAGGTAAGTAATTATAATTAAAGCTGTAGAGAAACCCTTTGATATCTGTTTTTTTTTTCAGATGATAATAATAACAATATTGATGTTGGAGCGAAAATAATTGGGAGCGAAATTGTGCCAACCAAAATATGCCGAAGCTGAACAACAATATGAAAAATATGTTAAGCTTTCTCAGATACGTTTATATTTTGTTATTTTTATTTGAGAAACATTTTCTGAAATAAATTTTTTTGTTCTTTTTAAGTTGGAAGTTCGGAATTTCGTGATAATTTGGAGGAGGAGTATTTTGGTAAATATGTAAAAATGTATAAAGTTTGTTGTAGAAAAAAACCAGTCTACTTAGAGATACGCCGTCCACTACAAACCGGATAATTCAGTGAGATACTCGTAACTGAATTAGATGGAAACAGGACGACTAAGTTCGGATATCTTTTCCATGATATGTTCCCATAAGTTTTCCATCCATATCTTCTAAAACATAGTAGTGATTACCCAGCTTTTCCCTCACTCGAGCTTTGACAAAAACGGGACATAGTTTTGCATTGAATGCTTTCTCAAAATTACTTTGAGCAAAGTTCCTACGATATACAGTTTGTCCTACAGTAAAAGTTTGTGGTCTTGTTCTGAGGTTGTAGTGTTGCTGACTTTTGTCAAATGCTTGTTTGATATGTCTACGCAGGTCTTGACGAATCAGTTGAAGATGGTCATCGTTGGACAGTTTGCTTGTTGGTTCACTTAAAATGTGTAGTTTTCTCAATAAATCGTATGACGAAGCGTGTGTAACCATATCAAAGCCAAAAAGAGCGTGGTAAGGAGAACAATTGATAGATTGGTGGAAGGAATTACGAAGGGCGCAACTGATAGAAGTAAGGTTCTGGTCCCATTGTTTATGATCGTTCTTCAGGTATGCTCGTATTCCTGCTATCAGTGATCGATTGACCCGCTCCGAGGCATTGGATTGAGGTGAGTATAGGGCAGTGTAGATATGTTTAATGCCATTTTCCGTTAAAAATGCATTAAGTTCGTTCGAACGAAATTGACTACCGTTGTCACTAACTATTGTCTCGGGTACACCGTAGACATGAAATATATTCTTTTGAAGGAAATCTTGTATGTGCGAAGCCGTGAATTTCCGAAGTGGGCAAAGCCAATGGAATTTGGACAAATGATCGAGGACGATGAGCAGTCCAATATGGCCAGATTTGCTTCTCGGATAAGGTCCAAGAATGTCAATGTAGAGGCGCTGGAATGGACGGACAGATTCGCCCATGTTACCCATTGGTGGCTTCATCACCAGGTTTGGGGCTTTCGTTGTCTTACAGACTTCACAATTACGAACATAGTCTCGTACGTCGCTTACCATTCCAGGCCAGAAAAATGTACGTCTTAGCAAATCAAGAGTCTTGGCCATACCTCCGTGAGCAGCTACTGGAGTATCATGGGCCTTCGAGATGGTCTCAGTACGCAATTTCAGAGGAATCCAGAGTTTCCAACACTGATCTTCCTGAGATTCATCGCCAGAGTAATGCTGTGTCCGATAATAAACAAATTTATCTATCACCTTTATATCAGGATATTTACCTGGATTATTTCCTATTCTTTCTTTTAACTCATGGTAATCTGTATCATCAAAGGTCGGTGAATTTAAATTAATACCGCCCTCAGAAATCTCAAAAGCAGAAATTTCCTCGTTGGGTATCCGGGACAGTGCATCAGGGACCACATGTTCTTTACCCTTCCGGTGACTTATGGTGAATTTGTAAGGCTGCAATTTAAACACCCACCGAGCTAACCTGCCACTTAGATCGGGCTGTCTCATGAGCCACAACAGACTAGAATGGTCTGTCACTACTTCAAATTCCTGAAGATCAAGATAGCAACGGAATTTCTTTATTGATTCAAGAGCTGCCAAACATTCTCGCTCCGTAACACTGTAGTTACGTTGCGCTGTGTTTAATTTCTTGCTCATGAATGCAATAGGCTTCTCGTTACCGTCATTGTCAAGCTGCACTAGGACTGCGCCAATGCCAAAGTCACTTGCATCACAGTGAAGATAGAACTTTTTGGAGAAGTCTGGATTCGTCAACACTGGAGCTGAGGTCAGCAATGACTTAACTCTCTCGAATGCTTTTTGGGCTTCGTCAGTCCACTTGAACTTTCTTTTGGTGGATACCACTTCTGTAATCGGGAATGTCTCTGTTGAAAAGTTTCGAAGAAACCGTCTATACCAACCAGCTAAGCCAAGAAATCCACGAACTTGTTTTAAATTCTTTGGTACAGGCCAGTTGGTAATAGCGGTAATTTTCTCAGGGTCGGTAGTGATACCCCCGTTACCTATAACGTATCCCAAGTAATTAACTCTGGTAACGCAGAATTTACTTTTACCTACATTTAGGGTAAGGTTTGCTTTCCGAAATTGTGAGGAAATGCGGATTAATATTTCAATGTGGGTAGGAAAATCTTCGGAAACGATAACAAGATCGTCTAAATATCCAAAAACGGAATGTCGAAGATCTGGCGGGATTAGCTCGTCCATCAAACGACACATTGTCTGAGGAGCATTGCACAGCCCGAATGGCATGACCACGAATTGATATAGTGGTCTGCCAGGGACTGTGAATGCCGTCAGTTGTCTGGAATTCGCATCGAGACTAATCTGCCAGAATGCATCTTTCAAGTCCAGTTTCGATATTATATTTGCCTTCGGAAGTCTTGAAAATATCCCTTCTATATTCGGAAGCGGATATGCATCCTTCTTCGTTACCGAATTTAACTTCCGTGCATCTAAACATAGCCTTACCTTATTTGGCTTCACCACAAGCCTCATTGGTGAGCTCCATGCTGAGGTGGAAGGCTCAATAACTCCTAACTCTAACATCCTGTCAATCTCAGAAAACATCAACTTTTCTACTGCGGGCGAAACAGGGTAAAAACGCTGTTTTATAGGGGTGGCATCACCGACATTAATAGAATGTTTGATTAGCTCAGTTCTGCCCAAGCCCTGTATTTCAAAATTTGGGAAAAGTTCTATGACCGCATCTAATTGTTTCTGTTCTTGAAGCGACAGTTTGTAAAAAGAGTTATTGATTGATTCATCATTTTGATGGCCAATTTGAAAATTAATTTCCGAAATATCGGGTGAACATATACCAGTAGCATTGCATGCTAAAATATCAACGGATCCAAGAACATTTTGAATTAAGTCAAACGATTTCCAAAAATCTATTCCCAGTATCAGTCTTTGGGATATAGTTGGAATAATGAAAATTTTCAGTTTATTTGTGATGTTCTTGAATGTAATATTTACTTCAATCCATCCTAATACTTTTTGAGATTTCCCATCCGCTGTCTTTACAAATGATCTACAAATTGAAAAATTTTCATATTTTGAAAAATCATGTCTAGCCAAATCTCCACCAATACAGCTAACATTAGCCCCAGTATCCAACAAACCGTATTCATGAAAATTCAAGAAGGACACTTTGGCGTAATATCGCATGTCCTCGGGATTTGATATTATTGTCGAAATTTTTATTTTTCCCCAAAATTTTCGTAATCTGAAATATTTCCGAAGACGAATTGTGGACCTTTTTGGTTTCTTTGTAACGGAAAGTTTTTTGAAAGCATCCTGGAACTTGGGAAGAGGTAGGACTGCGGGAGCCTTTGTATTCCTAGCAACAGTCGGTTGGGGGGGGTTCGTGTCCTTCTCCAGCCAAGCCATGTTCCCACTACAAAAATTATTTTAGACTCCCTTACTAAAGAAAACTAAATATGTGGACCGATGTAAAAAAAACTAAATATAAAACCCCAAAATAAGAAAACAAATCAATTTTAAATTTACGTTGAAATCTTATAGTCGTCAATTGCCTGAATGAATACTCTCAGATTATGTTGAGAGAATCTGCCTCAAAACCCTCGCCTCCATGTTCTATTGGCACGAACATTATTTATAGAACCCCTACATTAAATTTCCTCAAATCTATGGACTCATCCCTTTCAGTAAGAAAACGTCCTTATGTTCTTACAAATCCATTTGGAATTACCAATTATTTTATTTTAATTATAATATAAGTATATAATAATGAAAGTATATCTTAAGTATTATTATGCAAATTATTAATATAAGAATGTATGTATATTTTTAAAGAAACTCCGCAAAAATAAGACATTCTAAACGATTCGTTTTGAAACTTTAGGGCCCTTAATGGGTTAATAACTCTTTGTTGCGAAAGAAATTATCACAAAGACAGAAATCGAAAATAACCAAAACAAACGGAAAAACACTAACTTTGGATATTTGGAGAGATAACATGAGAGCTTGGCCCCACACAGATTCCAATTAATACAAGCGCCAATATATACGCTAAAAACAACAACAACATAGGTTGTGGGGAATGTGCGGAAAAAGCTCTCCAGTGTGATCTCTCTCTCCTATCAGAATCTCTTAATAAATTTGAGTATCATTGCAAGAAAGAGTAATTATCGACTGTTTTTAAACTTACCACCTTTCTCCGGTCATGTTGAAGGCCTCCCGCACGATCTGGATGCTGGTTGCTATTTTTAGAAAATTATGTGTGAATGTGTTCCTTGCAATGATATGGATTGAAATATTATGAGTATCTGTGATTTTTGAATGGAGCTTTAACGAGTTATACAATTTCTGTCATTGTTACTTTAATTTACATGTACAATTTTAGATAGATTTTAATGGAGTAGGTAAATTATTTTTAGGTTTAAGGTTAAGTTATTTTTTTAGGTTTTACAAATTCAAACAAATTTCAAGTAGGAAATGTATTTCAAAAATATCAAAAACAAGTGGGGAACGATACCCAAAAGGAATAATTGGAAAATTGTTTGTCGTATTTTTGAAAATATATCTTCTAACTTTACGAGTTGTATAACATGTTAATGTCACGTTGTTATATTCAATTTATACTTAATGTTAAGAAGTTGGTTTTAACTTCTGATTTTAAAATTAGCTTCTCTGATAGATCTTCAATATGGGTGATGGTATAAAGGCAAACATCCACGTGAGTACGCCATATCAATGCAAAAATTGTTTCATTGTAGTTATGATGACTGCTATGATGAAATGGATATAGATAACTCCAAATTTTCTTTCAATCAATGGCATTGAACGTCAGCGTTGTACATTGCCATGGGTACTTGCGGGTATAGGTTATGTACGGAATCAAATCCGGTTGAGCTTCAGATCCACGACTACCTTTTGGGTAGCGTGATCTTGGAAGTGATTTGGTTGATCCACCAACAAAAAATTGAGAATTCCGGTAACTTGAAAAGTTTTCGGGTGTCACAAATTCGTATACCGGGCTGGTGTGTGATATTGTGATGGATTGTGAACTCGTGACTTGTTTTTTCTTGACGGGTACAAGGAATCATACACAGCTCCTGGTAAAACAGATTTGTTTTCCGCCAAAACAGAGATATTTTCTAGAATTTCACTTTCACTATAAATTGTGTTATTAAAAGTTGATTTTGAAAGGATTACCTTTAAAATATTTTTTTGGGCGATTGTAATGTAGTGTTTACTTTAAATTCTTACACTCACTTTTAAATAAAATTAGCAGATCTTTGCCGGAAACTTTGATTTATTTAAGCACGACTTTGATGTTGTTACTTCGAAGGTTTTTAAAGAAAGGAAGAATATTTATTCCAATTCCATAGTTGCCGACATATGATTATGCGGATGAAAGTAGAAAAGTAAAGTAGTAAGTAAAGCAGTAGTAGTAGCAAAACGTCAAATCTGCTAGACTAACTACGTTGCCACTACCTACAACGACAGTGGTGATTTTCAACGTACAAGTATATATGAAACTTTTGTTATGCAAATGTTAGAAAGATGAGATTTTTGAGATTAGAGGAATTCTGAGAATATAATGAATCTCAAAAACTAATTATTTGAAATGTTTTTAGTCAAATGAATGCCAGCAGATAAGTATATTAGCGGGGACATTCACCCTTTATGTACTACTGTGGTGTATATACAATGACAAGACCGTACATAGGCTATCAAAGCAATGTACATAGTAATTCTTGCGATCAGCTGGAAGTTTTGACATGTTCAAAGCTGAAAGCAAGTAAATAGACCAAAACAAAAAGCAAAAAAAAAGAACGATTTGGTTCAACTTTGTTCATACTTGAATTAAAAGGTAAGTAATTATAATTAAAGCTGTAGAGAAACCCTTTGATATCTGTTTTTTTTTTTCAGATGATAATAATAACAATATTGATGTTGGAGCGAAAATAATTGGGAGCGAAATTGTGCCAACCAAAATATGCCGAAGCTGAACAACAATATGAAAAATATGTTAAGCTTTCTCAGATACGTTTATATTTTGTTATTTTTATTTGAGAAACATTTTCTGAAATAAATTTTTTTGTTCTTTTTAAGTTGGAAGTTCGGAATTTCGTGATAATTTGGAGGAGGAGTATTTTGGTAAATATGTAAAAATGTATAAAGTTTGTTGTAGAAAAAAACCAGTCTACTTAGAGATACGCCGTCCACTACAAACCGGATAATTCAGTGAGATACTCGTAACTGAATTAGATGGAAACAGGACGACTAAGTTCGGATATCTTTTCCATGATATGTTCCCATAAGTTTTCCATCCATATCTTCTAAAACATAGTAGTGATTACCCAGCTTTTCCCTCACTCGAGCTTTGACAAAAACGGGACATAGTTTTGCATTGAATGCTTTCTCAAAATTACTTTGAGCAAAGTTCCTACGATATACAGTTTGTCCTACAGTAAAAGTTTGTGGTCTTGTTCTGAGGTTGTAGTGTTGCTGACTTTTGTCAAATGCTTGTTTGATATGTCTACGCAGGTCTTGACGAATCAGTTGAAGATGGTCATCGTTGGACAGTTTGCTTGTTGGTTCACTTAAAATGTGTAGTTTTCTCAATAAATCGTATGACGAAGCGTGTGTAACCATATCAAAGCCAAAAAGAGCGTGGTAAGGAGAACAATTGATAGATTGGTGGAAGGAATTACGAAGGGCGCAACTGATAGAAGTAAGGTTCTGGTCCCATTGTTTATGATCGTTCTTCAGGTATGCTCGTATTCCTGCTATCAGTGATCGATTGACCCGCTCCGAGGCATTGGATTGAGGTGAGTATAGGGCAGTGTAGATATGTTTAATGCCATTTTCCGTTAAAAATGCATTAAGTTCGTTCGAACGAAATTGACTACCGTTGTCACTAACTATTGTCTCGGGTACACCGTAGACATGAAATATATTCTTTTGAAGGAAATCTTGTATGTGCGAAGCCGTGAATTTCCGAAGTGGGCAAAGCCAATGGAATTTGGACAAATGATCGAGGACGATGAGCAGTCCAATATGGCCAGATTTGCTTCTCGGATAAGGTCCAAGAATGTCAATGTAGAGGCGCTGGAATGGACGGACAGATTCGCCCATGTTACCCATTGGTGGCTTCATCACCAGGTTTGGGGCTTTCGTTGTCTTACAGACTTCACAATTACGAACATAGTCTCGTACGTCGCTTACCATTCCAGGCCAGAAAAATGTACGTCTTAGCAAATCAAGAGTCTTGGCCATACCTCCGTGAGCAGCTACTGGAGTATCATGGGCCTTCGAGATGGTCTCAGTACGCAATTTCAGAGGAATCCAGAGTTTCCAACACTGATCTTCCTGAGATTCATCGCCAGAGTAATGCTGTGTCCGATAATAAACAAATTTATCTATCACCTTTATATCAGGATATTTACCTGGATTATTTCCTATTCTTTCTTTTAACTCATGGTAATCTGTATCATCAAAGGTCGGTGAATTTAAATTAATACCGCCCTCAGAAATCTCAAAAGCAGAAATTTCCTCGTTGGGTATCCGGGACAGTGCATCAGGGACCACATGTTCTTTACCCTTCCGGTGACTTATGGTGAATTTGTAAGGCTGCAATTTAAACACCCACCGAGCTAACCTGCCACTTAGATCGGGCTGTCTCATGAGCCACAACAGACTAGAATGGTCTGTCACTACTTCAAATTCCTGAAGTTCAAGATAGCAACGGAATTTCTTTATTGATTCAAGAGCTGCCAAACATTCTCGCTCCGTAACACTGTAGTTACGTTGCGCTGTGTTTAATTTCTTGCTCATGAATGCAATAGGCTTCTCGTTACCGTCATTGTCAAGCTGCACTAGGACTGCGCCAATGCCAAAGTCACTTGCATCACAGTGAAGATAGAACTTTTTGGAGAAGTCTGGATTCGTCAACACTGGAGCTGAGGTCAGCAATGACTTAACTCTCTCGAATGCTTTTTGGGCTTCGTCAGTCCACTTGAACTTTCTTTTGGTGGATACCACTTCTGTAATCGGGAATGTCTCTGTTGAAAAGTTTCGAAGAAACCGTCTATACCAACCAGCTAAGCCAAGAAATCCACGAACTTGTTTTAAATTCTTTGGTACAGGCCAGTTGGTAATAGCGGTAATTTTCTCAGGGTCGGTAGTGATACCCCCGTTACCTATAACGTATCCCAAGTAATTAACTCTGGTAACGCAGAATTTACTTTTACCTACATTTAGGGTAAGGTTTGCTTTCCGAAATTGTGAGGAAATGCGGATTAATATTTCAATGTGGGTAGGAAAATCATCGGAAACGATAACAAGATCGTCTAAATATCCAAAAACGGAATGTCGAAGATCTGGCGGGATTAGCTCGTCCATCAAACGACACATTGTCTGAGGAGCATTGCACAGCCCGAATGGCATGACCACGAATTGATATAGTGGTCTGCCAGGGACTGTGAATGCCGTCAGTTGTCTGGAATTCGCATCGAGACTAATCTGCCAGAATGCATCTTTCAAGTCCAGTTTCGATATTATATTTGCCTTCGGAAGTCTTGAAAATATCCCTTCTATATTCGGAAGCGGATATGCATCCTTCTTCGTTACCGAATTTAACTTCCGTGCATCTAAACATAGCCTTACCTTATTTGGCTTCACCACAAGCCTCATTGGTGAGCTCCATGCTGAGGTGGAAGGCTCAATAACTCCTAACTCTAACATCCTGTCAATCTCAGAAAACATCAACTTTTCTACTGCGGGCGAAACAGGGTAAAAACGCTGTTTTATAGGGGTGGCATCACCGACATTAATAGAATGTTTGATTAGCTCAGTTCTGCCCAAGCCCTGTATTTCAAAATTTGGGAAAAGTTCTATGACCGCATCTAATTGTTTCTGTTCTTGAAGCGACAGTTTGTAAAAAGAGTTATTGATTGATTCATCATTTTGATGGCCAATTTGAAAATTAATTTCCGAAATATCGGGTGAACATATACCAGTAGCATTGCATGCTAAAATATCAACGGATCCAAGAACATTTTGAATTAAGTCAAACGATTTCCAAAAATCTATTCCCAGTATCAGTCTTTGGGATATAGTTGGAATAATGAAAATTTTCAGTTTATTTGTGATGTTCTTGAATGTAATATTTACTTCAATCCATCCTAATACTTTTTGAGATTTCCCATCCGCTGTCTTTACAAATGATCTACAAATTGAAAAATTTTCATATTTTGAAAAATCATGTCTAGCCAAATCTCCACCAATACAGCTAACATTAGCCCCAGTATCCAACAAACCGTATTCATGAAAATTCAAGAAGGACACTTTGGCGTAATATCGCATGTCCTCGGGATTTGATATTATTGTCGAAATTTTTATTTTTCCCCAAAATTTTCGTAATCTGAAATATTTCCGAAGACGAATTGTGGACCTTTTTGGTTTCTTTGTAACGGAAATGGCTGAAACATTGAAAATTTCGTTTCGTTTTTGAACATACAATTCCCATCGCTTGTGAAAAGGCATTTTTGGGTAAATAATGCGGGAGTCGTTATTATCACACTTTTCCGCAACAGAACATGGTCTTTTAAGTATTTTAATGGATTTTGAATTTGTATTGTCTGAGATTAGTTTTAAGTCTATTCCGGGTAAATTTATTTCTTTTGGGTCAGAATCAAAGTCGATTCTAGGGCCAACATTTAGACAAGGTCCTTCTGTGGGCCCGTTTGTCTCAAGTTTTTTGAAGTCTGATTTCTCGCAATACATTTGGTACACTGTGGTTTGTATACATTTCTGGCACCACAGCCGTAACAGAAGATTGTTCTATCATCAAGGCAATCCTGCCAGTGGTGACCAGATTTGTCGCAGTTCCAACATTTAAAATTTGAATCAGGTTTATTCAAGGCATCTACCAAGAATCCTGCTTCAGAATCTAAATTATCGTCCTGTTCCATATCAATATCAGCGACATGTCGTCGTGGTACAAAATTGGTGTTTGGATTGCGCATTGCAAGATTCTTACGTACGTACTCATCACTTAAAAAGTTTTCTCGCATTTGCACAAGCTTTCGAAGATGTGATATTGAGCGTATGGGTACATACAATAAATCTTGACGAATCTCTGGACGTAAATTTCTAGCTATTATTTCAATTAATTCTTCTTCCGCCATTGGTCTGGGTAATCGATCTGCGATCATTGATAGCGCATCGAAAAAGGCATCGTAAGACTCACTCGGTTTTTGTTTTCGGTTCCGAATTTCTTCCCGTAGGTCAAAAGAAGATTTCAATTCTTTATATTGACTCCGAATTGCGTAACAGAAATCGTCCCAGTTAACAACAGAAACCTGTTTACGGTATCGCCAGTACCATTCACGGGCTTTTCCTGTTAAAAGGGTATTTAAATTTTTGCAAATGACAGAGAAGTCATCATTAAATGTCTCTTTTGTAAGAGTTATAACGCGGTACAAAAATTCGTCAATATTCAAACCGGTGGAAGAACCATCAAACTTGAGGTTCCAATTATGTATTATGGATGTAATTTTGTCAGCATGCATATTGTTTGCATTGAAGCTGAAAAATGTATTTGGGGATAAGTTGGTATCTTGAGAATTTGAATGAGCTTGACTATTCTGGGGATTATTGGCATTAACATTTCCATTGTTGTTCAAATTATTATTGATGTTATTGTTGGGAACAGGATTATTGTTGTTATTGGTACTGTGATTGGGGTTAATATTATTCTGAGGGTTGTTTATATTTGAAGGATTGGGGTTACTATTATGTAAAACATTATTAATTGGTGAAGGTTGCGAAAAATTAAGACCTTGTAGAAGGCGAGTTAAACTTAATTCAATCATGCGATTGATTTCGTTATAATCTATCGTATTTGTATTGCCGACAGCCCGATTAGTAGGATCATGAAAAGGCGATGTTACAATATTGCCATTGTTTATAGCGCTTGTATCTCGGTTAGGGGTTTGTTGTTGATCCTGCTGTACACTGCAGCTAGCATTTTGTGATGTATTTCGAGCATCCTGGAACAAATTTCGTCCAGTACTGCGAGTATTGTATGTTCTAGCCATAGCTCCTCTACCTTTTTGTCTGTTATGGGTGGTCTTAGTGACCGTAGAGGGTTTTGGTAATATTACCAAAGCTCGGAGATCACTAGGTTCACAAGCTCGTTTGCATACGGGACATTCGGCTGATGAATCTAAGTAATTCTCTATGCATGACCTATGGAAAGGATGCGAACATTCGCTAATAATTAAACAAGCTTGACCTTCACTCATTATTTCATTACAAACATGACAAATTGTTGGTTGAATGCTAATTGGGGCCAAAGGATGTGTTGGCGGTAATGCCGGGGGAGTAGTTGGTTCTGAAGACATTTTGAGCGTATCCAATATAATAACTTGTATTCAATAGAATATAACTATTGTGGGACGTTATACAAAATAATTTTAAATTATTTTATAAAACGATATATATATATATACAAAAAAAATATTGAGATTCAAATTAAATTTTCTTTTAAATTAGAATTTCAGAAAATATTATTTTTTAATTTAAATTTTTATCATAAAATACTGACGTTTCTTACTAGGTGATGAATACCAAGAAATGAAGTAAAAGAAGGCAATTAGCGACTAATATAAAAAAATAATAAAATGGGCTATGTAGTAATGTATATTCTCAAAATATCCCTTTATTCTTGACACACCAGCAAGGAGGATAAATTGTCTGTCCTCTCTGTTAAACAAAGGTCAATATAATGCTTTCGCTAAAATAATGAGTTCCTGTTTGATTAACAGATGCTGATCCCTAAGTCGAAGTTACAACTGAATAAAAAGAGTTATACAAGACTTAAAAAGACCAAAAGAATGTCCCTAATAATAGCATAAAAAGTAGTGAAAATGCAGTCAAAAGTCCAACGGTCAGCTAATTCGAAGTAAACCTCAAATTGCTGAAATTCCAGAAGGTCCTTGTCAACACTTCAATATCTATAAATACTATAATAAAAGAACATAAAATATCTTTTTTTAAGGAACTCTAACAATAAAATATCCGGAAAATAGAGCCAAAAAGACCAGGTC
Organism: Polietes domitor; assembly: GCA_947397865.1. NCBI lineage: Eukaryota > Metazoa > Arthropoda > Insecta > Diptera > Muscidae > Polietes > Polietes domitor. The sequence goes on along the minus strand of OX377618.1, from coordinate 89,484,823 downwards.
GAAATCTTTCCGGCCCCACGTTGGGCGCCAAATTTTGTAATGTACACGAACTAATTTAGCCGATGCAATAGTTAAAAAGTTTTTTGAAAGCATCCTGGAACTTGGGAAGAGGTAGGACTGCGGGAGCCTTTGTATTCCTAGCAACAGTCGGTTGGGGGGGGTTCGTGTCCTTCTCCAGCCAAGCCATGTTCCCACTACAAAAATTATTTTAGACTCCCTTACTAAAGAAAACTAAATATGTGGACCGATGTAAAAAAAAACTAAATATAAAACCCCAAAATAAGAAAACAAATCAATTTTAAATTTACGTTGAAATCTTATAGTCGTCAATTGCCTGAATGAATACTCTCAGATTATGTTGAGAGAATCTGCCTCAAAACCCTCGCCTCCATGTTCTATTGGCACGAACATTATTTATAGAACCCCTACATTAAATTTCCTCAAATCTATGGACTCATCCCTTTCAGTAAGAAAACGTCCTTATGTTCTTACAAATCCATTTGGAATTACCAATTATTTTATTTTAATTATAATATAAGTATATAATAATGAAAGTATATCTTAAGTATTATTATGCAAATTATTAATATAAGAATGTATGTATATTTTTAAAGAAACTCCGCAAAAATAAGACATTCTAAACGATTCGTTTTGAAACTTTAGGGCCCTTAATGGGTTAATAACTCTTTGTTGCGAAAGAAATTATCACAAAGACAGAAATCGAAAATAACCAAAACAAACGGAAAAACACTAACTTTGGATATTTGGAGAGATAACATGAGAGCTTGGCCCCACACAGATTCCAATTAATACAAGCGCCAATATATACGCTAAAAACAACAACAACATAGGTTGTGGGGAATGTGCGGAAAAAGCTCTCCAGTGTGATCTCTCTCTCCTATCAGAATCTCTTAATAAATTTGAGTATCATTGCAAGAAAGAGTAATTATCGACTGTTTTTAAACTTACCACCTTTCTCCGGTCATGTAGAAGGCCTCCCGCACGATCTGGATGCTGGTTGCTATTTTTAGAAAATTATGTGTGAATGTGTTCCTTGCAATGATATGGATTGAAATATTATGAGTATCTGTGATTTTTGAATGGAGCTTTAACGAGTTATACAATTTCTGTCATTGTTACTTTAATTTACATGTACAATTTTAGATAGATTTTAATGGAGTAGGTAAATTATTTTTAGGTTTAAGGTTAAGTTATTTTTTTAGGTTTTACAAATTCAAACAAATTTCAAGTAGGAAATGTATCAAAAACAAGTGGGGAACGATACCCAAAAGGAATAATTGGAAAATTGTTTGTCGTATTTTTGAAAATATATCTTCTAACTTTACGAGTTGTATAACATGTTAATGTCACGTTGTTATATTCAATTTATACTTAATGTTAAGAAGTTGGTTTTAACTTCTGATTTTAAAATTAGCTTCTCTGATAGATCTTCAATATGGGCGATGGTATAAAGGCAAACATCCACGTGAGTACGCCATATCAATGCAAAAATTGTTTCATTGTAGTTATGATGACTGCTATGATGAAATGGATATAGATAACTCCAAATTTTCTTTCAATCAATGGCATTGAACGTCAGCGTTGTACATTGCCATGGGTACTTGCGGGTATAGGTTATGTACGGAATCAAATCCGGTTGAGCTTCAGATCCACGACTACCTTTTGGGTAGCGTGATCTTGGAAGTGATTTGGTTGATCCACCAACAAAAAATTGAGAATTCCGGTAACTTGAAAAGTTTTCGGGTGTCACAAATTCGTATACCGGGCTGGTGTGTGATATTGAAATGGATTGTGAACTCGTGACTTGTTTTTTCTTGACGGGTACAAGGAATCATACACAGCTCCTGGTAAAACAGATTTGTTTTCCGCCAAAACAGAGATATTTTCTAGAATTTCACTTTCACTATAAATTGTGTTATTAAAAGTTGATTTTGAAAGGATTACCTTTAAAATATTTTTTTGGGCGATTGTAATGTAGTGTTTACTTTAAATTCTTACACTCACTTTTAAATAAAATTAGCAGATCTTTGCCGGAAACTTTGATTTATTTAAGCACGACTTTGATGTTGTTACTTCGAAGGTTTTTAAAGAAAGGAAGAATATTTATTCCAATTCCATAGTTGCCGACATATGATTATGCGGATGAAAGTAGAAAAGTAAAGTAGTAAGTAAAGCAGTAGTAGTAGCAAAACGTCAAATCTGCTAGACTAACTACGTTGCCACTACCTACAACGACAGTGGTGATTTTCAACGTACAAGTATATATGAAACTTTTGTTATGCAAATGTTAGAAAGATGAGATTTTTGAGATTAGAGGAATTCTGAGAATATAATGAATCTCAAAAACTAATTATTTGAAATGTTTTTAGTCAAATGAATGCCAGCAGATAAGTATATTAGCGGGGACATTCACCCTTTAGGTACTACTGTGGTGTATATACAATGACAAGACCGTACATAGGCTATCAAAGCAATGTACATAGTAATTCTTGCGATCAGCTGGAAGTTTTGACATGTTCAAAGCTGAAAGCAAGTAAATAGACCAAAACAAAAAGCAAAAAAAAAGAACGATTTGGTTCAACTTTGTTCATACTTGAATTAAAAGGTAAGTAATTATAATTAAAGCTGTAGAGAAACCCTTTGATATCTGTTTTTTTTTTTCAGATGATAATAATAACAATATTGATGTTGGAGCGAAAATAATTGGGAGCGAAATTGTGCCAACCAAAATATGCCGAAGCTGAACAACAATATGAAAAATATGTTAAGCTTTCTCAGATACGTTTATATTTTGTTATTTTTATTTGAGAAACATTTTCTGAAATAAATTTTTTTGTTCTTTTTAAGTTGGAAGTTCGGAATTTCGTGATAATTTGGAGGAGGAGTATTTTGGTAAATATGTAAAAATGTATAAAGTTTGTTGTAGAAAAAAACCAGTCTACTTAGAGATACGCCGTCCACTACACATGATATCCACTGCCCAAAATTAAATAACGATTGCTTAATCGAACGGTCCCAACGCCTCTCACACCCGCCCCTTCCGAACGAGAGGGCCATGTCCCCATAACGTAGAGACAGCGTACACAACACAGTCCGAACCATGGCGGCTAAGCAGTAGAGGGTGGACACCGGCTAAATATCAAATATCAACAGCCGGCATAACAAAAATATTAAACCAAATATTAGTATCACATGCAAATAAAAGTTATTCTTAAAGTTAGTAACTAGTATATTAAAGTAAACATGTCATAACAAACTAAACATCCAAGCAGAATTTTTCCTAATCGGAAAAATTGTTTCTGAACTAACTCAATTCTGTCAATATAGATACCATACTGAGGAACCATATTCCAGAATAGGTCTGACAAGTGATGTATATAGCTGCTTCGTTACGTAAGGATCGGATAACTCCTTAGCCCATCGCTTAATGAAGCCAAGAACACCCAATGCTTTGTTAACCATAGTAATAATATGATTGTCGAAATGAAGTTTGGAATCCATTAGAATACCAAGGTATATAAAAGAATCAACTAACTCTAACTCAGTTCCTCTAATATTATATCTGACAAATCTTGGATTCGATTTAAAGAAACGAATGTGTCTGCATTTCCTTAGGTTGAGTTCCATACAATTCATGTCACACCAGCGTCCAAAACTATCTAAGTCATCCTGCAATGGATTCGAAAATTCTGGCCAATTATAAGAAAAAAATATTTTTACATCATCTGCATACATTAGAAGTCGAGAATTGATGATAGACCCCGGAAGGTCATTTATGAATAATAAGAAAAGAACCGGCCGTAGATGACTACCCTGAGGAACACCTGATGGAATCAGAATTGGTCTAAAATAAGAATTGCCAAATTTGACAATCTGAGAGCGATTTGAAAGATACGAAGATATCCACTTCGAGAAGTTAGAGCTAAAACCTATACGATCTAATTTATATAACAAAAGTTCATGGTTCACTTTATCAAATGCCTTACTAAAATCTGTATAGATGACATCAGTCTGATTACCCTGAACAAATTCATCAATAACGTGAGAAGTAAACTGAATCAAATTTGTCACAGTAGAAAATTCCGTACGAAATCCATGTTGGTATGGACTCAATATAGAAGAAACTCTATGAGATACAACCTCAATAACCAATTTCTCAAATAGCTCCGAAATAGCACTCAACTTAGCTATCCCTCTATAGTTTGACACATCAATTAGACTGCCAGACTTATGGAGGGATCAATGAATGAACTCCTACAAGCCAAAGGGAAATATCCAAAACTCAATGATTTTTCAATATTTATAGTCAAACCGAAAGAGCGTAATCGTTGCGAAATCACTTGCAGAACGTACAAATGCCGATCGAAAGAGTCGGACACAATCAACAAGTCATCCAGATAAACTATATCACCTTGTCAATCAATCTCGACATCGATTGTGGGGCATTGCAGAGACCAAAAGACATGAATTTGAATGCATCCTTAAGGTCCACGCTCGTTATGTACTCAGCCCGAGGAAGTCTACTTAGGATACCATCAATATTTGGTAAATTATAAGCATCCTTGACCGTCACTGAGTTGACTTATCTACTGTCCAAGCACAATCGAACCACATAATCGCAGAATCGAATGAAGACCAGGAGCTACCTGACTCTCCGATCACATCCATTTCCAACATTCGGTCAATTTCCGCATTCGGTCAATTTCCGCATAAATAAGACCTTCTTTCGCGAATGAAGCAAAACTGTCAACCGTCCGTAATCGTTTTTGTTCGATGGCCGTCAGTGGTCGCTGATCAGAGAGTTCTGATATTTCCGCCGAAAACAATTTTGTATTTATTTCGAATTCCGAGTGGGCCTATCATAGATGGAATTTAAAAGAGAACAAGAAAAAAGTTTTTGAATTTTGAGTTTTTATTGGTTGTGGGAGGATCTATCAATGTCCAAAGTTTCAGGCAAAACGAAGGATTTTTTCGCGTTCACAAAAGGGATTTTAGAATTAGTCTGTATTATTCCAATTTTTTTCGACGTCACCTGATGCACGTATGACATACTGTGACATCCACATGCAGATGTCTTTAATGTTTATTTTAAGATTGTCAAAGTTGTTTTTGTGTACTTCGGACGAAGCAGCAACACTTGCTAAAATAAAATATTATAAAACTAATTTGTTATGGTTTTTTATAAATTGACTCCTCTAGACACTGTTCTGGGGAAGACCAATAGTGTTACCAAACAGGTAGGATTATGTTCATGGGCATTTGATATCCCGATAAACCGCAACCGAAGCAAAATGCGCCAAGTTTCTGTAAAAAATCTTGATATCTGTGTCTATCGTCTTGCAATTCCAGCAAGTCAATGTGTTACCGCCACTGTTTTTAATCGCTCCCAAATACAACTCTTCAAGGACATTCGTATATAAATGTAATGCTCAAATAGAGTTATCGATAATTTTTCTATTCTTTTCTATTCATTCTACTAAATTTTGTAATAAGTAAAGTTACATAGAATTACTTCTTTCTTTTACAATAGTTGGTTATCCATGCAACATGCATACATTTTCTTTAACGAAATAAGTTGATGGTTTGATACCAAAAAGTATGTATTAATATTATGAAATTATAAAACTGAATTTAATGAAAATCCATGTTATTTTAAGGAATTAAAACACTAGGTTGAGCCAAATTTGGCGATAAAGAAATAAATACATTTCAACAGCATTAACCTGTGTTGTCAATCTCATCAGGCCATCACGAGCCATCTGTTGTGAACACAATGATATCGGCGAGATTTCTTATTCGCCGTCTGAAAATTCAACGCAATCGTTCAATATGTGTATCGTTCAATTCATCAATTACTTATGTTGTTGAAATTATTTAGAAGAATAATTCCTTTTGCCAATGTTAGAGTGATCAAACCCGAGACCGAAAACCGGGTCAACCGGGTTTTTCATCTGAGACCGACCGTCGGGTTTTTTAAATCACAGTTTTTGGGAAAACCGGGAATCCCGGTTTTTTTCGGTCTCAACCGGTTTTTTATATTTCAAAAAAGTCTCTTTTTCGGTGCTATTTTTTATAATATGCCACTTTTTATATTATCACAAGCATCATAGAACGTTTTTTATTAGGGACCGCAAATTGACTAAAAAAAATACAAACACAGCAATACTGTGAGTTTTAAATGGCGATGTTCGTTCTAGGTTTCACAGGAATTTCGTATGGGCAGAAGAAAAATAGACGATGTTGACCATTTGCCGCTGCGGATGTCGACCAGCAATACACAAAAGAATATTAGGCTGGATCGCCGTCCATACAAACGGAAAAACAAATTCCAGTCACCCCACGAAAATAAAGTTTGGATTGTTTAATGATGATTTGCAAAATATTTCGTTCCTAGATCAAGCCATCTGTGAGCTACACGCTCCTGAAAATAACCCTAAAAATCATGTTTTTCCGGTGTAACCTTTCTTGTGGAACAATTTTTCCCAAAATTTTTTTCTGAATAATAGACCCCTGAAAGCACTTTAAATGAAAATTTTGATTCTTGTCTTAGAATAACTTATTGGTCGAATTATTGGACGTTTATTGTAATTTTTTGTAGATTTTCACAGTGACTACTGAAATCTTTTTCGTATTTGTGGTATTATTTTATAAAAATAAATAGCTACATTCAATACCTTTCGAATGATGCCTAAATGATGAACATCGGAATGAAATTGACGCCGCAGCGCTCATTTTTGTAAAAAGCGTTTGAAGAATTTGGCTGTGAAAACCATCGCCTGCATTAAATTATTTCACAACAAAAATGGAGTCAGTGGCGTTATTTTTTGTCCGTTATTCATCATTTCTGCATCATTCGAAAGGTATTGGTTCCTCATATTTATTTTTCATTACATCTTTTTAAATGTTTTCAATAAATATTAGTTTTTAGCTGTCACCTTGAAAACCCGCAAAAAATCAAATAATTCTACCAATGAGTTATTCTAAGACAATAATAAACATTTTTTTTCCCCTCCAAGGGTCTATTAACTCAGAAAAAAAAATTGGATAAAATGCAACTTAAAAAAATTACACGGAAAAACATGATTTTTAGAGGTTTTTTTCAGGAGCGTTTAGCTCACAGATGGCTTGACTCAATGACAAAATATTTTGTAGATCATCATTAAACAATCCAATCTTCATTTCTGGGGGGTGAACGCTGCAATTTATTTTCGTGACCCATCCTAAAGAATATATGTGATTATTTTTAGAGGTGTTTTCAAGACCGTTTAGCTCACAGACGGCTTGACCAAAGGGACGAAATATTTTGCAGATCATCATTAAATAAACCAGAATTAATTTAAGGCGGTTACCGCAGCAATATTCGTCCTTGTAGGTAATATGAGGCTGATGAACTTTGCGATTATAAGAAAAAAAGTGATAGGTCCTTGTATTTCAAAGAATCCAAAATACTCATAATCTTTGAGCTTCATGTCAACTTGAGATTTATTTTCTTATTTTTTATATATTTTATCTTGTTTTATTCTCTACAAGTTATCTGAATCGCAGAATGGGGTAATTGGTGTTTACGGTGGGGTTCACCTGTTCTAAGCAGATACTTTGGGAGTAATAGATGCAGGACGAAAAGTAATGATGGGTTGATATATAATTAAAAAAATTGCCAAATGATTCTACAGGAATGTTAGGAGTCATTTTCGAAAGATTCCAGTGAATGTGATTATGACATCAGCATTGAACTATTGCCAAGAACGAGTATGTATCTTGTGGAATTGCCCTATAATGAATAATTTCCCCATTTTTTTTTTTTAAATCACGGTTTTCAAAAAACCCGGTTTTTTACTACGACTGCAAATATCACTTAAATGATAAATTGAATAAATTTGGATATTCAGAATTTCGTGTTGAATTTCAGGTAAAAGATTGTATTACTGGTACTGGATTTGGAGCTTGAGTTCTCATATTCAATCTACCAAAACTCTCAATCATACCAGACAATTGTTCGCTAAGTTTCTGCATTATTTCATCCTATTGAACAGCCGAAGTTACTATAGTTCTAATATTATCTTTATGAAATAATAAGTTGTTGTGGTCAGTAACAGTTATATGGTTTGGGACTGAAGGAGCTATCTCTGCATTTGTATTGGTGAAGAATTAGCTGGGCCTGACCTGTCTGCAATCCTGAAAGGCTTGAGTCGAAGCTCTGTGAGACTGAAAACCAAACACAAGTTGGACATCCCTGACTTGTCTTAACATGTTTCGCCAAATAAGATCTATTGTAAGTGTGTGTGTGTATGGAGTAGTACAAGTGAAATTACTATTTCTTATAGCATGGTTACAAATGGCACTGTGCCAATATGAGCCAAATCGTACTGGGGATTTCTTCGTAAAGGCATTATAAAATGAAAATCAAAAACAAATCTTGAACAAGTAAAAACGGAGTTAAGTTCGGCCGGGCACTGAGGCTGTCGATTTTCGTAGAAGTGCAGTAATATTACACGAAAATAAACATTTTTTAATATATCCAAACCAAAACAAATACAAATATTGAAAAAATAATTTTATAAATAAATATAATATTTTTATTATTTCATACCACGCGTATAAGGAAAGGCAACCAATATGTTTACATATCGAAATAATAGTCAATTCAAACAATAATTATTATTGCAAGCGTTGTTCGTTTGTAAGACGATTCATGGTTTAATTATAGACCAAACCTAAGATGTTTGACAGTGAAACAAAACACGAAACGTGCGTCAGCTGTTTAAACCAGTATTGACAAAAAGATAATAGCTAAAAAATCACCCTTTATTTATATTTTCGAAAAGCTTAAATACCATAAATATTGGTAGATAGTGATAGACAGTAGTGATGGATTGATAGACAGTTGGTTGTATTTCCATTCTATTTTAATTCCAAAAGTACAAATTTTAAAAATCCATTATCTCACGTACATAGTGAAAAATAGCCTAACTTCATGATTCAGCCATGTTTGCCGTAAAACAAAAAGTACGAATTTGGAAAGAAGTTTTTATTTTGCGTGTCAGAGGAATGTATACACCGAATTCTATGATTCTTGCTGCGGCCATTTGGTTGGTACCATTTTTATCTCCTTTTTCTTATGTTACCCCCTTAAGAATACAACTTTCTAAAATCTCTTTATTTTACGTGCCTACGCAATAAGAGTGGTGCTCACACCGAATTTCATCATTCTAGCTTTAGTCGTACTATATTTATCCCTCTGTACCCATTGCATCACTTTAAAGTATAAATTTGGAAACAATCTTTTATTTTTCGTGTCTACGCAGTCAGAGGAATGTATACTCCGAATTTCATGACTATAGCTGCGGTCATTTGGTTGGTACCATTTTTATCCCGATTTGCCATTTTAACCCCAAAAAATCCGTTTATTTTTCGTGTCTACACAATCAGAAGACTTTATACACCGAATTTCATTATTCTAGGTGCAGCCGTTTGATTGGTACCATTTTTATCCTTCTATTCCCATTTTATCCCTTAAAAGTACGAATTTGGAAAAAATAATTTCATATCATGCATCTACTCAATTCGAGAAATGTACACAGCGAATTTCGTCTTTCTAGCTGTTGTCGTTTGATATGTACCATTTTTATCCCTTTTGCCCCATTTCACCCCCTACGAATAAAAATCGTTTTATGGTGCACGTTTTTGTTATCGGGGGAATGCGCATACCCAACATCAAGTAAGTACAAACAGACATATTGAAAAAATATGCTTAAATATTTTAAAATTTTAGGGGTTATTATGGGTTTTTTTCAGTCCTTGTGAGGGAAAAAATTTTCCCTTTGTGACGATTTCGTCCAGTTTCAATCCCAACCGATCTACGACTATAAGACGTATTTAATTGGACCTCCTAGTTCCTTTCGTTTAGATGCTAGCGTGCTTTCAACAGACGGACAGACATGGCTAGATCGTCATAGAATTTATGACGATCAAGAATATATATACTTTATAGGGTCTCAGGTCGACATTTCGAGGTGTTACAAACGGAATGACAATGATAGTATACCCCCATCCTGGAGGGTATAAAAAAGACTCTAAAGAATTTTCCAAATCGTAATTATTATACTAACAACCCAGCAAAAACTGTCATTACCAGTAATGTGGGAAATAAGGCAAACCCAAAAACCTCCACTACTTATTTTTCGGATCCGTTTCTAATTATTTTTATAAAGGGAAGTTAATATATAAGTACTGGTTGGTAAGTATGTTGATTGACGTTGTTGTGTATTGTGGTTGGTGGTTTGAACAAACACAGCAAAACATTTCTAGCAACTTCAAGTTATTGCAACTTCATTATATTTCAAAATTTGTATGATGAACAACCACATCTCGGCAAGCGAACGTATACACAAAAAATACAGTTTTGTTGTAACAAAAGGTACGGAACAATAAGAAGAATGGAAAATGTATTTTCCATACTTCTTATTGTTATTGTTGTGTTGTTAAGATAGTTTATAATACTATTTTAGCAATAAAATAAAACATTTTTTTAAATTCCAATTTTGTTCTACCAGTTAACTTTATGATTCTGCAAAGAAATAACTCGCATTCCGCGTAACATGTGCCCACTTCGATTGACAAGAAACAACTAAATTTTCTTTATCAATCGAAAATATCTTCGAGTGACAGTCGCGGCAACATCGAAATGGCTGGATGACAAAGCTGCACACAACTCTATATGTAGAAAACATGGATGGTGTTGTCCATTATTTCATGCTTCAAAATAATGCAGCGCGTTATTTTGAAAGTTCGTTAGAACTGACACAAGGAAACTTAACAAAATATTTATTTAGTATGAATTAATATATAACGCAAATTAATATTAAATTAGTGTTAAATAAATTAACACTACTTAATTTTTATATATGATATTATGTAGTATTAATAATTAACAAAAAATTAAATAAATTTGCATTCTATTAAATATAGAAGCAAAATGGTCTTGAGCCAAGACAATATCCCAGTTCAAATCAAATATTGATTACAGACCAAAAAAATGCAAACGAAAAAACTAAAACAAATGAGCGTTGGCACGGCAGAAGTATTGCTGGGTAACTATACCTGCATATACACATACTTACATATGCAACTCAATGTGATGCTTGTAAGATGGCATGTGTGCTTTATTACTTGGTGCGATTTTTTAAACGCAAATTCGGCAAGTGAGTTGTGATTCTCGTTCGTTTGTGAGAATCATCTCCTTATAGAGGCCGGGTTTGGTGTTGAAAAGTCGCTGCGAAGCCACTTGAAAAGACTTTTGACATGGTCGAAATCATGATCGTGGTAGTCTGCAGCCAAGTAATAAATGTCACCATGCCATTTGTAAATAAATTTGCATTCTATTAAATATAGAAGCAAAATGGTCTTGAGCCAGGACAATATCCCAGTTCAAATCAAATATTGATTACAGACGAAAAAAATGCAAACGAAAAAACTAAAATAAAAAATATTTAATAATTTAATAAACACTGTTTATTTATAAAAAAGAGTTTTTCCCGAACCACGATTCGAATCCGAGACCTTCTGGGTGCAAAGCGGGCACCTTACATATGTGACCCCATACTAAAAATCCGTTCCCATTCACTTGTGAAAATGCTATTCGTAAAATGTTACGGGTTATTAACATATTGTCGACTTTTTTCGAAGATGTTTAAAAGAACTTCCTCAAAAGCGGGAAAATGCACGTTTGGATTTTGAGATACGATTTTTTGCTAACATTAACATATGGAGAGACAGTCTGAAAGTAGCCTATAATCCAGAATTGGCTTAAGTAGTAGGATAGTGTATGTGCTAAATCAAGAGGAACCCTCCGAGGAATAATGACTTTCCTCAGAAGAATATGTGGAATCCCTATGCCGGCGCATGTGTTATTGAGGTAATTAGTGCAATTCCTCTGAGGAATATGTGGAATTCCTCCTCAGTTAGAACATACATTTGTTTTTGGGGAGTATCATATTTCACGGCACGGACACGTTGGTGTGGAATGTGGAAATGTACATGACTGTATGTATGTGCGAATTTACATGTATGTACGTGCGAATCTACGTATGCGAATGTACGTGTATGTATGTGCGAATGTACGTGTAAGTTCAATCAATTCGCTGAGTTGCTGGCCGAGGGAGATCGTTGCAATTATCTTCGTTGGTAGTCCATTGGTGGGTGAGCAGTGGATGGGGGAAGAAGACTTGGAAATATGGTACCGTTCCCACTTCAAAACAAATGTATGTACTGACTCAAGAGGACTTCCACATATTCCTCGCAGGAGAATGTGGAATTCCTCTTGAGTCAGTACATACATTTGTTTTTGGACGGTATCATATTTCACGACGCGTACAAGTTGGTGTGGATGAGGAAGGGGCGGGAGAGGGTTGGAAATGAGGAAGTGTATGTATGTGCGAATGTGAGTATTCGCCAATGTACGTGTATCCATGTGTGAATGTACGTGCAGATCGTTGCAAAGATCTTCGTTGGTGAGCCGTGGGTGAGTGAGTAGTTTCCGACTTGGAGGAAGGGGAAAGAAGTTTGCTAATGTACAGCTCAGAGGCGTTCCTCTTGAGTTAGAACATATGTACACACATATTTGTATTGCATGTATATCACTTTGTATAAGATCTCTTTTGTGAGGGAGAGGTCTTGACGTTGTGTGAATGGGAGTGTAATTGTGTGGATGTCCAATGAAATGTTGACTCAATGTTGCGTATGTTGTTCTGAACTAGCATGCCATTGATTATACATATTTCTGCAGCAGTATAAGCGCGTTCGTGTGTGGACACAAACCTAAAATAAAATGTATAAATATTCATACGAAAAGACGAAAGCTCTCAGTATTGATAAAATCTTTGAAACCATGGTATTGAACAGCGAGCTTATATCCACCTTCAACTCGTTGAATTACAAGAAGATACTTAGTGTTAAGTATATGGAGCAAAATAGGGATTATCCGATAGAGGGCGCCCATATGACTTCCAATAAATACGGGGACAGCATATTTTTGGAGCTGGAAAATAGAAATAAGATACCTACAAAGAGATGCAATACCCTAACTGACGATGTGGTTTGGTAAGTGGAAAATATTCTATTTCAAAGATGGCCATAAATGATAAGAAGGATCCTAATCAATGCAGTTTGCAGCTGAAGGATGTTTTACACACAAATGTTTTTCTCTAATTACAAAAAAAATTAAATCAAATAAATAAATATAAAATACAATTTATGTTCTTCTTTTTATTAAAAAGTGGAATAGGAAGCTTAATTTTTTTATATTCGGCATGAGTTTTCAGGTATTTTGGAATCAATTTGTAATGTTATTATCGGGGAGGCATCGTTGGAACAAAAAAACTATGAGTATATACAACAAACTTTTTTCCCCGACGACGGTTTATTCACATGTTTGAATGTTGTACCATGTTCACATGTAGTATGTGTACCAACCCATCAGCAATATACTTACCCCATCCGATATCTGCAAGGTATGTATCAACTCCCACAACAACAGTGGGCAAACCCCCAGCAAAAATATCCAATATCTCCCCTCAACATCGGCATCAGCAAAGGTAGTGAAAGATCCTTCTATCGTTAGAGACGTTGGAGAACAATTGTTAAAGGACTTTTATGTCATTAAGAGTGCTTTCAAAAATAGAATTATAACATATGGCTGTCACAGTCAAAATGACACACTTCTTCGAAGTGAATTTGTTAAAGTCAAGAAAGTTCACATTAGACTGTTAGAAGACAGTTTAGTAAAGAACGTTATTTTAAAATTTAATATGGAGCTAATAACAGATTTTATAAAAACAAGTAAAAACGGCGTTAATTTCGGCCGGGCCGAACTTTATATACCCTCCATCATGGATTGCATTCCACAGAGACTGCCGATTTTCGTAAAGGTGCAGTAACATTACAGGAAATTTTTTTAATATAGCCAAACCAAAACAAATAAAAATATATAACAAATATAAATAAATATAATATTTTATTATTTCAAACCACGCTTATAAGGCAAGGCACGTTTAGTTAGTACAATTTTTTGGTTAGTACTATTTTTATCCCCTTTCTCCAATTTTACCCCCTTAAGAGTATGACTTTCTTCAATTCAACTAATTTTTGCAGTAAAAGTAAAAATTACGAATTTGAAAAAATCATTTTATTTGTGTGTCTATGCAGTCAGATGAATGTATACACAAAATTCCATTATTCTAGCTGCGACCATTTGGTTGGTTCCATTTTTATCCCATTTATACCCTCTATAAGTACGACTTTCCAAAATCTTTTTATTTACGTGTCTATGCAATTAGAGTGATGTACATACCGAATTTCATCATTCTAGCTGTAGTCGTTTAGTTGGTACTATTTTTATCCCTCTGTATCCCTTAAAATCCATCCATTATATCCCTTGAAAGTACGAATTTGGAAAAAAAAACCTTTTTTATCTACGCAGTCAAAGGAAACTATACTCCGAATTTCATGACTCTGGCTGCGGTCATTTGGTTGATACTATTTGTATACCCTTCTTCCATTTTACCCCTTAAAAGTACGAATTTGGAAAAAATACTTTTGTATTATGTATCTACTCGATTAGAGGAATGTACACACCGAATTTAGTGTTTCTAGCTGTTGTCGTTCAATAGGTACCATTTTTATCCCTTTTTGCCCATTTCACCCCCTACGAATAAATATCACTTTATGGTGCACGTTTTGGTTATAGGGGGAATGCGCATACCGTATATCAAGTAAGTACAAGCAGCCATATTATATAAAAATATGCTTAAATACTGTAAAATATTAGGGGCCATTATGGGTATTTGTAGTCCTTGTGAGGGAAAAAATTTTCCCTTTGGGCCGATTTCGCCCAGTTCAATCCCAACCGATCTACGACTATAAGACGCATTTATGGAAAATTTGGACGTCCTAGCTCCTTTCGTTTAGATGCTAGTGTGCTTTCAACAGACGGACATGGCTAGATCGTCGTAGAATTTTATGACGATCAAGAATATATATACTTTATAAGGTCTCAGGTCGATATTACAAGGTGTTACAAACGGAATGACAAAGTTATTGTACCCCCATCCTGGAGGTGGAGGGTATAAAAATCGATGAAACGGAGAATTTATTTTTATTACTCATAGAGGCAGAATGGTTCTGCTGACGAGAGAGCAGTGCGTGGAGGAGATGTTACAAAAACAGTTGGATGACGAATATTAAAATGTCAAAATTCCAAGAAAGGGATTCTGAGTGGGCATTGTTAAGAATACTCTGGCTGGATATAAATATAAATGAATCAAGCTTAATAAGTGGTTCCCACTACATTAAAACACTCTGACTGGATATAAATATAAATGAATCAAGCTTAATAAGTGGTTCCCACTACATTAAACACCTAATAAACTAGCAGCAACAACGACTTGTCTAATATAAATAACGATGATATGTTCTGCTTCAAATGGTGTATAAAAGCAGCTTTGGACAAACAATATATGAACACATATCGCTATTTAACCTACAGCATTGCTACTATTGGTTCAGATGTCATTACATTACGAAATAATATCATATTGAACTTTAAAGGTTTATATTTTCTATTGTCGGTCAAACAAATAAAAATCGTTGATGCCAATAACCGAATCATCTGAATTCATGTGTTTGGTTGGCATGATTTTGAAGGGGAAGTTGTTGGACCGTATAAATTAATAGAGGAAGAGAAACCAGTCCATATAAATTTATTGTTGTACCACTATATTTTGGTTAATGATCTTTCAAGGTACTATAGTTAAATAAAATTTTTTAGTATTCCACTAATAGTATTTTTATACCCTCCACCTCCATGATGGGTATACTAACATTGTCATTCCGTTTGTATCACCTTGAAATATCGACCTGAGACCATATAAAGTATATATATTAATGATCGTCATAAAATTCTAAGACGATCTAGCCATGTCCGTCCGTTCGTCTGTTGAAACCACGCTAGCATCTAAGCGAAAGGAGGTAGGACGCCCAAATTTTCCATAAATACGTCTTCTAGTCGTAGATCGGTTGGGATTGTAACTGGGTGAATTCGGTCCAGAGGTAAAAATTTTCCCTCACAAGGACTGAAAATACCCATAATAACTCCTAATATTTTAGAGTATTTAAGCATGTTTTTGCAATGTCTGTTTGTACATACTTGAACGTATACCATAAAATGATTCTTATTCGTAGGGGGTGAAATGGGACAAAAAGGGATAAAAATGGTACCTGTCAAACGAAAACAGCTAGAAACCCACAATTTGGTATGTACATTCCTCTAATTGAGCAGATACATAATAGAAAAATATTTTCGCAAATTCGTACTTTTAAGGGGTAAAATGGGAATAGTGGGATAAAAATGGTACCAACCAAACGGCTGCGCCTAGAATAAAGAAAGTTGGTGTATACATTCCTCTGATTGCATAGACACGTAAAATCTAGGGATTTTTCGAAATTCGTACTTTTTGGTTTTTTCCAAAATCGTACTTTCAAGGGATAAAATGGGAGCAGAGGGATAAAAATGGTACCAAATAAACGGCCACAGCTAGAATGATGGAATTCGGCATGTACATCCCTTTAATTTCGTAGACACGTAAAATAAAGAGATTTTAGAAAGTCGTACTCTTAAATGGTAAAATGGAAAAAATGGTACCAAATGACCGCAGCTAGAATCATGAAATTCGGTGTATACATTACTCTGACTGCATAGACACGCAAAATAAAAAGATTTTTCCAAATTCATACTTTTTTACTTTTACAGCAAAAATAGGTTGACTTATGAGGTAAAGTCTCACCCTCTGTACGTTAGATTGGATTTTCAAAATTTGTACTTTTGGAATTAAAATAGGATGAAAATGCAACCAGCAGCAGTAGCATCAACTATCTCCCAATATTAATGGTATTAAAGAATTTTTAAGATTTCTGTCATATATTTACTTGGGAATGCAATACATGGTGGACGGTATATAAACGTCGATTTTACTAGTTTTCTTTACAGACTTTTAAAACATCAACCTACAAGCCACTGCGAAAAGCTTTTGCTTTGTAATGAATGCTTGCAATATAAACATTTGGAGTACATGGCGAGAAGACATAAAATAGAATGCAATTAGATTGTAACAGAAATGTCACTTCCAGAAAAGGCGGGGTTGCAGTTCACGCAATACAAAAGGATGCTTTATGTTCCATTTACAGTCTATGCGGACTTTGATTGTATTATTGAAAGTATAGATGAAGAAGTAATTACGAGGAGTACGCTAAAGAGCAAATATATTCCATGTGTCTTTAACTATTACATTAAATGTAGCTTTAACTACAGCTTAGATAAGATTAAAATATACACAGGGAATGATGCCAGCGAAAATTTGCAAAGTATCTGTATGAAGTAAAAATGAAAAATTATGAATGGATTAACACCCAGCAAGGAATATATTTATCAAAATGCTTGTGAATGTCATATTTGCAATAAGTCGTTAGGATGTGATAAAGTATGGAATCACTGTCATCTGACAGGTAACTACAGGGGGCCAGCACACAACGAGTGCAATTTACAACACCGTGTGCCTAATTTTATACAAATTTTATTCATAACTTCTCTTCTTACGGTTGTCACATTTTTTGTTAAAGAATTGGTGAAACTTTCAGGGACTATAAAAGTGATTGATTAAACAAGGAGTTATACGTATAGCTTTCTCATATATCTCAAAAGGGGGAAACAGCAATTTAGAATTTAGTTTTTTTAGACTCAATAAGATTTATGGATACACTAGCTAGTAATCTTTCAGATGATGATGATTTTCATATCGTTAAGTGACAATTCACAGGCATAAATAAATTTATGTTCATGAAAAGAAAATGAGTATTTCCTTATGAATATTTAAATTCTTCTGATTGCAGATTTCTGCTCAAAGCTATTTTATTCCAATCTTTATAGAGTTCTGAAGCAATGTTGGGCCAATGGTTTAATTCTGAAAAAAGTTCACCGAATTTTCTCGTTTAGTCAGGAACCATGGTTAAAAGTGTATATTGATGAAAATACTAAACATAGAACAGCAGCAAAGAATAATTTTGAAAAAGATTTCTTTAAATTACTTAGAAATTCTGTCTGCGGAAAAGCCATGGAGAATGTATATAAGAGGAAAAACATACGTACAGTAACAAATGTATAAAATGTATGGTTTTATGTAGCCCAAATTTGGTTACCAGTTAGCCCTAAATTATATGGACTCTTTTATTTATGCAATATGTGAAGCAGACGTTTATTCGAAAAAAAAGTACCCAAAAATAATAGATTTAAAATACCACAATTGAATAAAAAAAGTATTCGGTATGATGAAAGATGAGAATTGTGAATAAATAAAAGAATTTAAAAAGTCTAAATTAAAAGGTCTAACTATAGTATAGCCAACTACAGAGACTGTATGTTAAACAAAAAAGTATATATTGACGATATGCTGACATTCAAATCAAGTATGCATCAAATATAAACAAATAATTGAAATAAGCTAAGCTACAATGACGATAAGAGAAAAATTAGGAGTGGTGGTATAAATACCTACGCTTGGGGTCATTACAAAATTAGAAATGTAAATATAGAATTAGACGAAGAAATGTAAACAAGTAAAAACGGCGTTAAGTTCGGCCGGGCCGAACTTTATATACCCTTCACCATGGATTACATTCCACAGAGGTTGTCGGTTTTCGTAGAAGTGCAGTAATATTACAGGAAAATATAATTTTTTTATATAGCCAAACCAAAACAAATACAAACATTGAAAAATTAATTTTATAAATAAATATTGTTTGTGTAGCAAGGATGAAAATAAATAAAAATTCGAAAATTTAATATTTTCAAATAAAACTCAGTTCAATTTATTGTCGTAAACAATATTACCTTTTGTACAAAAGTTTGTGAGGGTGTTGTCTGGACGAAATCCAAAGAACAATATAACAATAACGAGTAAACTAAAGCAAAGCTTAGATGGAGAAAGGCGGCTCTCAGTGCATTCGCTACTCGTTAGAAGGTGTTACCACTCTTTTTGTGCGTAATATCACAATGTCGTATGAAGAAAGTAGTACACAAAATCTAACGTAGGGGAATAAATAAAGGAATGCCATTTGACCGTAGGCCGCACACCAAGAAAAGGTGGAAGTTGAGAATGACAACATTTGTAATTAAACATTGCCGCCCGCCTTGCAACATCCCGCTATGTTGTAAAGAAAGTTAAACAATTTCAATCAAACCCTAATGTAATATAAATATGTATATACACTTATTGATAAGGCAAATAAAAGGGGTAGTTGTCAGTTTTATGAGCATTTATTTTCGATTTAATTTTTCTTACATACTAATTAACAAAAACCCTATATAGCTCGTAGAGCCCAGATTCGCAGTACCACAGCTCGTAGAGACCATAAGTACTGCTGACCACACCATAGACGTCGACTATTCGAGCGGAACGTTAGACGCCGTGACATCAGCTGGAGCTGAATCAACCCCCGGCGGCGGGACAACTGAGAGCACCGGTACGACACCCTGAAAGGGCGCGACGACTGGGGTTATCCCGACGTCAGGGGCCTGCTCGACAGCTGGAACCGACTCATTCGGAGCCGCTACCACGTCTAACTGAACTTCGGCGGAGCCTTTTTCCTCGTCAGACATGGGGACGTCATCCTCGGAGTCAGGGAGGGACAGAAATAGCGATCGGATGCTTTCCATTGTTCTACGAAAATAGAAATGGCGCGATAGTATAACGAAAACCCTTTAAATTACTGGGTCAAAGTGACCAGCTTTACTATAGGTCGTCTTACAACACCGTTTCCCGTTTGAATATCCGCGACTCTAACGCGACCGTCGATACCCGGATGGACGTCATTTACCCGACCTAATTTCCACGAAGTGGGAGGCAGTTGTTCGTCTCGAATAACAACTAAATCGCCTATTTGAACATCCATTTATATCTTTTATGCAAATTTTTTAGATACTCATCTTTCCACCGTAGGCAGAATTGCTGAGTTAAAGCCTTAATTTTCCTAAATCGATTCACGATGTGCAATGGCGCTTCTTCTATGACCGACTCCGGTGGAGTCATATTGAAATAGAATAAATCTAACTGAGCATTCCAACGAATACCCAATGGCTTAGAACTACTAGCTTCCACGCAAGTGAGAAGCTTCGCATCGACTAAATGTTCGGTAGGAAAACATTCTAAAATAGTCCGGTCATTCGACGTCCATTTCCTCAATTCGAATTTCGCAGAAGACAAAGCTGAAATTAATTGATCACGAGAGGTCAATGCTGTCTCCAGATCATGGTAAACCGTTAAAACGTCGTCAACGTACATACACTTTCGTAGAATGTGAGCAGCATGGGGAAATTCGTCTTCAGAGTCATCGGCCAGTTGTAATAACGTCCGTATGGCTAGATATGGAGCACAGTTAACTCCAAAGGTCACCGTCTGCAGCTCATAATCTTGAACAATCTTTTGAGGAGAATCCCTAAAGAGTATTCTCTGCAGAGGAGTATGGGCCGAATCGACTCTAATCTGGCGGTACATCTGAGTAATATCGCAGTTGAAAACGAATCTAAATAGTCTCCACCTCAGAATGAGGAGAACTAGATCTAATTGCAAGGTCGGACCTATATGAAGAATATCGTTAAGACTCTTCCCATTTGATGTTTTATTTGAGGCGTTAAAAACCACTCGAAGTTTGCTAGTCTTTTTATCCGGGTTAATTACCGGATGATGAGGCAAGTAACATACTGTGGGGGTTGCCGAAGAAGGGGCTGAAACTGGCCTCATGTGGTTCAAGTCCAAATATTTCCTTACCACCCCGTCATAAACTGTCTTGACATGTGGTGGGAGGCCTCGTTGTGCAGAAATTGTCGTAAACAATTTCCCCTTGATTGTCCTAAGTCCAGTTGTCCGCAGAATTCAGATTTAATGGGAAGTGTAGCAATATATCTCCCCTCCGAATCTCTACGGGTCGTCAGTTTATAATTGTCTTCACAAAATTTGTCCGAAGGAGAAAACATAGACCTTTTCGGGGTCTCCTCAAGTTCCCAAAATCGAAGAAGATTCTTGTTAAGATTATCTTCTTCGGCGAACTCAATGGAGGTAGAAAAAACTCGAATGTAAGAAGAGGAAACGGGACCAGTAATGATCCAGCCAAAGACCGTGTTTTGCGCGATCAATGAGCCTAATACGTTTTGAAGACTTCCTTCCAAGAGAATTCTTGGATAAAGATCTGCTCCCAGTAAAAGGTCCACAGGTCGATAATCAAAAATATGCGTATCAGCCAAACGAATATTTGGCAAACGAGAAGTCACATCTGATTTCGTTGAAAAAGATGGCAAGTTGCCCGAAATATGCGGAAGAACTAAGGCATTAGTTTCCATCAACAGCGCCGTATCCAAAATGGACCCTATACACAAAGAACATATTTTTCGAGAAGTAGCCGAGAATGACTGATTTACACCCGATATTCTAGCCTGAGTGGAACTGGCCGGAATGTTGAGGCGATTTTGCAATCGTTCCGTAATGAACAAAGCTCTGACGCCGGGTCGATAAGAGCCCGGGCTGGGTACGAAGTACCTTGGTGTACGATATTTACCATCGCTGTCCCTAATAACACAGTTCTATCCTGCGAAGCATGATATACCTGTCTATTTATAGCACCAGATGAACCTCCAGAAGAAGTTGACGGCAGCGAAGGATTCACAAATGGAGGATTAGTATGCTGTGTGATCGGAACCAAACTCCCCGCAGGATTCGCTACAACAGCCGAACCCTCAGAATTCGATGTATCACGATGCAAAAGAGTATGATGTCTCTTCTCGCATTTTCCACATTTGTGAATACTTCCACACTTCCTAGCTTCGTGTCCACGCATCAAGCAATTTACACAGCAGTGATGACGTTTGACGGTGTCAAACCGGTCGGAGACCGAAAGGCCCCCAAATCGTGGACAATCACGAAGTTGATGAAATTGTCTGGGACAGAGAATACACAATTTGTTCTGATGAGAACGAGAAGATCCAGATGAGCCTGCATTCGTAAAATGCGCACCCACCTTCCTACCGTCGGACTTTTTCGTGGAATCGATACCCTTTATGTCACGAAGACATGTCAGAGTTTGTATTCTTTCCGTAAGAAAGAGATCCAAATCTTTCCACGAAGACAAAGCCGACTTATTCTTCACACTCTGTTCCCATAACGTAACACTACTTTTGGGCAATCGCTGAATACACAAAAAAACTAATATAGGATCCCAACTATCCGTGGCTACGTCATAAATGGACATTGCAGAAAGACATCCATTTATTCCGCGTTGCAAATTTTTCAAACCTAAGCTACTTTCGCTATCAAGGATCGGAAGATCAAAAACGCATCTTGAGCTGGTTGTTCACCAAGATGCGAGTGTTATCATACACATCTTTCAAGGCTTCCCAGGCTAGAATAAAACTGCGATGGGTGAGTGGAAAGTTGGATACAATTTCGCGAGCCTCACCGTTCGTTTCCCTAATCAAATGACATAGCCGTTCAATGTCACTTAAGCGGGAGTTATTAATGTATACCGCTGAAAACAGATCCCTAAATGTAGGCCATGAGAGGAAATCGCCATGGAAAACGTCAGTATCGCATGGCGGCAACGAAAGGCCGTGAGCCATACTGTTGCTGCCCCCACATTGCTCCTGCTGCTCCCTTATAGATTCTGATCGATCAGAAGGAGAATCCAAATGATCTATCGAATATGTATCCGTAGAAGTACGGGGCGGAGTCGGAGGGGATGACTTCAGCGGAGCTCGAAGTTCATCCAATTTCCTATTAATAGCAGCGAGGACACGTACAAATGCCCTATACGCTACATCATATTTGCTGTCAGCAGAATCTATGTCCTCCTTCTCCGCATCCTGAGCAGTTTGGAGATGACTGAGACACTTATCGTACCTGTCCTTAACATTAATTCATAATGTTCTCGCTTCTGAACCCTGTATTTCAAGGGAATATATGTCGAGGTCTTCATCCCGTAGGGTACTGAAGTTCGCATCAAATTTTACCAAAGCATCAGTTGCTCTGATAAAGAAGTCGAGTGGAGTGAGAACCAAGCGAGAATTAAGTAAAACCCAAAAAAAGTAAAAACTTTGTTAAATGTATTAAAAAATACCAGGAAAATACACGTAAGTGCCAAATGAATGAAAACTATTCAAAGTTATCCAAAAAATATTTCAGAAAGAAATCCAAAAACATTCACAGTGTACCGAAAAATACCCTGAATATTTTGAAAAAGCACGAAAATGCTAAATGAATGAAAAAAGTCCAGCAATAAGGTAGAACGAAACCCTAAAAATAGTCCAATGTATCGAAAAATACACTGAATTTTCAAAGCTGAGCTCGAAATCTTCCCAAATCAGTTAAAAATACTAAAAAATGAATTAATTCGAACACGCCCAACCAAATTTCCGCAAAATGTATCGAAAAATACACGAACTTTGGCCAAATTGCTATTAAATTTAACCAAAATTTTAATTAAAAATTATTAAACCTCACAGATTTTTTTCCCAGTGTATCGAAAAATACACGAACTTTTATTTAGAAGCACGAAAATGCCCCAAAATATTTCTCTGTAAAAGAAAGTCAATGGAAAACTCGGAAAAAAATATAAATTCCTATGTATGTTCACTTGACCGAGAGTAGGGTGTACGGACTGTGTGATGCACGCAATAAATGTACGCTCGTATCAAGCAAAAACAAAAAATCAAAAATAAACCGAAAATTTTTTAAAATATTTTTCTGACAGTGTAGAAGACCGACTGTAGGGTACACGGTGCCGCGAAACCAAAATTTTTACTATATCCGGATAGTCCAACAATAATACTACCCGAGATACGAAACGGAAAAAATTCGATAAAAAATTTCTAATGTAACCAAGAACGACCCACGCTAATAAATTTCAAATCGCACCGAGAACGACCCGCGCTAATAAATAAGAGAAAATATATGTATGGCTGTGTGTGTACTGACGTACGTATGTACTCTTTCATACGCTGCCCGTTGATGATGATGTTGTTTTGCAACTTCGAACCGTATGGCAAGCAAATGTATGTTGTTGTTGTTTTGTTTATTCTTCTTTTAACCGAGAGTAATGCAATTACTCGTTTGCATACATATGTTTTGTTGTTGCAAAAAAACCACCACCGATCAACGTTGAAAACACAGCACTTTATTTATCTGTTTCAATAATTATCAACAGCAAACTTTTCTCTTATTTCACTCACTGCTAAATATTTTGAATATGCGACGGCAATATTCTAATATTTATCTTTATTTCGCGTAACGAAAATATGTTCTAATGTACGGATGTATGTCCGTCCGTCTGGATGTATGAGAATCACACAAAGACACAAACCGACGCGGTACCGATGTTGTAAAACGACCGTTTTATTATTATTTTTTTCGGAAATATATCTCTTTATAAATAAACAAAACGCGATATGCTCACTTTTAAATAAAACTGACAATACGCACCTTTTGTTAATAATATATATGATGAAGATGGGTGAAAGAAGATGGCTGATTTATGTGGGTGTTGTTGTTGCTGACGGAGTCAGGTTTGCCTTTTGAAGAAAAATATAAAAAACCAATTAATTGCTGGAAGCAAGTATCCGGTTCGAAGGACCAATGTTTGCGTAGCAAGGATGAAAATAAATAAAAATACGAAAATTTAATATTTTCAAATAAAACTCAGTTCAATTTATTGTCGTAAACAATATTACCTTTTGTACAAAAGTTTGTGAGGGTGTTGTCTGGACGAAATCCAAAGAACAAGAGATTTACAATATAACGAGTAAACTAAAGCAAAGCTTAGATGGAGAAAGGCGGCTCTCAGTGCATTCGCTACTCGTTAGAGGGTGTTACTACTCTTTTTGTGCGTAATATCACAAAGTCGTATGAAGAAAGTAGTAGACAAAATCTAACGTAGGGGAATAAATAAAGGAATGCCATTTGACCGTAGGCCGCACACCAAGAAAAGGTGGAAGTTGAGAATGACAACATTTGTAATTAAACAAATATAATATTTTAATTATTTCAAACCACGCTTATAAGGTAATGCTACCAATACGTCGATTCAAAAAATAAATATTCTTATATTTGAACTGGGATATTGTCCTGGCTCAAGACCATTTTGCTTCTATATTTAATAGAATGCAAATTTATTTACAAATGGCATGGCGACATTTATTACTTGGCTGCAGACTACCACGATCATGATTTCGACCATGTCAAAAGTCTTTTCAAGTGGCTTCGCAGCGACTTTTCAACATCAAACCCGGCCTCTATAAGGAGATGATTCTCACAAACGAACGAGAAGCACAACTCACTTGCCGAATTTGCGTTTAATAATCGCACCAAGTAATAAAGCACACATGCCATCTTACAAGCATCTCATTGAGTTGCATATGTAAGTATGTGTATATGCAGGTATAGTTACCCAGCAATACTTCTGCCGTGCCAACGCTCATTTGTTTTAGTTTTTTCGTTTGCATTTTTTGGTCTGTAATCAATATTTGATTTCAACTGGGATATTGTCCTGGCTCAAGACCATTTTGCTTCTATATTTATATATTCAAAAATATTTTCAAAGCCATAAATATTGGTAGATAGTGGGTGCTACAGTTGGTTTTATTTCCATTCTATTTGAATTCCAAAAGTACAAATTTTGAAAATCCATTATCAGACGTACATAGTGCAAAATAACCTAACTTCATGGTTCAACCAATTTTTGCCGTAAAAGAAAAAGTACGAATTTGGAAAAAAACTTTTTATTTTGCGTGTCTATGCAGTCAGAGGAATGTATACACCGAATTCCATGATTCCAGCTGCGCCCATTTGGTTGGTACCATTTTGTCCCCTTGACGTTTCTACGCAATTAGAATTTTATCATTCTAGCTGTAGTCGTTTAGTTGGTACTATTTGTATCCCTCTGTACCATTGTATCCCTTGAAAGTACAAATTTCGAAAAATTCGTCTATTTTCCGTGTCTACGCAGTCAGAGGAATGTATACTCCGAATTTCATGACTTTAGCTGCGGTCATTTGATTGGTACTATTTTTATCCCCTTTTTTCATTTTAACCCCAAAAAGTACGAATTTCGAAAAATCAGTTTATTTTCCGTGTCTACACACACAGAGGAATGTATACTCCGAATTTCATGACTCTAGCTGCGGTCATTAGATTGGTACTATTTTTATCCCCTTTTTTCATTTTAATCCCAAAAAGTACGAATTTTGAAAAATCCGTGTATTTTACTTATCTATGCAATCAGAGGAATGTATACACCGAATTTCATTATTCTAGGTACAGCCATTTGGTTGGTACCATTTTTATCCCTCTATTCCTATTTTACCCCTTAAAAGTACGAATTTGAAAAAAATACTTTTATATTATGTATCTACTCAATTAGAGGAATGTACACAACGAATTTCGTGTTTCTAGCTGTTGTCATTTAATATGTACCATTTTTATCCCTTTTTTCCCCATTTCACCCCCTACAAATAAGAATCACTGTATGGTGCACGTTTTTGCTATAAGGGGAATGCGTACGTATACCAAATATCAAGCAAATATAAACACATATTCAAAAAACATGCTTAAATACGCTAAAATATTAGGGATTATTATGGGTATTTTTAGTCCTTGTGAGGAAAAATTTTTTCCCTTTGGGCCGATTTCGCCCCATTTCAATCCCAACCGATCTACGACTATAAGACGCATTTATGGAAAATTTGAACGTTCTAGCTCCTTTCGTTTAGTTGCTAGCGTGCTTTCTCCTTAAAATGTTCACATGTTATAAGTGGTTGCGGTTCTCTCATATAATAGCTTTGTTGAAACTTGACATACATTTCATATAGAACATCATAGCGATTATAGTCGAAATTTAAGTTCAGATCATCATATGGATACGAATCTGAATTTCAATACACTTTAATGTTTTTTAAATTGCTTTGATGAAATTTGTTTCCTCTTTCTAACGCAAATTAAATGTAACGTGGTCTTTCTCTTTTTGGCACTAAGCTTTACGTTCCAATTATGTTTTACTCCTCCCTGGAAAGTTGGATTGAAATGACAATCATAGCTTTACATTTTGTTTAACGGCTTGGAAGAAATTAGAGTTGTACTTAACGTACATTACTCTCGACTGGCTGCAGTTCACAAAGCAGCGGCAGATAATTTCTTCTCGGACGTTAGAGATAAACTCACTGTTGAAGTGTGTCTCTATTTATTTGAGCCGGAGTGTTGCTCTATTTATTTGAGCAGCGGTGTGCTGGAATAGCGGTGCATCAATCGTTTATTCTTTTCACTCCCTTTTTTTGCTCAAGCAGTTTGTTGTTGTGCTGTCGCATGTAAGCAGTGAATTTTGGCGATATTGCAGGCGACAGCATCAACACAAACTAGTGTTTTATGATTATTGATCGAGTTCGTGCGCTTTTCCTCCCGTGACAGTGACAAACATAAAGTTAAAAATTAAAAGTTACATATGTACATATAAAACAAACAAATTAGCCCTGTGAACATTGAACATAGAACATTGACTTTATAAAAAGGCTTATTGTCTAATTTTGTTAAAACCCACAAAAACTATTATTAAAAACTAATTATTATTTGCTACCTAAAATCTACAATTTACAAATTAAAAACTACCGTGTTATCTACTTATAAATAAACATTTGGTCCACTTCGAACCGTATTTGTGTTGTTGCTCTTTTTAAATTATTAAAAGAGCACACACAAATATTTAAAACCCACCCCTATTTTCGAAAGATATATTGCAAAACAGACTAAGTAATTTTTTGAAAAAATCAAAATCAAAAATTTTGTGTGTAAAAATATAATAATAAATATAACAACGAATGGTGCGTGAAAAAATTGATACGGGCCTACTTAGTTTTTTATGCTAAATTCGTGGTGACATCAAAAACATCGTGAGTCGAACTGACAAAATAAATTGAAGAAAAAGTGAACCCCATAAATCTTGTGAGCCGGTGATACGAAGGCAAAACAAAAAATACAGTTACGGTGCGCCAATAAAATTAAAAAAAAAATAGAAAAAATTGAGACAAACAAGAAACTGTTATAACGGTGAAAAAGCCGTCTTGTTCGCGGTTTTCTTGGCTACAGCGACAACAACTACAGCAACCTCGGACCCGGGCAGCAGCGTCAACAGCAACAACAGTGCACCAAGCAGAAGAAGGAGATAGCAGGTACCCCGCACAACCACATACCCAAGTCCCTATACATATACAAGGAATAATCAGTAAGTACATACATCTATGCACGCAAACACAAGAGATAAAGGGTGCCACATACTTTGCTCCACATAAAAGTACTGTATGTCTGCTTATTGCTACTGCCAAATTCGGACCCTGTATCGAATGGACTTGTTGCTACGTGCTTAATAGTAGACTTGCGCTATATTGAAATTTAAATTATATGCCTGGACGGATTGACGAAAGGCTTTAAACCCGACTGTTTCTTGGAAATAACTTATAACCGCGACCATTTAACTCGACTGTAATTTTGACCCTCGTCGCTAGCGGAACGCTTGGAAAAAAATTATATTTTACTGGTTTGCGTTCGTATTATTTTCGGCGTTTTAAACAAAATAGAAAAAAAAATATTTTTCGATTAATGGACTTGTCCTCTTTTGTCCTGCAACGAAAATAGAAAACATACATACAAACAGCAGAACATTTACGAGCTGTCGATAAAAATTTCGTTTTGCGCTATTCTGTCATGCCAGGCTGTTGACGCTTTTTGTTACCGTTGGTGTTTTTTATCTTCTCTCGAAATTATTGGTGACCCACACACGCACACATACTGCAAGCAAAATAACAATCGTGGATTTTTCCTTTTGCTAACTTTCAAAATAGCCTAACTCCGAATTTTCGAAAATAAAACATATTGTTGGCAATTTTTGAAAAAAGTGCCTAAACTATAAATTTCGAAATTTTCGAGGTGAACATCAGTATAGCTCACGCTGTATATCTCCGCATACTTAAGTCCAGTTGTTCGAAATTAGTTTTTTTTTTTTTTTGGAAAAATATTGTCGGAATTTTGACAAAATTTAAAATTCCAGAATTTTGAAAAATTCAAGTAGAAAAAGTTTTGTTTTGTTTTTCTTTACAATATCAAAAAAAATAGTAAAGACAAAACTTTAAACATTCATAATGGACACAATTTTATGCGATAAATTTGTTAATTGTGTGAATGAAATAATCGATTTTGAGAGTGTCACCAAGACAGAAAAAACTATCCATGCGTTAGAGGTAACGAGAGTGGAACTCATCTCGCTATGGGACCAAGTAAAGAAATCGTATTTGGAGTGCCGTGATCGAGTTGCGGAAAAGGATGAAAAAACAATCGACAAGTCAAAACTGCGGACCCACTACAAGGAATCGTTTGCAAGATATAAACGCGTCCTAAGTTAGCTGAACGATGAAATGCAGACTCTGGAGGAACAACATTCAGAGGAGAAACGTTCACGTCAATCACAAAATCAACAGAAGGTTACTACGGAAATGGATTTTGCGTCCGTGTCAAGATTACCACCGTGTGATAAAGATACACCACCTTTAGAGATTTATTTTCTGCAATTTACATCAACAACTCTATATTGAGCAAGGTTGAAAAATTATTTCATTTAACCCAAAAAACCGCGGGAGAAGCGCGGGAAATAATTAGCCACGTACCTTTAACCAATGAGGGTTTTGACATAGCCTAGAAAAATTTAGTAGACAGGTACGAAAACAAACGAATGCAAGTAAGCGAACAACTTAAGACACTTTTTAGTTTACCTTTCGTCTCGATTGACTCCAGTTCAACTATTCAAAAGTTGCAACGTACAGTCAACAGTTGTGTTCAAACTTTGAAATCGCTCAAAATTGAAACAAATAATTGGGATCCAATCTTGATATATCTCAGTTCAACAAAGCTACCTCGGAATTTCTTAGAAGAATTCGAGAATACATTACAAAATTGTGCGACTCTTCCAACGTGGGCTGAATTTGATTCGTTTTTGACACACAAATTTAAGACCCTAGAGTCAGATGGTAATATAAAAACTTCGACTTCATGGTATAGTCAGTCTAGATCTGATTATGGCAAGAAGGGAAAATCGATACAATTATTTTAAACTAATGTTTCAACAAAATTTTAAAATACGAAACAAAAAGGATGTGTGTTGCCCCCTTTGTAAGGCACAGCATTTTTTAAGAGATTGTTCAAAATTTTTGGAAAAAAGCATAAATGATCGGATTCATGTAGTTAAAATCTCCCATTTATGCTATTATTGCCTCTCTTCAAATCATGGAGTCAAAGATTGCAGAAATCCCTACAAGTATCACGAATGCAATTTGAAACATCACACTACGCTCCATAAGGTAACTGTGTACCCGTACCAGTGCGACAGCTTTAGCAACTTTAATACGGTCCACCGAAGCTTCAACACCAACTAATATTACCGTCTTGACCCTTCAGAAAAATCAATCCAGTATACAAAATCCTACCGAAACATTGCTTTTTACTGCCGTTGTGCAAATTGAATCTCGAGGTCATCGGTATGATGCCATTGCTATTATAGATCCTGGATCACAATCAACATTCATTTCGAAAAATTGAAAAACCGTTTGAGTCTTCCAAGTGAAAGAAACTTAACTCACGTAACAGGGTTAAGCCAAATAGTTTCTGAAACTTCATCAAAATCTTGTCTTTTACGCTTTGCTCATGTTTAGACCCTCGCTTTGAACTAGAAGTTTGGGCACCCGAAGAATTTACCATCGAATTTGCCTCCAAAAACTTTGGATATAACAAAACTTCGCGATGCTACCAGCCTTGAACTAGCAGATCATAGATTCTACGCAAGCCAACCCGTTGATATTCTTATTGGAATGGACATAGGACCCTTAATTTACACAATGGGAATTCCTATGAAATCAGTCGGACCTCTTCTGGCCCAAAAAACTGTATTTGGATGGATTGTTGGAGGACCCATGACACATGAAATGCAAAATAGTAGACGCATATCACTATACAACACAATTTCCATTGAGAAAATTCTAAAACGATTTTGGGAGGTGGAGGAAACCCCAAAAAAAGTTTTGAGATCTGAGACTGACAAATTTTGTGAAGAAAATTATAAGAATACGACCCGAAAAGATATACGGGATGATATATTGTAACACTACCGTTCAATACTTGTGAGGAACTAGGCTCATCCAGAAATATTGCATTAGCCCAATACTATAGAATGGAGAAAATAACTTCAGAAAACACCGGAATTAAAAGAGCAGTATGATAAAGCCATTCTAGAGTATCTGGAATTAGAACACATGAGAAAAATCTCGCTCTTGGAAATGGAGAAATCACCTCACTACTACTTACCGCATCATGCCGTTGTAAAGCCAGATCGAATAACAACAAAGCTTAGAGTTGTTTTTAATGCATCTAGCCCCTCGTCAAATAAGAAAAGTCTCAACGATGTGTTACATCCTGGACCAATTCTTCAACAAGACTTAGTTTTGCAGATTTTCAACTCCGTAAGGTCATGCCAAAGATGAATTTCACTTTTGAAGAATTTTCTACAATATTGACACGAATTAAATCGTGTCTAAATTCCAGACCCCTAAGTTTCGCTAGCAACGACCCTAATGATCTATCTCCATTAACACCAGGACATTTTCTGATCGGTACTTCCATGCTTGCCCCTGCGGAACCTGATATATCTGATGAAGATATCACATTCGCCAATCGATGGAAACGCCTGAGAATCATTTCGCAACACTTATGTCAGAGATGGAAAGCGGAATATCTTAACGAATCGCATAGAAGAAACAAATGGAAGTACCAACAGGATAATGTAAAGGTTAACGATCTTGTTGTCATAAAAGATGAAAGGCTAGCTCCAAATGAATGGAAACTAGGACGAATAGAGAAAACATACCCGGGACTCGACCAAAATATACGCGTAGTAGATATACAGACTGCTAGCGGCATAATAAGTCGGCCCATTACAAAGACGGTCAAGTTATTTTCGGACTAACTAAATTTTTCATCTACCTATCAAATTCAACATTCACACAATTTTTTATGTATTTTTAGTCATGGCTGTCTACCACGGCAGGACAGGTCTCCTGAACTTCGTCGTCGATCCGAGGACCGTCAACACCGTGGCAACCAGCGTCCCGATCGAAGCATCCAGCGCCACCAGGATCACGGGCGTCGCCCCGCCGACTGGCAATTCTCCTGTGGCATTTGTCAGGAGGACCATGCTATACGGTCTTGCCACGTATTCAGGCAAATGGTTCCACAAAGGCGTTACGAAGTGGTCGAATGGCGCGGATATTGTCGGAATTGATTGGTCTGCAGTCATTTGGCGCCGGAGTGTCAACATTTAACGGGCTGTCGTGGCTGCGATAGACGACACCACAAACTGATACATTCTCAGTCCCACGGATGTATCCAATCTGCGAGCGACGGTGTTCGTACCTACGGCCATAGTGCGAATCATGGATAGTCGTGACACTTGGTCATCCACTTTTCCCGCCAAAATCATCGCTTTGCCTCCTTCAAACTAAGGTCGAGGCATGAAAGGGATACGCAAATATTCAGGGTTGACGCGCTGATCACCGAGGAGCTGCCACGACGACCCTATTCTGACCCTATAATAGAAGACCCAACGAGGGACTTCGGACGTCATACCCTTCCAGACGTGGATCCGTGCTGCAACACCCCGGTAGATGTTCAACTGGGTGTCGATATCTATGCTTTGGTTCGTCGATCACCTACTGGGCTCGGAGTTGTGGATGCCTACCAGACGGCGCTGGGCTACGTCTTCGCCGGGCCCACGGACATTGGAAGAAACTTACAATAAAACCTAAAATTGTAAATAATGTCACCAAGTCACGGGGGGGGGGAGAATGTTGAAGTGTGTCTCTATTTTTTTTGAGCCGGAGTGTGGCTCTATTTATTTGAGCTGGGGTGTGCTGGAATAGCGGTGCATCAATCGTTTATTCTTTTCACTCTCTTTTTTTGCTCAAGCAGTTTGTTGTTGTGCTGTCGCTTGTAGACAGTGAATTATGGCGATATTGCAGGCGACATCATCAACACAAACTAGTCTTTTATGATTATTGATCGAGTTCGTGACCTCCCGTGACAGTGACATACATAAAGTTAAAAATTGAAAGTTACATGTGTACATATAAAACAAACAAATTAACCCTGTGAACATTAAACATAGAACATTTCTGTGAAATAAAATTGACTATTATTAAAAACTAATTATTATTTGCTACCTAAAATCTACAATTTACTAATTAAAAACTACCGTGTTATCTACATTTTTAATACGCTACTTAAACTACTATATTAAACTAACTAATCTAAAAATATTGCTACCTAATAAACTACTACGTTAATTAAAATTGCAACAATAATATAATTTGGAAAACTTACCTAGCTAGTTGTTATATCTAAGCCTACACATGGTAACATACACATATACAAACCGATAAAGAAAAACAAAGTGAAAATAAAACCGAATTTGAACATACATTGAACATCAAAGTTGTCATTTTCTAAACGAAAGGCAAGGCTTATTAATAAACACTCACCAATGTTTTATCTCGAAGGTGTGGATACTAAACTTCCTATAATCATGCCACAGTCATTGATCAAATTTCTCGGCTTAGCCTCGAAACTCCTACCAGAGTTTGACGGCAAAGCCTGAACATTTGAATTCTTTTTTAGACGCTCTAGTCTTGTAGACTCGATAAAAAAGGGACATGAAGTCGTGGCCATAAATTTAGTAAGAACTAAATTAAATGGCAATACACGAAATTTAGTAACAAATGAATCCACACTGACTCAATTGTCAAAAAACTTAAATCGTTCGTGAAATGCTTATCGACAGAGGTCATAACGGCGAAAATTATGAATATAAAACAGAATAATAATACAGCCAACGCCTATACGGCGGAGATAGAAATGCTGACCAAATGTTTAGAGTGCATACCTCAATGATAGACTGCGTCAAAATATGCCATTCAGACTGCGGTGAATACTATGACAAAAAACTGCAACCGAGTTAAACTCCTAATGGAAGCAGGAAACTATGAAAGTATGAATGATGCCGTATCAATGTTTGTTAACTGTTCTAGTGTATTTCAATTAAGACACGGCTTTAGAAGAGGAAGGTACAATGAAAATTACTATAGTGGCAGCTGCCAAAGAGGTAACCGTGGCCAATCAAATTATCGCGAGGTAAATATTATAGACAAAACACTAGTGAGAACAGTGGACCTGACAGAGATATAACAAATTTCTCAACTGATAAGGGATCGTTTCGGTTTAAACAACTTCCGTTTGCAGAAAATATAATCTCAAAATTCATTTCAGACACGAAGAGACGTTCTTAGGACATAACTGCACGGAAAGAGGTATATTGCCAGATAATAGTAAATATTCGATAATTAAAAATTATCCAACACCAAAGAATGGTGAAAGGTTTGGACAACAGAGTGTGAAAATGCATTTCAATACCTCAAAACCCAATATCCAGGATTTTGTATCACTACTGATGCAAGAAAATATGATGTGGAGCGGGTTTAAGTCAGGAAAATGATGGTATCCAATTTCCTTACACTTCAAGAGCTTTCACAAAACGTGAAGCCAATAAGTCCATTATTGAACAAGAACTTACAGCCTACACTGGGCAATAAATTTTGACCCTTTTTCTTGGTCAAAAATATTAAAACAGCTTTATTTTAGTTTACGTTTAAAATTTATTTAAATTTACCTAAATTTCATTATACTACAGCGTTTTATTAAAACTATGTTGTATTAAAACTGCATTCAAAATATCAAACCCCTTTTTAAAACCTAAGGTACAAATAAATTATTTAATGGATTTATCTAGTAATCTAGAAATTAAATAAAAATTACGATATCGTGAAAATTTAAACTTGCTTAGTCTAAAAATCAGTTCCATTTAAATTAAACACACTTTTGCAGTTATCCAAATTCATAGGATTACACATTATTTGGAGCGGAATGGTGATTCCTCTTAAATTCGCAAACTTTTTATGATCCACAAATTCCCTACGAGAAGTACTTCCATCGGTCGTGGTGTCACATCCCTCTATTTTTCGAAGATCAAAACGGAAACCAAGTTCTGTCCAACACGCTTATCTTGTCATAATTTTTTCGTATTTACAATTTGTAACTACATCATCAACAAAGTCTAATACAAATTCCTTAAATCAAATGTAAATGACTTAAAATATGAAGTTGCCTTCAATCGGATGAATAATCTTAAAGTTATTTCAACAACTTTTTTTGTTTCGATAATTATCTTTAGTTTTTCACTTTTTGAATTTGAATCTTCTTTTAAGTCTCTTTTTCAAATTTCAGCGGCCGACAAAATCTTGCGTTTGGTTAGTCTAATGAATTTTTTCTGACAAGACCAAAAGCTTAAAAGGAATCACGTAAATCAATGGGCATCCAGTTGTTCTTGATTTCAATAAGTTTCCTATATGAAGGAAGGATATAAGCATTTCTTTGTTTAACTTCCTTTCGAATATTTCAGCATTGTTTTTGTAAATGTTATTTTCTTGAAGAAACTCTAATGTTTCCTCCACCAAGGGCGCAGTAGGTTTTATTCTTTCCTGAAAATACAAGTTTCCGGTTTTTGATGGCCTTTCCATTGATTTATTAAGAACCACTGCCGAATCCGAGCTTACGAGCTGACACAGGTGTCACGTGAACTAAGAACTCTGTTTCGTTGTATTTACATGTAGAAAACAAGAACCGCAAAACCACAGATGTCGCGTGAACTAAGAACTCTGTTTCGTTGTCTTTGCATGTAGAAAGCAAGAACCGCAAAACAGAAACAAGAACATGAAATCGTGACATCATACTCTTCCTATTTTAGTTTAGTTTGGGCCTACAAAACCCGGCCGAAATTTTGTAGGCTTACATTAAATCACGACTTTTAAGAAAATAAAATAATTTCATTGGTAACATAAAACAATAATCCTTTTATGTTAAACAGTTGTTTTAAATATTTTTTGGTATTAAATAATTGTAACACATACACTGAAATTATCTTCATAATATTTATGATTTTGTCTTAACCTCAATGAAAATTTTCATTAAAAAGTCGCAAAAGAAACATTTCATAAAATGTATGAAACATGTTTCATAAAGCACAAATCAATGAAAAGTGTCATAGAATTTATGAAACATTTCTTAGAAACTATGAAATGCAGTTCTTCATTCAAAGAACTTTTGTCATAAAAAATCATTATTTTTTATAATATGATTTATGAACATTTTCATAGATTTTATGAAAAAACTTCATTAATATTATGAAAGAGTTTCATAAATAGTATATACTGAAGTTTCAAATATAAACAAAACCGCAAAAAGGGTCTGACTCGTTGACTAACCAATCAACACACACCATTGCGAGAGTCTTTGCAATGAGTATGTCTTTGACCACAATCAGGGTAAGTACTTATGTCAGAGTTAACAGAGGACAAATGAGAATTGCGAGCATTCTACCGAAAAACTCGGCACACTAATAATGTAGGTGTATGTTATGAAACATTTCATAAACTATAAAAACAACTTTATTTTTAATATTTAACTTTATTTATACCAGTTTGATTGCAATATTACAGTACAGCAAAAAATGCCACGCGTATTGCTTCTAACAACTCGTTGCAAATGTACCCACTTTGTTATACACTCCACGAGAGTATTATGTCTTTGTGCATTTGTTTGTAACACCCAAAAGGAAGCGAGATAGACCCATTGTTAAGTATACCGATCGAGTTAGAATCACTTTTTGAATCGATTTAGCAATGTCCGTCTGTCTGTCCATCTATTCTTGTAATCACGATACAAGTCGCAATTGTAGCCAGAATCAAACGAAACTTTGCATATCGAAGTTCTTCGGGACAAGGACGAACACTATTTAATTTGATCGGTTCAGATTCAGATATAGCCCCCATACGAATTTCACTCCCGATTTGACACTTTTCACGCTAGATACCACATATTTCAACAATGAAATGGAATGAAAAATTTCATTCCCGGGAATCCCGGGAATTCCCGGGAAAAAGTAATTTATTTATAGGTATGTTCAATATGGTTTAAAATATCAACATTTAATAACTGGTGTGTTTTTTTCAATACTGTCATATTACAAATTAAAAACGAATGTTATTGTCAAAATATTTTACAAATTATTTTTCATTTTACAAATATTTTACTCTACACCTTTTCAAGAATATATTCGGAACATACAAATTTATATTGAGAAATGTAAATTCATATTAGGAACATATAAATTCATAATGGGTAATGTAAAATTATAATAGGAACATGTTAATTCATAATGAGAAATATAAATTCATAATGAGAATTGTTAATTTATATTGAGAACAATTAATTCATAATAGGAACATACCTTTTCATAATGAAATATACAAGTTTGTAATCAGAAAATCCAAATTCATAATCAGAAAATATGAATTCATAATGAGAAAATATAAAATCATATTGAGAAAATGTAAATTTATAATGAGAACATTGATAAAATATGTGTTTCTACGAAAATATCCATAGAAAAACGTACATACATAGCTTCGATTATAAATTTTAGAGTTCCTGATTATGAATTTATATTTTATGAATATATATTCCTGAATAAGAATTTATATTTTCTCATTATCAATTTGGATTTTCTCATTTTGTATTTATATATCTCATTATCAATTTGTATATTCTTATTATGATTTTATATTTCTCAATATGAATTTACATTTCACATTACGAATTTACAGTGCTGCTTATGAATTATCATGCTCCTATAATGAATTTACATTTCCTGTTATGAATTTACATCTCATCGTGAACTTACATATTCCGTAGTTAGTTGTAGACTAATCGTCAGAATTGGACATTTATATCGCAGGTAGAAGTGACTGACACCTACACTAGATTAAAATTAAGGAAACAAATAACTCATATGACGGAGAATGTTATCACGCATTTAATTTAGAATATTCATTCGTCTGGAGACAAAAATATTTTATAGATACAGGGGGAATATTCTAAACTGTAAAAACAATAGAAACCTAAAAAAAAATAATATTAATTTAATAAATTCATAAAAAATAAAATTATTGAAATAGCCCAGTCATTAATTCTTACAAAGAGCCATTTAAATACATCGTAGCATATATTTATATTCCTATTAGATTTCTCTTGAAAGTTTCCAGGCGAACAATTTTTATTGTATTCCTATTTTTATACCATTTCTTTCTGGCTACATATGTAAAGTAAATTGTTCTTGAAGAAGATATTCACCTCGATTCTTCTAGGAAAACAAGAAAATTTACATTATATAAGCCATAGTATTGTCGGCATGATATTTTTATTTCACCATAAAGATCCTGTAAATAGCCTCACAGAAAGTTTTTATTTCCCTAGCTGGGTTTCGCATAAAATGGCTATTTAGCGAATTTAAAAAGTTTTGTTTGTAGTAATATAATATAAACAAATATTCAACAAATACTTATTATTGTCAGTAATGTAAATCCATATATGAATTTGAAATACATCTAAAAATTCCAATTTATATAGTAACAATAAATTATTGATCAACATAATAAATAAATTATTTTTTTAATATTTCCCGTATTCCCGGGAAATTGAAAATTTGGACGGGAATTCCCGGGAAAAACGATTCGGGAATTCCCGGACCCCAAATTGTTGGACATTAAACCACCAACACGTTTACGTAGAGTGCGAACTGAACAAAATATCGCAGCTGTATCGGCCAGTGTTAATGATGACCATCAATTATCGATTCGTCGCCGTTCGCAGCAATTGGGCCTCTGTTACTCGAAAACGTGGAAATGCCAAAATTGGACTAAGCGGATAGACCATTTGAGGCGCAGTCAAGGTCAACATTTGCATGAAATAATCTTCAAACATTAAATTATATGGACCGTGCTATCGTTTCAAATAAAGATGTCATGCATTTTTCTGAATTTTATGTGTTTTTTTTTTAACTTTCCTATAGCTTTTAAAAAATCGCCCTTTATATAGCTCCCATAGAAATTTCGCTCCTGACTTGACTTTTTCCGACCCAGAAACCACGTATTTTCAGAGAATTTCTTCAAAGTGAGCATAAAACGTTATACTTGAATAAAAAGAAACTATTGTCTAAGTGGGTAACATCATTCCATGTTTGGATATAGCCCCGATACAAATATTCATCTCGATTTGACAAATTGGTTAGCTGATTAGGAAGCATACAAAACTCCTTCCCGTTTTCAATTTTTTACCGAATTGAATTGTATTCGGATAGAAAGTGGAGTGCATCATATAGTCGGCCCCGCCCGACTTTAGCTTTTCCTTACTTGTTTTTTTAAGAGACTTGATAAAGTGGCAACATTGTTACCTATTGGTTTTTCTTAAATGAATCAACAAGAAAAATCTGGCAGCAATGCTAAGAGAGTAGTAAACTACTTTCTGGTAAAAAATTTAAATTTAAACAAAATGTGCTGCTTTTTAGACATAACCGTTAAGTAGTCATCGATAACTTCTAATTCATAAGATCTGATTTTCTATTACTTTGTCACTAATGACATTGTGAAGGATGAAAACTGAAGGAAAAAGTCATAGTATGTTCTGTTTTATTATAATTTTTATTTACTTATCCAAGAATTTTGTTTATCTGAGAAGCCCAATCATATTACATGCATCCTATCACCTTTAGTTTTAGTTTCTTTTTCAATCAGATATGTATTGTGAAAGCGAGTGCGACGTATCTACACCTTGTAGAATCCGCCTTTGATGGGGTTTCCTTGATAATCCTTGTAATTTGTACAGACCTTTTTTTAAATATCTCTGTTGTAAAATTTGGTGTATATCCTTTCTCAAAAATATTTTTATATTTACTGATGCGTACGTAATCTCCGACACGAAACTTTGAAGGTTTAAATAATTTTTGATGTAGACCTTATTCAATAAAGTTTTCTCATTCGATCAATTTCTTATAAATGTCAATCTAGTGATATGTACCATTATTACTAAATTCTTTCCACATCATTCCCTTCAGAATTCTATTGAACCGTTCACCAATAGAAGCTTTTATTAAACTATACGTAGAATAATGATTAATATAATATTTTGCCATAAGTTGTACAAATTTTTGGTTGAAAAATTCTATCCGTAATCAGTTTGTAGATTTTTTGGTATACGACCCAAATTGGTTATTCTTTGAAATGCTTTAGAAACATCAGTAGAGTTTTTTGTT
The DNA here is from genome assembly GCA_947397865.1 of Polietes domitor. Classification (NCBI taxonomy): domain Eukaryota; kingdom Metazoa; phylum Arthropoda; class Insecta; order Diptera; family Muscidae; genus Polietes; species Polietes domitor. Next base: position 89,444,371 of record OX377618.1, on the reverse strand, counting down.
TTAGTAGGTTCATCCCAAGCAATACTTCGAAAATGTGTCGATAACGGTCAGAATATATCTGTAACCTTTATTAAACGTTGAATAATTCCCCATTTCCACCAAATCTGCTTGCCATAATTCATCAATACCTTTCTTCACAACTCTTCTACGCTGAAAAATTTTCCGAGCTTGAGAATGAATTTCATTTATTACCGATCTCCTTTCCATCGCCTTTGTTGTCTGTATGTGTATTTTACGTATAAGCTATTTGCAGTCATAACGATATATGTATATATCCTTAATATTACTTCGCAATTCCCGTATAGCCGCTCTAATAGCAGCAACTTTAGTGCTAATACCCCGTCATAGTCGATTTTGTGTACATTCGATTTGCGTCTATAGGTAAACTCTGTTGACTGCGTCTGCTGAGTTAAGGTTGTTATTTTTGTTCACATTAATTCCCAAATATTTCGGAACATTTTTCTTTAACATATCTATATTATATTTTTCCTTAGAATAGTGTTAGTACAATTGATAGTTTTCTAGTGTTAGTAAATAATATAAGCTTCTCTCAATTCTTCGATTATAAAGAGTGATTTTTTTGAGGTTAGGATTTTCATGCATTAGTATTTGACAGATCACGTGGGATTTCAGACATGGTGTCAAAGAGAAAGATGCTCAGTATGCTTTGACATTTCATCATGAATAGACTTACTAACGAGCAACGCTTGCAAATCATTGAATTTTATTACCAAAATCAGTGTTCGGTTCGAAATGTGTTTCGCGCTTTACGTCCGATTTATGGTCTACATAATCGACCAAGTGAGCAAACAATTAATGCGATTGTGACCAAGTTTCGCACTCAGTTTACTTTATTGGACATTAAACCAACCACACGAATGCGTACAGTGCGTACAGAAGAGAATATTGCGTCTGTTTCTGAGAGTGTTGCTGAAGACCGTGAAATGTCGATTCGTCGCCGTTCGCAGCAATTGGGTTTGTGTTATTCGACCACATGGAAGATTTTACGCAAAGATCTTGGTGTAAAACCGTATAAAATACAGCTCGTGCAAGAACTGAAGCCAAACGATCTGCCACAACGTCGAATTTTCAGTGAATGGGCCCTAGAAAAGTTGGCAGAAAATCCGCTTTTTTATCGACAAATTTTGTTCAGCGATGAGGCTCATTTCTGGTTGAATGGCTACGTAAATAAACAAAATTGCCGCATTTGGAGTGAAGAGCAACCAGAAGCCGTTCAAGAACTGCCCATGCATCCCGAAAAATGCACTGTTTGGTGTGGTTTGTACGCTGGTGGAATCATTGGACCGTATTTTTTCAAAGATGCTGTTGGACGCAACGTTACGGTGAATGGCGATCGCTATCGTTCGATGCTAACAAACTTTTTGTTGCCAAAAATGGAAGAACTGAACTTGGTTGACATGTGGTTTCAACAAGATGGCGCTACATGCCACACAGCTCGCGATTCTATGGCCATTTTGAGGGAAAACTTCGGAGAACAATTCATCTCAAGAAATGGACCGGTAAGTTGGCCACCAAGATCATGCGATTTGACGCCTTTAGACTATTTTTTGTGGGGCTACGTCAAGTCTAAAGTCTACAGAAATAAGCCAGCAACTATTCCAGCTTTGGAAGACAACATTTCCGAAGAAATTCGGGCTATTCCGGCCGAAATGCTCGAAAAAGTTGCCCAAAATTGGACTTTCCGAATGGACCACCTAAGACGCAGCCGCGGTCAACATTTAAATGAAATTATCTTCAAAAAGTAAATTTCATGGACCAATCTAACGTTTCAAATAAAGAACCGATGAGATTTTGCAAATTTTATGCGTTTTTTTAAAAAAAAAAAGTTATCAAGCTCTTAAAAAATCACCCTTTAGATATAAAAAAGTTCTATTAATTCGTTGGGGTCATCCCAGTATTCAGTTCGGATTCTTGAGACTTCTAGATTGAAATAAACTTTGGTTTATTTTAGTATATTCATATTCTTTGTTTCCTTTTATTTGTTCGTCTGGTGAAAATTTCGTTTGTGTGCGTTTGTAGTCATCAAAATGTTTTTGTAGATTTCTAGCTCAGTTCTATCATAATTTTGGTTTTTTATAGAAAAGCAATTCAAACAATCCCGGTGTAAATGCCATGGATCGATTACCAATAATTATTTCATCGTCCGATAATCCCAAACTGGTGTTACCCAATTCCATTTTAATATTTATGGGCTCCATATATATAATATAGTTTACCAGTTCCTTTCAAAAGCAATAAATCAATATCAGAAACATCGGTTTGAGAATAGAATGAGTCTTCTTTATCTCTAACTAGCTGACCCGGCAAACGTTGTTTTGCCTTAAAATTTTATTTATTTATCGTTGCAGGCAATTCACATTTATTAAAAAAAATGTGAATAGTATATGAACAAATAAATGATAAAAAGTATATGCATAATTAAGAGAACGTTAGTGGTATTCATTGTAGTGGACTCGGAGAACTTCATCTCACAGGCGTTGCACTACGTCATTTCAAATTGCAGAAAATCTGTGATCAATTGTCCATTGCAATTAATACTTTTCTTAATATTTTCTTAATGGGTTACGGTCGTGTCGATTTTGAATTTTATTTTACCTCATTGAATAACCCTGTGATAAACAATATTTTTTTGTTGTCAGGTGCGAAAACGATCAAAGCGGTGGTTTTCCGACACGGGAACATGCGACATACTGTTGACCGTGTGAAAAACATTCATTCTCCAGATTGGCATATCGAACTCGAATCGCGAATCACATTGCTCATGAGTTTTGTGAACGCTAAACGCGTTCCGTTGCATAATTTTGGTTGATTGATACTGCAAACATGTTGACAACTGAAACAACCTTAAATTGTGAATTGTAAATTGTGCGGTGGCAATCCAGACAACATCCAATGAATTAAAAAACTCAGTTGGATAGTTGCTTGCTTCGTCTTCGTCTGTTTGTCGATAGATTTAAAGGAATGCAGTGAAGTAACGATTTGATATTGAATTGTTCAGTTTAAGTGATCCACATCCTTGTTCTTTGCCAATTGGCTTAATGCGTTTGCGTCGAATTCACGTTCACGCTGCAATCCTAGTTCGAAAGGACCATATGCATTAATTTCGGCCGGGCCGAACTTTATATACCTTCCACCATGAATTGCATTCCACAGAGGCTGTCGATTTTCATAGAAGTGCAGGAAAATATATGTATATTGTTTTTAATATAGCCAAACCAAAACAAATACAAATATTGAAAAAATCTATATATATATAAAAGAGAGTGGCGTTAGTTACTACGCTTATAACTCGCCGGACAAACATGAAGAATACCCAGGAAAATTCCCGAATATCCCCGATTTGTATGGAATGATTTTACATGGCATCGTGATAGGTGACGTTTATGTTTACGGTGTATTGAAGTTCACTGTAGAAACGCCTGGATTGTGCTGTCTCAGTGGCAAGGTTAAATTACCACCTTTGTATTTACCACCAGAGCCATTGCATTATTTGTTTCATGACGAAAGACCAGAATCACTTCATTTTCTACCCATTTACGAACGCTATCCGACTGTTACTCATTTGGCAGTGCATCTGGAGAACGGCCAACGAGTTTATTTCACTGCAGCAAATGCTGCAAAACGTGCTCTAAACACACCAGCGACAAAATTGAGCAGTTTCTTCTCCAAAATTTAACGTCGAAAGCAATGCGATATAGTTCCTGGTCATTGGGATTTGCGTTCTACTGAAGCTTTTGGCCGTATATATACAGTTCATCGAAAGAATGATGAATGCTTTTACTTGCGACTCATCATTTGAGTCACTTCGAAATATTCATGGTGTAGTGTTGCCAACATTTTGTGCTGCGTGTCAGGAGCTCAATTTGCTAGAAAACTATACGCATTGGGATACGACAATCGCTGAAGCAACTGTTTCTGCATTACCAAGTAAAATACGCCTGTTATTTGCGACCTTATTGCCACATGTTTTCCATCAAATCCACGTGGATTGCGGGACAAGTACAAGTATGATATGTCAGATGACATTTTGCATAGAGTTCGTATCCATTCAGAGAATCGCCATATTGAGATGAATGAAGAGATGCACAACCAGGCCTTGGTTTTGATAGAAGGCATGTGTTACCTCATATGCAGCAGTTTGTTAGTCAGGTTAGGAATCCCATTGCAAGATCGTAGACCATACGACCTTTTCGAACTAGAATTGTAGCGTGAACGTGAATGCGACACAAACGCATTAAGCCAATTGGTTCGAACAATTGGCGAAGAACAAGGATGTGGATCACTAAAACTGAACTATTCAAAATCAAATCGTTGGTTCACTGCATTCCTTCAAATCTATCGACTGTGTAACAAACGAAGACAAGTCAAGCAACTATCCAACTGAGATTTAGAATTCATTGGAAGTTCCTGGATTGCCACCACACTATTTAAAATTTATGGTTGTTTCAGTTGTCATCATGCTTTGCAATATCAATCAACCAAAATTATGCAACGGAACGCGTTTAGCGTTCACAAAACTCATGAGCAATGCGATTCATGCAAGAATACTAAAAGAAAAGTTCAAATGTGAGGAAGTTATCATTCCAAGAATTCCAACCGATATGCCATTCAAGTTCCAATTTCCAATTCGTCTCGCATTCGCCATGACAATCAATAAATTACATTGAGTGTTTGTGGCCTCAGTCTGGAGAATGAATGTTTTTCACACGGTCAACTGTATGTCGCATGTTCCCGTGTCGGAAAACATCAGCTTTAATCGTTTTCGCGCCTGACAACAAAACAAAATATTGTTTATCACAGAGCGATTCGATAGGATAACGCCTCTGAGACGAAGTTCTCCAGGTCCACTATACTTTTTATCATTTAATAGTTCATATACTATTCACATTTTTTCAATTCATTGTGAATTACCTGCACCGATAAATAAATAGAATTTGAACAACGTTTGCCGGGTTAGCTAGTAATTTTATAAATAAATATAATATTTGTATTTTTTCCAACCACGCATGTAAGGCAAGGATACCAATACGTTTACACTATATATATCGAAATAATACCTCAAGTCAATTAAAAAATAAATATTCTTATATTTATATTTTCAAAAATGCTTAAATGCCATAAATATTAGAAGATAGTGGTGCTACAGTCGGTTGTATTTCCATTCTATTTTAATTCCAAAAGTACAATTTTTTAAAACCCATTATATCACGTACATAGTGCAAAATAGCCTAACTTCATGATTCAACCAATTTTTGCCGTAAAAGTAAAAAGTACGAATTTGGAATAATTGTATTATTTTGCGTGCATATGTCAGAGGAATTTATACACCCAATTCAATGATTCTACCTGCGACCATTTGGTTGGTATCATTTTTATCCCCTTTTTCCTATTTTACCCCCTTAAGAGTACAACTCTTTATTTTACGTGTCTATGTATGGAATGTATACACCGAATTTCATGACTCTATTCAAATAATTTGCCTAATTTTCTTAAATCTTCTTTGGCAACTCATACAGATCACTTGGGTAATTTGGTACAAAAAAAAACTACTGCTAGTTATAAAGGGTGATTTTTTAAGAGCTTGATAACTTTTTTTTTAAAAAAACGCATAAAATTTGCAAAATCTCATCGGTTCTTTATTTGAAACGTTAGATTCGTCCATGACATTTACTTTTTGAAGATAATTTCATTTAAATGTTGACCGCGGCTGCGTCTTAGGTGGTCCATCCGCTTAGTCCAATTTTGGCATTTCCACGTTTTTGAGTAACAGACCCCAATTGGTGCGAACGGCGACGAATCGAAAATTGGTGGTCATCATTAACACTGGCCGGTACAGCTGCGATATTTTCTTCAGTTCGCACTCTACGTAAGCGTGTTGGTGGTTTAATGTCCAACAATGTAAATTTGGTGCGAAATTTAGTCACAATAGCCCGAATAGCCGCTTCAGTGGGTCGATTAAACTGACCATAAAATGGAAGCGCGCAATGAACTTTCTTAACAGAGCACGCATTTTGATAATAAAATTCAATAATTTGCAAGCGTTGTTCGTTTGTAAGACGATTCATGATGAAATGTCAAAGCATACTGAGCATCTTTCTCTTTGACACCATGTCTAAAATCCCACGTGATCTGTCAAATACTAATGCATGAAAATCCTAACCTCAAAAAAATCACTCTTTACAATAAAACTTGTGTAAAATTACCTTGTATGGTTGGCTCTATTTCAAATCACTTTGTTCTCTTAAACAATTTGCATTTATCAGTATTTAAAAAATAAAGAAAAAAATGTACAAATTGATAGAATATAAGTAATCCAACGCCAGTATCATTTATCTAATTTGGAATGTTTTTTAACTAAATTTAATAATATGAAAGACCTAAATCTTTTTATTGATTTTCTATTTCCCACCCAAATAAAAACGAAATTATTTTTTTTTAAATATTATGATATTAATATTTGATGCTTCTGTTGCTGTTGTCGTTGCTGCTGGTGTGTTGATTGGGCATCGAAATACTGATGAAGATGCTGTTGTTGTAGCTGCTGTCTGTCGCGAAAAAAAAATCAAGAAATTGGCAACTTACATATTAATACTTACACCATTATCCAACTAACTGATTAATTTTAACAAAGAAACTTGTTTAAAAGCTACAAATTTCTAAATTGGGAAAAATAACCTTGTGTAATATTTTGAGGTACATAAGCACCTAGCATGTAAACTTAGTTATTTATACAAAAGACGCACATGAATAATTTACACATGTAAGTATATGACTTTTGTCAACTCTATATAAAAAAGTTTTACAAAGTTGAATTCGGTATTTTTACACAAGTTTTTTTCTGTGTGTAAGTACAAGAAGACGTATAGAAAAAAAAATATGCTTAAATACTCGAAAATGTTAGGGGTTATTATGGGTATGTTTAGTCCTTGTGAGGGAAATTATTTTCCGTCTGTCTGTCCATCTATTGTTGTAATCAAATTGCAGGTCGCAATTATAGTCCGATCTTAACAAAAATTTGCACAAGTAAGTTTTTTGGATCAAGGACGAACGCTATTGATTTTGAGGCAAATCGGTTCAGATTTAGATATAGCCCCCATATGAATTTCACACCCTATTTGACATTTTCCGCTATAGAAACCACATATTGTACCCGATTTTCTTTAAATTTGGCACAACATCTTATAATCGAACTAGAAACACATATGCAGAAATTCGGTAAGATCGGTTCAGATTTAGATATAGCCCCCATACAAATGTCGCTCCCGAATTGACATTTTCCGCACTATAAACGACATATTGTACTTGATTTTCTTTAAATTTGGCACAACATTTTATAATCCAACTAGAAACACATTTGCAGAAATTAGGTAAGATCGGTTCAGATTTAGATATAGCCCCCATACAAATGTCGCTCCCGATTTGACTTTTTCCGCTCTATAAACGACATATTGTACTCGATTTTCTTTAAATTTGGCACAACATCTTATAATCCAACTAGAAACACGTATGCAGAAAGTGGGTAAGATCGGTTCAGATTTAGATATAGCCCCCGTACAAATGTCGCTCCCGATTTGACATTTTCCGCTCTATAAACGACATATTGTACTCGATTTTCTTTAAATTTGGGACAACATTTTATTATCCAACTAGAAACACATTTGCAGAAATTAGGTAAGATCGGTTCAGATTTAGATATAGCCCCCGTACAAATGTTGCTCCCGATTTGACATTTTCCGCTCTATAAACGACATATTGTACTCGATTTTCTTTAAATTTGGCACAACATCTTATAATCCAACTAGAAACACGTATGCAGAAAATGGGTAAGATCGGTTCAGATTTAGATATAGCCCCCATACAAATGTCGCTCCCGATTTGACTTTTTCCGCTCTATAAACGACATATTGTACTCAATTTTCTTTAAATTTAGCACAACATCCTATAATCCAACTAGAAACACATATGCAGAAATTCGGTAAGATCGGTTCAGATTTAGATATAGCCCCCATACAAATGTCGCTCCCGATTTGACATTTTCCGTTCTATAAACGACATATTGTACTCGATTTTCTTTAAATTTGGCACAACATTTTATAATCCAACTAGAAACACATTTGCAGAAATTAGGTAAGATCGGTTCAGATTTAGATATAGCCCCCATACCAATTTCGCTCCCGATTTGACTTTTTATTGCACTCGATTTTCTTTAAATTTGGCACAACATCTTATAATCCAACTAGAAACACATATGCAGAAATTCGGTAAGATCGGTTCAGATACAAGTGTCGCTCCCGATTTGACATTTTCCGCTCTATAAACGACATATTGTAATCGATTATCTTTAAATTTGGCACAGCAGCTTTTAATCAGATTTAGATATAGCCCAAATACAAATGTTGCTCCCAAATGTTTAACCGATTTTGGCCAAACTATACATATTATATTTCACCTATTGCGTACCAGGTTTCAATATACCCCATACAAATGTCCTTTCCGATTTAACATTTTTTGTCAAACACATGCATTTACAGGGTATAAAAATCCTTGCTGTTTTCATTTTTTCACCGAATTAAATTGTATTCCGATAGAAAGTGGAGTGTATCATAGAGTCGGCCCCGCCCGTCTTTTGCCTTTCCTTACATGTTTTTGAATATGTCTGTTTATATTTGCTTGATATTTGGTATGCGCATTCCCCTTGTAGCAAAAACGTGTACCATAAAGTGATTATTATTTGTAGGGGGTGAAATGGGGCAAAAAAGGGATAAAAATGGTACATATCAGCACCAATCTATATACATTCCTCTGAGTGTGTAGACACGGAAAATAAACTGATTTTTCGAAATTCGTACTTTTTGGGGTTAAAATTAAAAAAGGGGATAAAAATAGTACCAATCAAATGACCGCAGCTAGAGTCATGAAATTCGGGGTATACATTCCTCTGAGTGTGTAGACACGGAAAATAAACTGATTTTTCGAAATTCGTAATTTTTCGGGTTAAAATGAAAAAAGGGGATAAAAATAGTACCAATCAAATGACCGCAGCTAGAGTCATGAAATTCGGAGTATACATTCCTCTGACTGCGTAGACACGGAAAATAGACGAATTTTTCGAAATTAGTACTTTCAAGGGATACAATGGTACAGAGGAATAAAAATAGTACCAACTAAACGTCCACAGCTAGAATGATTTAACAAGATCCACTTTCCGAGATTGGGGCCTTGAAAGTTCGGATATATAATTTGAACTATAGTCATCATTCCTGATCCGATCGGGTCGATATATATATCGTTGGAAAGCTTATTGAATTTAAAAAACGTAAATTTCAACCATTCTTTTCATTTTTGAACGTACACGAATGGGTTTTTCTAATCGTCCAGATTTGACATTTGTGACGATTGGTTTCGTGTTGTGGAAACACAAAAATACAGAAAAGTAAACGAAAGCTTTTGTGTTTTAATCAAAAATTTTCATTCGTTATACAGAAACGCAAATCAACTTTCGTTAGTCGTTTTGTCGAATACAATGAGTGAATCGTCATTCGGAAACAGAGATACAAGCCGACCGATTTTAAGCCGACAAGCCGCCGCCGTATGTTTCTGCACGAGCCGCGCCGCCGCCGATTGCATTTGCTCAAATCGACTCAACCACGCCGCCGATTTCATCGACTTCAATGTCAACTTAGACAACCTACTGCTGTGAAATATATTGATCTATCTTTCATAAATAACAATATCTATTGTACTTCTTCAGTGTGTAAAAATAGGTAGAGTATTATCATTCTTTGGAAGGATTATGATATTCAAGAACGTCTGGTCAAATATGCCTCACATGAAAAGCTGTAATTGCAAAAATATTTATTAAATTTATCCATATTATACATTTTGGGAATGGATTCCTTCTCCAAAAAAATGTATGGGTTAACAATTAGGGTATCCAACCGATTAAATTTTATTCGATTAATCGAATAATTTTTGTCAAATATTTGTTCGAATAATAAAACCGGGTCAGCAAGAAATTTTATAAATAAATATAATATTTGTATTATTTCCAACCACGCATGTAAGGCAAGGATACCAATACGTTTACACTATATATATCGAAATAATACCTCAAGTAAATTAAAAAATAAATATTCTTATATTTATATTTTCAAAAATGCTTAAATGCCATAAATATTGGTAGATAGTGGTGCTACAGACGGTTGTGTTTCTATTCTATTTTAATTCCAAAAGTATAAATTTTGAAAACCCATTATATCACGTACATAGTGCAAAATAGCCTAACTTCAAGATTCAACCAATTTTTGCCGTAAAAGTAAAAAGTACGAATTTGGAATATCGTATTATTTTGCGTGTCTATGTCAGAGGAAGTGATACACCGAATTCCATGATTCTACCTGCGACCATTTGGTTGGTATCATTTTTATCCTCTTTTTCCTTTTTTACCCCCTTAAGAGTACAACTTTTTATTTTACGTGTCTATGTATGGAATGTATGCACCGAATTACATGACTCTAGCTGCGGTCATTTGGTTGGTACTATTTTTATACCCTTTTTCCATTATAAGTCCAAAACGTACGAATTTCGAAAAAAAAAATACTTTTATATTATGTATATACTAAATCAGATAAATTGATATGTACCATTTTTATCCCTTTTTGCCCCATTTCACCCCAAGTACACGCAAAGAAAAAAATGTGAGAAATAATACAGGAAAAGCGTACAATTTACCTAAGTTTCTTAAAAGTTCTTTGGCAACTCATACAGATCACTTGGGTAATTTGGTACCAAAAAAACTACTGCTAGTTATACAACAAAACTTGTGTAAAATTACCTTGTATGGTTGGCTGTATTTCAAATCACTTTGTTTATTTTGAAATGACTTCAAAAATGTTGCACAGTGAAAGGAAAATAATCTAATTTTTTGGAAATTTTTCAATTTTGCGGCTACCTAAGCGCTACCTAAACGGTGTTAAGAATAATTCCTAGGAAGTTCATATGTTCTAGAAAGTTGTTTATTGAGATCTTAGGTACATTTTTGTAGTTGATTGTTTCCCTGAATTTTCAGCGGTTTGCTACCTATGGACCTGAACAGGGGAAAAAAGGTTAAAAAAAATCGATTTTTTTTAAGTTTTTTGCGATTTTGACCTTGAAGATGAAGTTTTTTGATTTTATATGTTCACAATTTTTGTTCTTTATGACAAGAGCTAGAACTTTGCCTCAGAGAGTAAATCAAAATTCCGAACGGTTTGCAAGATATGAGCCTGAGAATATGATCACTTTTTTCCAAAAATTACACCGAGGCCTCAAATCTCTGGGGGCCCATAAAAAAAAAGTGCATGACTTTGGGGAAAAAAAAAACACGGGTCTTTTTTTTTTGGTCTTTTATCATGTAGCGGTGTCCGTATATGGTTATTTTGAAATGACTTCAAAAATGTTGCACAGTGTTATAAATCATATGATCCATATTCGAAAAAAGTTAATGGATAACTTCTTATATTATGCTCATTTTTTTCTTTTTCTTTCTTTTGATAAGATATTAAGATTTTTGTCAACTTCTAATGAATTTCGAATTTGATGTTACAATTTTTAAATAAAATCAGATACATCAATATATAGTTGAACTACCCGTAAACTGCCGTGTCTTGTCTATATAACTCTTATTAATTATATTTTATTTAAGTGGACAATTGTTCGATTAATCGAATAACTCTCGACTTCATTATTCGATTAATTGGAATTTTTTTGTTTTCAAATAAACGAAAAATCGAATAACATAAAAGTCCGAATAATTGGATACCCTAATAACAATGTTAAATTATTGGAACATTGGCTAATATTAACGAATATTGAACTACTTGCCGAAAAATAAAAGAAAATTGTTCCTTCCATTTTCCCAAAATTGTCAAATAAATAGGGGTATTCGAATGACAGAACGAGCCGGCAAATCAGCCGAATGCCGCCGCCGCCGACCCATTTTGAACAGCGTCGCCGCCGCCGATAATTATGGTTCGGCTTGTAACTCTGTTCGGAAACAGACCCTTACACTACTTCTGAAAACCTTTCACATTGTTTCATCACTATGCTGGTGGTTCGATGAAATCTGGTCTAAATAGAGAAAAACAGACAACGTTGCGGGTTTATCAGTGATGGTTGCACGTGTAGTGCCTAATGAAAGAAATCAAATGGTTTTGGTTGGTTTGTTTGTGGTTAATATATATGTATATTTAGCGATTAGCTAACAAAATAATGAATATTTGATTGGGGTTACAACCCAGAACCAGGAATTTATTTCCGACAACCCAAGTCCTGATATCGACAGTCCGAATTTGTTACAAAAAGTCAAAAATTAAATAACGATAACATAGAATTCCAATATTCCTAGATATATCCTGATAAAGGATTAAATAAAAATAATTTCTAAGGAAAAAAATAATTTCAAAAAATGGAAATATTATATGTCTTGATCTTGATCCTCAAAAGGATTTACAAAAAACTCACTTCTGTCATCACATGTGTCCATATTATAAAAGGAAGGCTTTGGGCGTCTTTACTTGTATATTTGTTCTCGAAAATTCGTCGAAAGCAAGGCGATGTAGTTCCTGGTCATTCGCATTTGCGTTCTACTGAAGCTCTTTGCCGTCTTTATACAGTTCATCCAAAGAATGACGAATGCTTTTACTTGCGACTCAACATTTGAGTCACTTCGAAATATTCATGGTGTAGTGTTGCCAACATTTCGTGCTGCGTGTCAGGAGTTCAATTTGCTTGGAAACTAAACGCATTGGGATACGACAATCGCTGAAGAAACTGTTTCTGCATTCCCTAGTAAAATACGCATATTATTTGTGATCATTATTGCCACATGATTTCCATCAAATCCACGTGAATTGTGGGACAAGTACAAGGATGTGTCAGAAGACATTTTGCATCGAGTTCGTGTCCATATTGAGATGAGTGAAGAGGTGCACAACCAGGCTTTGGTTTTGATAGAAGGCATGTGTTACCTCATGTGCAGCAGTTTGTTAGTCAGGTTAGGAATGCCATTACCAAATCGTCGACCATATGGCCCTTTCGAACTAGAATTGCAGCGTGAACGTGAATGCGACGCAAACGCATTAAGCCAATTGGCAAAGAACAAGGATGACTGAACAATTCAAAATCAAATCGTTGGTTCACTGCATTCCTTCAAATCTATCGACTGTGTAACAAACGAAGACAAATCAAGCAACTATCCAATTGAGATTTAGATTTCATTGGATGTTCCTGGATTGCCACCACACAATTTACAATTTAAGGTTGTTTAAGTTGGCATCATGCTTTGCAATATCAATCAACCTAAATTATGCAACGGAACGCGTTTAGCGTTCACAAAACTCATGAGCAATGTGATTCACGCAAGAATACTAAAAGAATAGTTCAAAGGTGAGGAAGTTATCATTCCAAGAATTCCAACCGATATGCCATTCTAGTTTAAGCGAATCCAATTTCCAATTCGTCTCGCATTCGCCATAACAATCAATAAATCACATTGAGTGTTTGTGGCCTCAGTCTGGAGAATGAATGAATGTCAACTGTATGTCGCATGTCGGAAAAACATTTGCTTTAATCGTTTTCGCGCCTGACAACAAAACAAAATATTGAGTGATTCGATAGGATAACGCCTCTGAGACGAAGTTCTCCAGGTCCACTATACTTTTTATCATTTAATAGTTCATATACTATTCACATTTTTTTCAATTCATTGTGAATTACCTGCACCGATAAATAAATAAAATTTGAAGGCAAAACAACGTTTACCGGGTCAGCAAGTAATTTTATAAATAAATATAATATTTGTATTATTTCCAACCACGCATGTAAGGCAAGGATACCAATACGTTTACACTATATATATCGAAATAATACCTCAAGTAAATTAAAAAATAAATATTCTTATATTTATATTTTCAAAAATGCTTAAATGCCATAAATATTGGTAGATAGTGGTGCTACAGACGGTTGTGTTTCTATTCTATTTTAATTCCAAAAGTATAAATTTTGAAAACCCATTATATCACGTACATAGTGCAAAATAGCCTAACTTCATGATTCAACCAATTTTTGCCGTAAAAGTAAAAAGTACGAATTTGGAATAATCGTATTATTTTGCGTGTCTATGTCAGAGGAAGTGATACACCGAATTCCATGATTCTACCTGCGACCATTTGGTTGGTATCATTTTTATCCTCTTTTTCCTTTTTTACCCCCTTAAGAGTACGACTTTTTATTTTACGTGTCTATGTATGGAATGTATACACCGAATTACATGACTCTAGCTGCTGTCATTTGGTTGGTACTATTTTTATACCCTTTTTCCATTATAAGTCCAAAACGTACGAATTTCGAAAAAATACGTTTATATTATGTATATACTAAATCAGATAAATTGATATGTACCATTTTTATCCCTTTTTGCCCCATTTCACCCAAGTACACGCAAAGAAAAAAATGTGAGAAATAATACAGGAAAAGCGTACAATTTACCTAAGTTTCTTAAAAGTTCTTTGGCAACTCATACAGATCACTTGGGTAATTTAGTACCAAAAAAACTACTGCTAGTTATACAACAAAACTTGTGTAAAATTACCTTGTATGGTTGGCTGTATTTCAAATCACTTTGTTCTCTTAAATAATTTGCATTTATCAGTATTTAAAAAATAAAGAAATAAATGTACAAATTGATAGAAGATAAGTAATCCAACGTCATGTATCATTTATCTAATTTGGAATGTTTTTTAACTAAATTTAATAATATGAAAGACCTAAATCTTTTTATTGATTTTGTATTTCTCACCCAAATAAAAACGATACTGACTCATTTTTAGCATTTTGTTCTTCCGTCTGGAAACAAAAATGTTTATTTAAAATATTATGATATTAATATTTGATGCTTCTGTTGCTTTTTGGTGGGGTTGCTGTTGTCGTTGCTGCTGGTGTGTTGATTGGGCATCGAAATACAGATAAGGATGCTGTTGTTGTAGTTGCTGTCTGTCGCGATGAGTTATCAGCAACAATATGGGTTTGTGGTTTCTGTTGTATATCGTCATTTGACAAATTTATAGAAACCTTTGCTCATATTTATTTTTTTGTAAGTATCTGCTACAAAAATCAAGAAATTGGCAACTTACATATTCATACTTACACCATTATCCAACTAACTGATTAATTTTAACCCTAGAGAGATAACCTACGTATGCCTTTTTAATTTTTCGCTCACCCTCTCTCGAATGTTTGTGCAACACGTTGCCGTTTTTGTTTTTCTCAGTCGTCTACAGTAGCCAATAACGCATTTAAATAATAAAGAAATATAAAGGGTGATTTTTTAAGAGCTTGATAACTTTTTTAAAAAAAAAAACGCATAAAATTTGCAAAATCTCATCGGTTCTTTATTTGAAACGTTAGATTGGTCCATGACATTTACTTTTTGAAGATAATTTCATTTAAATGTTGACCGCGGCTGCGTCTTAGGTGGTCCATCCGCTTAGTCCAATTTTGGCATTTCCACGTTTTTGAGTAACAGAGACCCAATTGGTGCGAACGGCGACGAATCGAAAATTGGTGGTCATCATTAACACTGGCCGATACAGCTGCGATATTTTCTTCAGTTCGCACTCTACGTAAGCGTGTTGGTGGTTTAATGTCCAACAATGTAAATTTGGTGCGAAATTTAGTCACAATAGCCCGAATAGCCGCTTCAGTGGGTCGATTAAACTGACCATAAAATGGAAGCGCGCAATGAACTTTCTTAACAGAGCACGCATTTTGATAATAAAATTCAATAATTTGCAAGCGTTGTTCGTTTGTAAGACGATTCATGATGAAATGTCAAAGCATACTGAGCATCTTTCTCTTTGACACCATGTCTGAAATCCCACGTGATCTGTCAAATACTAATGCATGAAAATCCTAACCTCAAAAAAATCACTCTTTATAAAGAATCCATGTAAGTACAAAAAAGGTAAAAAATATTTCCAAAAATGTTGTCACCATAAAGAAAAACTATGATCCACAGACGTATGGTTATCTTTTCCGTAGCTTCCAATAGGTTTATCTCTCTAGGGTTAACAAAGAAACTTGTGTAAAAGCTACAAATTTCTAAATTGGGAAAAAGAACATTGTGGAATATTTTGAGGTACATAAGCACTGAACACCTAGCATGTAAACTTAGTTATTTATACAAAAGACGCACATGCGTGATTTACACATGTACGTATATGAATTTTGTCAAGTTTTTTTCTGTGTGTAATTACAAGCAGACATATTGAACAATTATGCTTAAATACTTTAAAATATTAGGAGTAATTATGAGTATTTTTACACAAGTTTTTTTTTTCTGTGTGTAAGTACAGGCAGACGTATTGAAAAAAATATGCTTAAATACTCGAAAATATTAGGGGTTATTATGGGTATGTTTAGTCCTTGTGAGGGAAATTATTTTCCCTTTGGGACGATTTCGCCCACTTTCAATCCCAACCGATCTACGACTATAAAATGCATTTATGGAAAATTTGGACGTCCTAGCTCCTTTGGTATATATGCTAGCGTGCTTTCAACAGACGGACGGGCGGACATGTCTTAGAATTTTATGCAGATCAAGAATATATATAGTTTATAGGGTCTCAGGTCGATATTTCAAGGTGTTACAAATGGATTGACAAAGTTAGTATACCCCCATCCTGGAGGTGAAGGATATAACAATATTGTCAGAGCTGGGAGTTGAACCTGGATTCCAATTGTAAAATTTGCTAGGCTTGGATTATGCGTTTGCCACAGATTCATTTCTTGAAAATTTATTTACTTTTTTATTAAAACATTTACTTTAATTATACCCTCCACCGTTTTTACTTGTTTTCATTTACTTTACATTAATTGTCTTTCATTATTTTTCCCTTTCCACAGTTTTGGCTTAATTGTTCATAATTTCGGCTTCTCTTTACAAGAAGTAGCTTTTAAGGAGGCAAATATGTGTTTTCCTCGCAAAAAAATGTTCTTCGAACGTATTTTAGGAAATTACTTTTAGCACTATTAGCACAATTAGGGAGGGTTTCCGGTAGACTATTGAAATTCTACACGAACGAATGATATCTGACGAACGATCCATAAATTGGGTTTTTGTAACACGTTTAAAAGCTTTCGTGTTATGATTTGAAATCATAAAAGCTTTCGTTCGTTTGTCAATAAACAATATTGCCATCAAGGAAAAACATAATATTCTCTATAAAAGAAAGCAACTCTGAAACTTGCAGAAAAATTATTTGTTTACAAAATTTTAATTTCAAATAGTTGGTGTAAATACCTTTTGCTGATAAAATTGTGTTAAAATACGATATTTGTTCCTTTCCAACGTTGTGCTAGGAGCAGGATAAAGGATAGTGCTCGTTTAAGTGTATATGTGATGAATTTGTGTGTATGTGTATGTTTTATTTTCATAAAGCACAAATCAATGAAAAGTGTCATAGATTTTATGAAACATCTCTTAGAAACTATGGAATGCAGTTCTTCATTCAAAGAACTTTTGTCATAAAAAATCATTATTTTTTATAATATGATTTATGAACATTTTCATAGATTTTATGAAAAAACTTCATTAATATTATGAAAGAGTTTCATAAATAGTATATACTGAAGTTTCCAATATAAACAAAAACGCAAAAAAGGTCTGACTCGTTGACTAACCAATCAACACACACCATTGCAAGAGTCTTTGCAATGAGTATGTCTTTGACCACAATCAGGGTAAGTACTTATGTCAGAGTTAACAGAGGACAAATGAGAATTGCGAGCATTCAACCGAAAAACTCGGCACACTAAATATGTACAATTGAACTTCGATTAACCGTGACTCTATTAACCGTGATTATCTATTAACCGTGAAGCTGAGTGGTTGATTTTTTACCTCTATTAACCGTGATTTACCTCTATTATCCGTGATGCACATGTCCATATGACTGCTTGTTTGTTTTTTTCGTATAATACACACACATCTCTGAGTGGTTGATTTTTTACCTCTATTAACCGTGATTTACCTCTATTATCCGTGATGCACACGTCCATGTGACTGCTTGTTTGTTTTTTTTCACACACACACACATCTCTCATATTAAAATTCGATGATTCCCCTTTTTCATGATTTTCATATCAAATTTCATATTCATTCATCAGTGTGAAATTTGATCTGTCAAGACGTGTTTTCCTTACATCGTGCCACCGTCAAAAACTAAATCCGCGAAAAGAGCAAGAAAGGTTCTTTCAATTAAAGAAAAAATGGAGCTGATTAATGAATACTCAAAACGTAAGGTACCTTTTAAAATGTTGTCTGAAAAATATGGAGTTGGCATTCAAACTGTATCCGATTTAATAAAAACAAAGATCGGATTTTAAAATTTTGCTCCGATACTGATTCAATGCTTGGCCTTAAACACAGATATACACTAAAAACATCCGAAAATCCAAAAGTTGATTTCGCAACATATGAATGGTTTTAGGCAAGAAAGATTTAAGGGAACTCCAATTTCAAGTAAGTTAACTGAAATCGAGATATTGTATGAACTTAAATTGAAATGCTTCTGAACTTCAGGCGAAATGATTGTCGAAAAGGCAAAAATGTTCCATTTGAAGTTAAACATGAATTCAGAGTGCACTTATTCATTTGGTTGGTTGGATAAATTCAAAAAACCTCATGGAATCCGTCGACTGAAATCTACGGGAGAAAAGGAGTGTGCTGATTACACTAGTCAACAGTCAAAATGTACTCGGGATGCGATAATTTTTTCTGTGTAGATAACCTTGACATGAGCTCGAAAAACGCAATAAAATTTTTTTTTTTCGTTTGGTTTTTTTTTTTATTTTTTTTTTTTTTAATTTTAAAAATTTTTTTTGGTTAATTTGTTTCGTCCGGCATAACTCGGGAACCACTAGCCCGATTTAATTGAATTAAATATTAAAAAATTTAAAATTACAATTCCCTTAATCTGTTCATATATTGTTTTCCTATACAAGCAACAGTTTCCAAGTTAAAAATGAATATATAAAGGAAAAAACTTATTTTTTGCCTAAAGATTTAAATTTTTCTTTTTTAAAAAATCCATAAAAAATCCAAAATGAAAAAAAATGTCAAATCTTATTACTTTTACGTAAAGTCACATAACCTATGAGCAAAATGAGACAAAGATCATGAAAATCGATGCACGCGTTTCGCTTTTATTCGCAATTGAGTAAAGGTATGAATTTCAAAAATTTGCTCGACATATGCACAACTTTGTCTATGGTAAGGTTTTTTCTTTTTTATTACAAAAAAAATTAAAATTTGTTGGGTGACAAAAATGTATGACTTTAAATTAAAAAACAATTCGATATATGTACAAGAAATTATCCTAAGGATATCAACATTAATTAATTATAAAAAAGTTAAAAAAAAAATATCTAAACACAAAAATAAAAACCTTCAAATTAAAAATAATTATGTGCTTTTGTCTTTCTTTTATATTGTTGTGGGTCTGTTTCTCTTATCAGGAACCAGATATAGTCCCCCATCATAGCTTCGTTCCAAAATCCTTGGTATCGGTGCTCAATTTCTTTCATTTGCTGATGAAAACGCTCACCATGCTCGTCACTCACATCGCCCAGGTTGTCCGGAAAGAAGTCCAAGTGCGAGTGTAGAAAATGTATCTTAAGCGACATATTTGCTCTAATTTTTTTATAATTTTGGAGTAGTTGTTCGACGATCTCTCTGTAATTTGAGCTTTTGTTGTTTCCAAGAAATCCGGAAACAATTTGCCGAAATGAGTTCCAAGCTGCAGCTTCATTTGGTGATAAAATGTGCTCAAACTGTTGGTCTTGCAACAACTTTTTAATTTGCGGACCGTCGAAAACGCCTTCCTTAATCTTTGCCGATGAAAGGTGAGGAAAAATGGTTTTTAAATAGGCGAACGCTTCGCCATCTTTGTTGATAGCTTTCACGAAGTTTTTTATGAGTCCGAGCTTTATGTGAAGAGGTGGGAGAAAAACATTTTCCTTTTTTATGAGTGGTGTATATTTCACGTTGTCGCTGCCGGGGATGAAGTTAACTCTTTCTGTCCAACTCCTCCTGGTGTAATGATGTTGACGATCGCGGCTGTCCCAAAGGCAGAGAAAACAACAGTACTTTGTGAATCCATCTTGTAATCCACAAAGGATACCGATAACCTTAAGGTCGGCACAAACTTTCCAATCGTGCCTCTCATAGTTAAGGCACTTTAGTAGATTGTCCATGACTTCGTATGTTTCCTTGGTGTCAACGGCATGAGCAATTGGAATCGAAGGTTTCTCGTTGCCGTTGTGCAGTAAAATTGCTTTAAGGCTCTGCTTGTTGCTGTCGATGAAAAGACGCCACTCTCCTGGATCGTAAGAGTACCCGAGTTCACCAAATAATCCGGGAATGTCCTTACAAAAACAGATGTTGTCTTTTTTTGTGTAGTACCTTGCGTATGGTTCATGACGCTTCCTGTAGATTGTTGTCACCACACCAGGAGCCAAGAAACCGAACTGTTGCGCGATGCATGCAACTCTGCATCTAACCCAATCGTTCAGTTCTGCTTAGGAACATAAGCGTTGACCTCCATGCAATGTATATGTTGACTCGCATTCTGATGTGGTTTCTACTGTCTCCGGATCTGATGTTGGATGTATCGCCTCATTATTAGATGCCCATCTTGAAACGGACGGTTGCGGGTCCACTGGTTCTTCGGAAAATGGCACTGGAAAATTCACTGTTGAAACAGCAGCGTAAGTCCATCGTATATTTTTTCCCACGCCTGTTTTTTTGCTAAGACAGAAGTAGCAATCTGTTACATGGCAAAGCGGAGCTCTCCAAAGCATTGGCATGATGATTCTCGGCTGTCGTCTGAAAGAATTTCAATAATAAGTTATATATGTTCTTGAATTTCGTAATCTACACTTACCTTGAGTCAGCTAGCTGTACGTAGCACCTTGGACATAGAGCACTTGGTGTCCACCGCTCATCTATGTTTGAGACCTTTAAATTGAAGCTCTCTTCAAATGAATCTCTCAATTTAGGTGAAAAACAAAGCTCGTTTTTTTCAGAAACGTATTCTCCGCACATGTAACAAAAATTACTTGGATTGGTATTGCATTCAAATCCTCGCGAACGTTTGCTCATTTTAACTATCGCGTTCGGCGACACTTGTTGAATGAGTAAAATCGATCAATGAAGACCTATTTATACTGTGTATTGTTTAGTATTTTACTGACAGGTACTTATAAATGGGTGTATATTTTTTTACGGTGGCTACATACCTGTTTCACCATGTGTGAGTCTTAAATTTTCCGAATAATGACCACCCTTAAATGTGGGTTGCATTTCTGTAAAAAAATAATACAGGTAGCCAACGGAAAACCCAAATAATTAAAAAAGTCCCCTTTCCTTTTTTCCTTTTAATTGTTCACGCACATTTATTAGCGTTTATTACTTTGCTTACGCAATCATAAAAATTAAATAACCCTTTGTTTATTCCGTTTTGTTAATTCTGAGAATCAAAAAAAAAAGAAAAAACCTTACCATAGACAAAGTTGTGCATATGTCGAGCAAATTTTTGAAATTCATACCTTTACTCAATTGCGAATAAAAGCGAAACGCGTGCATCGATTTTCATGATCTTTGTCTCATTTTGCTCATAGGTTATGTGACTTTACGTAAAAGTAATAAGATTTGACATTTTTTTTCATTTTGGATTTTTTATGGATTTTAAAAAAAAAAAATTTAAATCTTTAGGCAAAAAATAAGTTTTTTCCTTTATATATTCATTTTTAACTTGGAAACTGTTGCTTGTATAGGAAAACAATATATGAACAGATTAAGGGAATTGTAATTTTAAATTTTTTAAAATTTAATTCAATTAAATCGGGCTAGTGGTTCCCGAGTTATGCCGGACGAAACAAATT
Organism: Polietes domitor; assembly: GCA_947397865.1. Lineage (NCBI taxonomy): Eukaryota > Metazoa > Arthropoda > Insecta > Diptera > Muscidae > Polietes > Polietes domitor. Next base: position 89,422,369 of record OX377618.1, on the reverse strand, counting down.
AACCAAAAAAAAATTTTTAAAATTAAAAAAAAAAAAAAATAAAAAAAAAACCAAACGAAAAAAAATTTTTATTGCGTTTTTCGAGCTCATGTCAAGGTTATCTACACAGAAAAAATTATCGCATCCGGAGTACATGAAATTTTTTTCATTTTGTTGAGTAGTGTTATGAGTCTGCTACGATGTTTGTGGACGACTTGGATGAAATCATTAAAAACGAACAACTTACAACTGAACAGATCTACAATGCAGACGAAACCAGTCTATTTTGCAGGTGTTTGCCTCAGAGTTATTTGGCTAGTGGTAATGAATATTCTATTGAAGGGTACAAGGAATCCAAGGAGAGAATCACAGTGGTAGTTTGTTCAAATGCTGCAGGAACTCACAAGTGTAAATTGATGATAATAGGAAAAAGTGCCCATCCAGGAGCTTTAAAAAAAATTGAACACCTTCCTGTGATTTATAAATCTAATAAGAAAGCTTGGGTAACACAACAGTTATTTCTGGAGTGGTTTAATCAAAATTTTGCACCAGAAGCAAAGGAACATCAACGGCGCATCGGTCTCAAAAATAACTGTAAAATACTTTTACTATTAGACAACTGTCCAGCACACCCAGATGTAAATGCTATGATATCTGAAAACGTTACAGTAAAATATCTCCCACCAAATTGCACGTCCTTGATTCAGCCTATGGATCAAGGAGTAATTCGGAGCTTCAAATGTCACTACCGTGAACTGATCGTTCAAAAACTTGTTGGTGCTAATGACAGACGAGAGTTCGTTAAATCTTCGAATATTAAGACAGCTTTGTGGGCAGCCGCAGCTTCGTGGGACTCTGTAACTCCACAAGTTTTAAAAAGAGTTTGGAATAACTTACTATCTCATAATGAAGTTGCTCCAAATAGCCTTGTTGAGATACAAACAGATATAACCATACCGTCTGGATGTACGATTGATGCTGTCGAAAAGTGGATGGTGTGCGACTCTGATGTCGCTCCGTTTGCTATTATATCTGAAGACGAAATCGTAGACATGGCTACCCAAAGCCAAGAAGATGAGCTTGATTCAAATTCCGAGGATGGAGGAAATGTGGACGAAACGCCTACATTGGCTCAGGCAATAGAGGCTAGTAGTATTTTGTTAGGTTTTTTAGAAAACTTTAATTGTCCAAGTATTTCAGAACCAGATAAAATGCAAATATATCGCATACAAACTCATTTGTTGGAAGAACAATCAAAAGCTAAAAGCATAAGACAGAGTACCATAAAAGATTTTTTTAAATAAATGTATGTATTCCTAGAGATATGATAAGTTATTTATAGACGCAGATTTACATGTTTTTGTCAAAAATAAATAAAAATAATAAAATTTATACATGTAAAATTTTACCTCTTTTAACCGTGATTTTCGGTTATCCGTGATTAGCCCGGTCCCGAGCATCACGGTTAATCGAAGTTCAACTGTAGTTGTATGTTATGAAACATTTCATAAACTATAAAAACAACTTTATTTTGAATATTTATCTTTATTTATACCACTTTGATTTAAAGCACACCATGCAATATTACAGTACAGCAAAAAATGACACGCGTATTAAGCTTCTAACAACTCGTCGCAAATGTACCCACTTTGTTATACACTCCACGAGAGTATTATGTCTTTGTGCATTTTTTTTGTAACACCCAAAAGGAAGCGAGATAGACCCATTGTTAAGTATACCGAACGACTTAGAATCGCTTTAGTAATTTCCGTCTGTCTGTCCATCTATTCTTGTAATCACGATACAGGTCGCAATTGTATCCAGAACCAAACGAAACTTAGCACATCGAAGTTTTTCGGGACAAGGACGAACGGACTAAATTTGTCATTCCGTTTGTAAAACCTTGAAATATCGACCTGAGACCCTATAAAGTATATATATTATTGATCGTCATAAAATTCTAAGACGATCTAGCTATGTTCTTCCGTTCGTCTGTTGAAATCATCTAAGCGAAAGGAGGTAGGACGTCTTCTAGTTGTAGATCGGTTGGGATTGTAACTGGGTGAATTCGGTCCAGATGTAAAAATTTTCCCTCACAAGGACTGAAAATACCCAATAACTCCTAATATTTTAGAGTATTTAAGAATTTTTTTCAATGTTTGCTTGTACATACTTGAACGTGCACCATAAAATTATTCATATTCGTAGGGGTGAAATGAGGCAAATGCTACCTGTCAAACGAAAACAGCTAGAAACACAATTCGGTGTGTACATTCCTCTAATTGAGCAGATACATAATAGAAAAATATTTTTCCCAAATTCGTACTTTTAAGGGGTAAAATGGGAATAGTGGGATAAAAATGGTACCAACTAAACGGCTGCACCTAGAATAAAGAAATTTGGTGTATTAGTTAATACATCCGGCCAGGCATAGTTCACTGACTCGGTGATCATGCAATTCACAGTCAGCAGTGCATGTTCAGCTACTTTCGCAACTTTGGCACAATTACGCTACTGCAAACATTCCATGCGCCGACACCCGAAACCCAATCCGCTTTAACATAAGTGCTGGCTCAGCGATTATAGGTTAAGGCTAGCTTCATGATAAGAATATTTTGTATTTTTAGTTTAGTCTGTTTTGAGCAATAAACTTGAATGGTTTACCCATAAAATGAGTACTCAATTTTCGTGACATTGCACAAGATAAGTACGAAACATTAACTGGCGCCCATCGGTGGAGCAAAACTCACTCACCCAAAACAAATCAACATCGTTGCAGTCACACGCAACTACAAAGACAACAGCAACGGCTACGTGCTACGTGGAGAAACAACACGAAAAAACACAGCAGCAGCAACAACGGCCACGCGCTACGTGGAAAAACAACAAATAATCTTTCAAAAAAAACCTTGAAAAATTTAAGTAGAGTGCTTCCTTAAAAAAAAAGAGGAAAAGGAAAATAAAATTATAAATTCAGTGCGAGTTGTAATTGATTTTTGCGAGTTTTTATTACGGCTAGTTAAACGTAAATCCACTTCATGTCTGATAGTGATAGTGAAGTTAATAAATTAGTGGCAAATTTGAAAACTGTATTTGGACCGAGCGAAATTCATCCGAAAATGTCATTGAATCAGTCCGATATGAAAACTCTATTAGAGTTCGCAGTTATTTCTGCACTTGAGAATCAAACGAGAGTATTCGAGCAAAGGCTTCTGGAAATGGAAAATAGAATCCGTAAAACATTAGTATCCGCGCCAGAGGTGGAAGTTTTTACCGACGCTGTAATAACTCCCGGCGTAGGGTGTGATGAAACACTAGACATCGTAAAATCTTTGCCTGATTTTGAGGGCAAAATCGAAACATATGTTTCATGGCGGAAAGCTGCGCATACCGCATATAAAATATTCGAAAATTATGTGGGAAGTTCCAAACATTACCAAGCCTTGGGTATAATTAGGAATAAGATCAAAGGCCCCGCCGATATGGTACTGTCTTCATATGACACACCTTTAAATTTCAAGGCGATTATTAATAGACTTGATTTTACTTACGCTGATAAGCGGCCAATTTATTTGATAGAGCAGGAGCTGTCTATTCTTCGTCAAGGAAACTTGACAATAATTCAATACTATGAAGAAATAGAAAAGAAATTAACGCTCTTAATAAATAAGACGATAATGACATATGACTCTGCCATAGCTTCCTCTCTTAATGAAAAATACAGAGCAGATGCACTGCGAGTATTCGTCTCGGGAACAAAAAAGGCTCTTAGCGACGTTCTTTTTTCGGCACGACCAAAAGATCTGCCATCAGCTTTGGCCTTAGCCCAAGAGGTTGAGTCAAATCATGAGCGTTTTCAATTCGCGAATAATTTTGCAAGAAGCATCGAGGAAAAGGCTCACCGCAACGAGCATAGACAGCAAAAACATGTGCCCTCCGAAAATAATACTTCCCAACCGGGGAAAAACCCATATTTTAGGCAAAAGACGCGGGATTATAATCAGAACGTGACACAGGAACCACCCCAACCAATGGACATTGACAATTCATCCCGGTTCAGACAACCGACCCAAAATGGTAATGATACCTATCTTTCATATCCCAATCAGGCTTCAAAAATGGCAAATAGTGGCACAGCTAGATATACCGGTCTTAAACAACAAAGAGTAAATCATATCTCACAGTCAAACAATTTCGGAAATCAAGAGGAAGAAGAATACCAAGAAGAATATCAGGATATTGCTAAGCCAGAGGTAACGGATGTAGGATGAAATTCAGCTTCAAGAGTTGAATTTTTTAGACAAAGCTCCCTGCTGCCGTTTGTAGAGCGAACGATAGCAGGTAGAACAATTGTTTGCGTAGCAGTAGGAAATAAAAATGAAACGCAAAGATATTAGGTTTTTTCAAAGAATAAATTCAAGAAATTGAGCTTTAATGGATAGATTTTACCTTTTTGTACAAAATGGTGTGTGATCGATAGAAAATCCGAAACGAGAGAAAAAGTAACGAAAAACCAAGATGGAGCAAGGCCGGCGCCAATTCAGCAACTCGCTATTCGTCAGAATCTATTTACTCCTATTTGTGCCCGAAAATGCACAAAGTCGCATGAGAGCGCAGTAAACAAATCCTCACGACGACAAATGAATTTAGGGTTGCCATATGTCCATAAAACCTGGTGAACCGGTTAGGACGAAATTAAATTGAACTTAAACATTGCCGCCCGCCTTGCAACATCCGACTCTGTTGCAATTTACACAATTATAATAAACATTAACATCTAAACGTTACATTCAGTTCTATGTGAGCATTTCTTTATTTACGTAAAATTCAATTTGCCATGAAAGGCCGTCGATTTTAAAATTAATATAATTATTTTAATGCCATGTAAGGCCGTAGACTTCAGTTTGCCATGAAAGGCCGTAGATACTAGTTGCCATGAAAGGCCGTGGATTATGGTTGTCATGAAAGGCCGTAGATAAAATTTGCCATGAAAGGCCGTAGATTTATGGATGATATGGGCCCGAAATTACCCATCCAAACACCGTAAGTTGGGCAAGCGGGAGACCGGGACTCGACTGTTCCCGCCCTCGCACGATCTGCGGATAAACGTCCGGACCAAAAATCAAAGCAATACCGGCGGACCGGTAGAAATACGGGTCTGCCAACTGAAACCCATCAAAGTGATCCCGCACCGAGACCGAAGCTGACTGAGTGGGGGTCCGAAAGCGGCCCAAATTACCGACCTGGGCCGTGAGGGTGATCTGCCGCGAGGGGTCATGGCTGGACTGCACCGTCAGTGAACAGAAATGTTCCTGGTTGACCATCGTGACCGGCAAGTGAAGGTTGTGCACCAGTGAGTCGCAAACCCTGCTCACAGTGCTGCACGGATCCAACAGGGCCCGTACAGGAATGGTGCGACCGGGCAGACAGACAACTGCGACGATGGTAGGGGCTAGTGTGACCACTCGCTGCATAATCACCAATTCAGGGGGAGCTTGAAACCGTTGAGGTCGGACTGCGCCACCCTGGTGGGACGAACCCGGTCCGGGCACCGCTTTTGATCTTTTAGTCGCGGGAGGCTTTCTTTTAGTCGCTGCGCCGGTCTTCTCATAAGGAGGATGCAGCAGGGTGTGGTGGGGGCGCTCGCTGCGGTGGCATTTACCGTTGCTACCGCATCCTGACGTTGGATGAGCGCGGCTAAGGCAATTAGAACAGCAGCGATGCACCACAACCATGCGCAATCTCTTCTCGTAAGGCATTTTCCTGAATATGCCGCAGAAATACAATGGATGCCTTCGTTGGCAAAGACAGCACGGAAGGTGCTGTTTTTGGACCGTCGCAGCAAAAGAAAGCGGGGGCACAGTCGCAGCCGAGGCCGCCGGAGTCGATGATTGTTTTGCCGGGGGGACACCCCCGGTTGGAACCTCTGCCGGAGCCGTAACCAGAGCGGCTGTAGAAGCCGGTGACGATTTAGGAGCCGTATATTTCTCCGAATGCCCTGCTTCCTCATCAGAGAGCATCACTGCATCCTCGTAATCTAGCAAATTCTCGACTGAAATGTTGAGATCGTTCTCCATGGCGCTACAACGACAGAAATTACTTTCTAGTAAATCTTTTTTACAGAAACTAGTTAGTCAGAATGACCAACTTAGTTATTGGACGCGTTACAACACCGCGTTCCGTTTTTACGTCCACGACTCGAACGCGACCGTCAGTTCCCGGATGAATGCGAACGACGCGACCTAATCTCAATGAAGTGGGAGGCAATTGTTCATGACGAATTACAACTAAGTCGTCGATATGAACGTCGCGTAGTGGATATTTCCACCGATATCTCTTATGCAAGCTCTTTAGGTATTCGTCTTTCCAAAGAATACAGAACTGTTGCGAAAGTGCTTTAATTTTCCGATACCTATTTACCAACTCGAGTGGAGATCCATCAATGACAGACTCCGGAGGAGCTAGAATCGGCGTACCGATGAGAAAATGCCCTGGAGTGAGTGCAATAGTCTCTTTTACATTATCCGTCATAGGGCAAAGTGGACGAGACTTAAGACAAGCTTCAATTCGGGCCAAGACAGTTTTCAATTCCTCAAAAGTGTATTTTAGACCATGAGCTTGCTTACGAAAATGAAGCTTAAAACTCTTTACAGCCGCCTCCCATAGGCCACCCATATGGGGTCCCCAGCCGGAATGAAATGCCATGAGAGGCCCTGAAAACCGAAATTAGAACAAACTCTATCACGACTCTCACGAATGAAGCACCTAAACTCTTTTTCGAACTCACGAGAGGCACCAACGAAATTAGTGCCGTTTTCCGAAAATATAGATTGAGGACAGCCACGACGTGCAATAAATCGCTGAAAGGCCGCAAGGAATGTTTCAGTCGACATATCTGATGTGACTTCGAGATGTATTGCCTTCGTCGAGAAACAGACGAAAACACATACGTACCCCTTAGTTATCTTACAAGCCCTACCAGTAAAGGATTTTATATCAAAAGGGCCTGCGAAATCTACACCCGTAGTAGTGAATGGTCTACTAATAACCGTCCTCTCTGGAGGGAGAGCAGCCATGATCTGAGTACAATATCGTTTTTTATCAAGAAGACATCGTTTGCAATGGCTTATAGTCGTTCTAATAAGATTCTTCAGCCTAGGGATCCAATATTCAACACGAAGGATACGCAACATCAGCTGATTTCCACCATGAATGGATATCACATGGACGAACTCAACTAGTAATCGCGCAAAACGACAAGAGTATGGAAGCAATATAGGATGCTGTTCTGAGTATGCAAGAGTTGGAGCCCTGACCAGACGTCCGTTAAGACGCATGACACCCTCTTCGTCGAGGAATGGATTCAATGACAAGAGCGTACTCTTCGAATCTAAAATCCTTCCCTCGAGAAGGCACTTGTATTCTTCTGCATAGAAAGACTTCTGACTCAAAACTGCCAGACGTGATTTCACAGCCTTAATCTCCGAACTTGACACGGAACCAGAGAAAGCACAATTACCTCTATGAACAGGGTGAGTCCTATGAAAAAATCGCATTATATACGAAATCACACGTAAAGCTTGATCTAGAGAAGAAAATCTGCTGAGAATATCCTCATAATTCGCGAAAAACGAAGCGTGACTCTTGACAGCGCGAATCTCAATGTCGGTGTCAAGAGAAGACAGGTCTCGAAGATTCCAGTGAGACCTATTGAGACTAAGCCACTGTGGACCATGCCACCAAAGGCGAGAGGAGGCAAGATCGGCAGGAGACATACCGCGACTACCCAAATCAGCAGGATTATCCTCACACCGAACATGATACCAATTATGATTGCCCACGTTTTCCTGAATCCTACAAACTCGATTTGCGACAAAGGTGGTCCATGTCGAAGGAGTTTTCCTCAGCCAAGAAAGGACGATTGTAGAGTCAGTCCAGCAAAATACCTGCCTAATATCTATATCAATCTCCCTGAGAAGAGATTTCAAGAACTCAGACGCTGACACAGCCCCACAAAGCTCAAGACGAGGCAAAGATATTGATTTAATAGGTGCCACCTTAGTCTTACATGAAAGTAAGTTGGTGCAGATCTCACCATTCCGTGCCTCAACACCGAGGCATCCGAGAAAACATGGATCTCAGCAGAACTGTCAGGAGTGTAGCGGACCCATCGTGGAATACGTATTATATTCACGTCGTGGTAAGTCTCTACAAATTTCTGCCATTCACGTTCCGTAGTCGACGGAAGTGTGACATCCCAACCAATCTTATCCAGCCACACTCTTTGCATAATCATCTTCGCCACTACAATTACTGGACCTAACCAACCAACAGGATCAAACAAACGCGCAATTGTGGACAATACTTCCCGTTTTGTGTGGCTGGATTTTGGCAAAATAGGCTTTACTCCAAAATAAAATGAGTCCAGCTGAGCATTCCACCGAACACCCAAAGGCTTCGAACTGCTCGACTCAATAAAAGTAAGAAGCTTGGCATCGACTAAATGCTCTGATGGGAAACAATCTAAAATAGTCTTCTCGTTGGAGGTCCATTTCCTCAGTTCAAATTTAGCAGAAGAAAGAGCGATATGTGCGGCCAGCGGAAACTCGTCCTCAGTATCATCGGCCAACTGTAATAAAGTCCGAATAGCCAAATAAGGAGCACAATTAACTCCAAACGTCACGTCAATCTCCCGAATAGGATTTTGAGGAGATTCTCTGAAGAGAATCCTTTGCAGAGGAGTGTGAGCAGAATCTACCCGGATCTGTCTGTACATCTGGGTTATATCACAATTAAATACGTATCTAAAGAGTCTCCACCTCAAAATAAGGAGAACCAAATCAAGTTGTAGAGTAGGGCCGACATGGAGAATGTCGTTAAGACTATTTCCATTAGAAGTTTTGTTAGAGGCATTGAAAACCACTCGCAATTTCGTCGTCTGTTTGTCCAGGTTAATTACTGGATGGTGAGGCAGGTAACAGACAGTTGAGTCCCCCGAAGGCGGGACTGTCACTGACCTCATATGATCCAATTTCAAATATTCCCCAACCACCCCGTCGTAAATGGTCTTTATGTCTGGTTTTCGCAGAAGAGAAGCCTCATTACGAAGGTATTGTCGTAAGACATTCGGCCTGGATTCTCCCAAATTGAGCTGTCCCTTGAATTCAGTTTTAATGTCCGAATTCCTGCTAGTCGTCAGTCTGTAATTTTCCTCACAGTATCTATCAGCAGGAGACATTATATTGCGTTTAGGAGTTTCCTCGAGTTCCCGAAATCTCAAAAGATTCTTGTTCAAACTATCCTCCACAGAAGAAACCAACGTCAAATTCCGAGGATGGAGGAAATGTGGACGAAACGCCTACATTGGCTCAGGCAATAGAGGCTAGTAGTATTTTGTTAGGTTTTTTAGAAAACTTTAATTGTCCAAGTATTTCAGAACCAGATAAAATGCAAATATATCGCATACAAACTCATTTGTTGGAAGAACAATCAAAAGCTAAAAGCATAAGACAGACTACCATAAAAGATTTTTTTAAATAAATGTATGTATTCCTAGAGATATGATAAGTTATTTATAGACGCAGATTTACATGTTTTTGTCAAAAATAAATAAAAATAATAAAATTTATACATGTAAAATTTTACCTCTTTTAACCGTGATTTTCGGTTATCCGTGATTAGCCCGGTCCCGAGCATCACGGTTAATCGAAGTTCAACTGTAGTTGTATGTTATGAAACATTTCATAAACTATAAAAACAACTTTATTTTGAATATTTATCTTTATTTATACCACTTTGATTTAAAGCACACCATGCAATATTACAGTACAGCAAAAAATGACACGCGTATTAAGCTTCTAACAACTCGTCGCAAATGTACCCACTTTGTTATACACTCCACGAGAGTATTATGTCTTTGTGCATTTTTTTTGTAACACCCAAAAGGAAGCGAGATAGACCCATTGTTAAGTATACCGAACGACTTAGAATCGCTTTAGTAATGTCCGTCTGTCTGTCCATCTATTCTTGTAATCACGATACAGGTCGCAATTGTATCCAGAACCAAACGAAACTTAGCACATCGAAGTTTTTCGGGACAAGGACGAACGGACTAAATTTGTCATTCCGTTTGTAAAACCTTGAAATATCGACCTGAGACCCTATAAAGTATATATATTATTGATCGTCATAAAATTCTAAGACGATCTAGCTATGTTCTTCCGTTCGTCTGTTGAAATCATCTAAGCGAAAGGAGGTAGGACGTCTTCTAGTTGTAGATCGGTTGGGATTGTAACTGGGTGAATTCGGTCCAGATGTAAAAATTTTCCCTCACAAGGACTGAAAATACCCAATAACTCCTAATATTTTAGAGTATTTAAGAATTTTTTTCAATGTTTGCTTGTACATACTTGAACGTGCACCATAAAATTATTCATATTCGTAGGGGTGAAATGAGGCAAATGCTACCTGTCAAACGAAAACAGCTAGAAACACAATTCGGTGTGTACATTCCTCTAATTGAGCAAATACATAATAGAAAAATATTTTTCCCAAATTCGTACTTTTAAGGGGTAAAATGGGAATAGTGGGATAAAAATGGTACCAACTAAACGGCTGCACCTAGAATAAAGAAATTTGGTGTATTAGTTAATACATCCGGCCAGGCATAGTTCACTGACTCGGTGATCATGCAATTCACAGTCAGCAGTGCATGTTCAGCTACTTTCGCAACTTTGGCACAATTACGCTACTGCAAACATTCCATGCGCCGACACCCGAAACCCAATCCGCTTTAACATAAGTGCTGGCTCAGCGATTATAGGTTAAGGCTAGCTTCATGATAAGAATATTTTGTATTTTTAGTTTAGTCTGTTTTGAGCAATAAACTTGAATGGTTTACCCATAAAATGAGTACTCAATTTTCGTGACATTGCACAAGATAAGTACGAAACATTAACTGGCGCCCATCGGTGGAGCAAAACTCACTCACCCAAAACAAATCAACATCGTTGCAGTCACACGCAACTACAAAGACAACAGCAACGGCTACGTGCTACGTGGAGAAACAACACGAAAAAACACAGCAGCAGCAACAACGGCCACGCGCTACGTGGAAAAACAACAAATAATCTTTCAAAAAAAACCTTGAAAAATTTAAGTAGAGTGCTTCCTTAAAAAAAAAGAGGAAAAGGAAAATAAAATTATAAATTCAGTGCGAGTTGTAATTGATTTTTGCGAGTTTTTATTACGGCTAGTTAAACGTAAATCCACTTCATGTCTGATAGTGATAGTGAAGTTAATAAATTAGTGGCAAATTTGAAAACTGTATTTGGACCGAGCGAAATTCATCCGAAAATGTCATTGAATCAGTCCGATATGAAAACTCTATTAGAGTTCGCAGTTATTTCTGCACTTGAGAATCAAACGAGAGTATTCGAGCAAAGGCTTCTGGAAATGGAAAATAGAATCCGTAAAACATTAGTATCCGCGCCAGAGGTGGAAGTTTTTACCGACGCTGTAATAACTCCCGGCGTAGGGTGTGATGAAACACTAGACATCGTAAAATCTTTGCCTGATTTTGAGGGCAAAATCGAAACATATGTTTCATGGCGGAAAGCTGCGCATACCGCATATAAAATATTCGAAAATTATGTGGGAAGTTCCAAACATTACCAAGCCTTGGGTATAATTAGGAATAAGATCAAAGGCCCCGCCGATATGGTACTGTCTTCATATGACACACCTTTAAATTTCAAGGCGATTATTAATAGACTTGATTTTACTTACGCTGATAAGCGGCCAATTTATTTGATAGAGCAGGAGCTGTCTATTCTTCGTCAAGGAAACTTGACAATAATTCAATACTATGAAGAAATAGAAAAGAAATTAACGCTCTTAATAAATAAGACGATAATGACATATGACTCTGCCATAGCTTCCTCTCTTAATGAAAAATACAGAGCAGATGCACTGCGAGTATTCGTCTCGGGAACAAAAAAGGCTCTTAGCGACGTTCTTTTTTCGGCACGACCAAAAGATCTGCCATCAGCTTTGGCCTTAGCCCAAGAGGTTGAGTCAAATCATGAGCGTTTTCAATTCGCGAATAATTTTGCAAGAAGCATCGAGGAAAAGGCTCACCGCAACGAGCATAGACAGCAAAAACATGTGCCCTCCGAAAATAATACTTCCCAACCGGGGAAAAACCCATATTTTAGGCAAAAGACGCGGGATTATAATCAGAACGTGACACAGGAACCACCCCAACCAATGGACATTGACAATTCATCCCGGTTCAGACAACCGACCCAAAATGGTAATGATACCTATCTTTCATATCCCAATCAGGCTTCAAAAATGGCAAATAGTGGCACAGCTAGATATACCGGTCTTAAACAACAAAGAGTAAATCATATCTCACAGTCAAACAATTTCGGAAATCAAGAGGAAGAAGAATACCAAGAAGAATATCAGGATATTGCTAAGCCAGAGGTAACGGATGTAGGATGAAATTCAGCTTCAAGAGTTGAATTTTTTAGACAAAGCTCCCTGCTGCCGTTTGTAGAGCGAACGATAGCAGGTAGAACAATTGTTTGCGTAGCAGTAGGAAATAAAAATGAAACGCAAAGATATTAGGTTTTTTCAAAGAATAAATTCAAGAAATTGAGCTTTAATGGATAGATTTTACCTTTTTGTACAAAATGGTGTGTGATCGATAGAAAATCCGAAACGAGAGAAAAAGTAACGAAAAACCAAGATGGAGCAAGGCCGGCGCCAATTCAGCAACTCGCTATTCGTCAGAATCTATTTACTCCTATTTGTGCCCGAAAATGCACAAAGTCGCATGAGAGCGCAGTAAACAAATCCTCACGACGACAAATGAATTTAGGGTTGCCATATGTCCATAAAACCTGGTGAACCGGTTAGGACGAAATTAAATTGAACTTAAACATTGCCGCCCGCCTTGCAACATCCGACTCTGTTGCAATTTACACAATTATAATAAACATTAACATCTAAACGTTACATTCAGTTCTATGTGAGCATTTCTTTATTTACGTAAAATTCAATTTGCCATGAAAGGCCGTCGATTTTAAAATTAATATAATTATTTTAATGCCATGTAAGGCCGTAGACTTCAGTTTGCCATGAAAGGCCGTAGATACTAGTTGCCATGAAAGGCCGTGGATTATGGTTGCCATGAAAGGCCGTAGATAAAATTTGCCATGAAAGGCCGTAGATTTATGGATGATATGGGCCCGAAATTACCCATCCAAACACCGTAAGTTGGGCAAGCGGGAGACCGGGACTCGACTGTTCCCGCCCTCGCACGATCTGCGGATAAACGTACGGACCAAAAATCAAAGCAATACCGGCGGACCGGTAGAAATACGGGTCTGCCAACTGAAACCCATCAAAGTGATCCCGCACCGAGACCGAAGCTGACTGAGTGGGGGTCCGAAAGCGGCCCAAATTACCGACCTGGGCCGTGAGGGTGATCTGCCGCGAGGGGTCATGGCTGGACTGCACCGTCAGTGAACAGAAATGTTCCTGGTTGACCATCGTGACCGGCAAGTGAAGGTTGTGCACCAGTGAGTCGCAAACCCTGCTCACAGTGCTGCACGGATCCAACAGGGCCCGTACAGGAATGGTGCGACCGGGCAGACAGACAACTGCGACGATGGTAGGGGCTAGTGTGACCACTCGCTGCATAATCACCAATTCAGGGGGAGCTTGAAACCGTTGAGGTCGGACTGCGCCACCCTGGTGGGACGAACCCGGTCCGGGCACCGCTTTTGATCTTTTAGTCGCGGGAGGCTTTCTTTTAGTCGCTGCGCCGGTCTTCTCATAAGGAGGATGCAGCAGGGTGTGGTGGGGGCGATCGCTGCGGTGGCATTTACCGTTGCTACCGCATCCTGACGTTGGATGAGCGCGGCTAAGGCAATTAGAACAGCAGCGATGCACCACAACCATGCGCAATCTCTTCTCGTAAGGCATTTTCCTGAATATGCCGCAGAAATACAATGGATGCCTTCGTTGGCAAAGACAGCACGGAAGGTGCTGTTTTTGGACCGTCGCAGCAAAAGAAAGCGGGGGCACAGTCGCAGCCGAGGCCGCCGGAGTCGATGATTGTTTTGCCGGGGGGACACCCCCGGTTGGAACCTCTGCCGGAGCCGTAACCAGAGCGGCTGTAGAAGCCGGTGACGATTTAGGAGCCGTATATTTCTCCGAATGCCCTGCTTCCTCATCAGAGAGCATCACTGCATCCTCGTAATCTAGCAAATTCTCGACTGAAATGTTGAGATCGTTCTCCATGGCGCTACAACGACAGAAATTACTTTCTAGTAAATCTTTTTTACAGAAACTAGTTAGTCAGAATGACCAACTTAGTTATTGGACGCGTTACAACACCGCGTTCCGTTTTTACGTCCACGACTCGAACGCGACCGTCAGTTCCCGGATGAATGCGAACGACGCGACCTAATCTCAATGAAGTGGGAGGCAATTGTTCATGACGAATTACAACTAAGTCGTCGATATGAACGTCGCGTAGTGGATATTTCCACCGATATCTCTTATGCAAGCTCTTTAGGTATTCGTCTTTCCAACGAATACAGAACTGTTGCGAAAGTGCTTTAATTTTCCGATACCTATTTACCAACTCGAGTGGAGATCCATCAATGACAGACTCCGGAGGAGCTAGAATCGGCGTACCGATGAGAAAATGCCCTGGAGTGAGTGCAATAGTCTCTTTAACATTATCCGTCATAGGGCAAAGTGGACGAGACTTAAGACAAGCTTCAATTCGGGCCAAGACAGTTTTCAATTCCTCAAAAGTGTATTTTAGACCATGAGCTTGCTTACGAAAATGAAGCTTAAAACTCTTTACAGCCGCCTCCCATAGGCCACCCATATGGGGTCCCCAGCCGGAATGAAATGCCATGAGAGGCCCTGAAAACCGAAATTAGAACAAACTCTATCACGACTCTCACGAATGAAGCACCTAAACTCTTTTTCGAACTCACGAGAGGCACCAACGAAATTAGTGCCGTTTTCCGAAAATATAGATTGAGGACAGCCACGACGTGCAATAAATCGCTGAAAGGCCGCAAGGAATGTTTCAGTCGACATATCTGATGTGACTTCGAGATGTATTGCCTTCGTCGAGAAACAGACGAAAACACATACGTACCCCTTAGTTATCTTACAAGCCCTACCAGTAAAGGATTTTATATCAAAAGGGCCTGCGAAATCTACACCCGTAGTAGTGAATGGTCTACTAATAACCGTCCTCTCTGGAGGGAGAGCAGCCATGATCTGAGTACAATATCGTTTTTTATCAAGAAGACATCGTTTGCAATGGCTTATAGTCGTTCTAATAAGATTCTTCAGCCTAGGGATCCAATATTCAACACGAAGGATACGCAACATCAGCTGATTTCCACCATGAATGGATATCACATGGACGAACTCAACTAGTAATCGCGCAAAACGACAAGAGTATGGAAGCAATATAGGATGCTGTTCTGAGTATGCAAGAGTTGGAGCCCTGACCAGACGTCCGTTAAGACGCATGACACCCTCTTCGTCGAGGAATGGATTCAATGACAAGAGCGTACTCTTCGAATCTAAAATCCTTCCCTCGAGAAGGCACTTGTATTCTTCTGCATAGAAAGACTTCTGACTCAAAACTGCCAGACGTGATTTCACAGCCTTAATCTCCGAACTTGACACGGAACCAGAGAAAGCACAATTACCTCTATGAACAGGGTGAGTCCTATGAAAAAATCGCATTATATACGAAATCACACGTAAAGCTTGATCTAGAGAAGAAAATCTGCTGAGAATATCCTCATAATTCGCGAAAAACGAAGCGTGACTCTTGACAGCGCGAATCTCAATGTCGGTGTCAAGAGAAGACAGGTCTCGAAGATTCCAGTGAGACCTATTGAGACTAAGCCACTGTGGACCATGCCACCAAAGGCGAGAGGAGGCAAGATCGGCAGGAGACATACCGCGACTACCCAAATCAGCAGGATTATCCTCAGACCGAACATGATACCAATTATGATTGCCCACGTTTTCCTGAATCCTACAAACTCGATTTGCGACAAAGGTGGTCCATGTCGAAGGAGTTTTCCTCAGCCAAGAAAGGACGATTGTAGAGTCAGTCCAGCAAAATACCTGCCTAATATCTATATCAATCTCCCTGAGAAGAGATTTCAAGAACTCAGACGCTGACACAGCCCCACAAAGCTCAAGACGAGGCAAAGATATTGATTTAATAGGTGCCACCTTAGTCTTACATGAAAGTAAGTTGGTGCAGATCTCACCATTCCGTGCCTCAACACCGAGGCATCCGAGAAAACATGGATCTCAGCAGAACTGTCAGGAGTGTAGCGGACCCATCGTGGAATACGTATTATATTCACGTCGTGGTAAGTCTCTACAAATTTCTGCCATTCACGTTCCGTAGTCGACGGAAGTGTGACATCCCAACCAATCTTATCCAGCCACACTCTTTGCATAATCATCTTCGCCACTACAATTACTGGACCTAACCAACCAACAGGATCAAACAAACGCGCAATTGTGGACAATACTTCCCGTTTTGTGTGGCTGGATTTTGGCAAAATAGGCTTTACTCCAAAATAAAATGAGTCCAGCTGAGCATTCCACCGAACACCCAAAGGCTTCGAACTGCTCGACTCAATAAAAGTAAGAAGCTTGGCATCGACTAAATGCTCTGATGGGAAACAATCTAAAATAGTCTTCTCGTTGGAGGTCCATTTCCTCAGTTCAAATTTAGCAGAAGAAAGAGCGATATGTGCGGCCAGCGGAAACTCGTCCTCAGTATCATCGGCCAACTGTAATAAAGTCCGAATAGCCAAATAAGGAGCACAATTAACTCCAAACGTCACGTCAATCTCCCGAATAGGATTTTGAGGAGATTCTCTGAAGAGAATCCTTTGCAGAGGAGTGTGAGCAGAATCTACCCGGATCTGTCTGTACATCTGGGTTATATCACAATTAAATACGTATCTAAAGAGTCTCCACCTCAAAATAAGGAGAACCAAATCAAGTTGTAGAGTAGGGCCGACATGGAGAATGTCGTTAAGACTATTTCCATTAGAAGTTTTGTTAGAGGCATTGAAAACCACTCGCAATTTCGTCGTCTGTTTGTCCAGGTTAATTACTGGATGGTGAGGCAGGTAACAGACAGTTGAGTCCCCCGAAGGCGGGACTGTCACTGACCTCATATGATCCAATTTCAAATATTCCCCAACCACCCCGTCGTAAATGGTCTTTATGTCTGGTTTTCGCAGAAGAGAAGCCTCGTTACGAAGGTATTGTCGTAAGACATTCGGCCTGGATTCTCCCAAATTGAGCTGTCCCTTGAATTCAGTTTTAATGTCCGAATTCCTGCTAGTCGTCAGTCTGTAATTTTCCTCACAGTATCTATCAGCAGGAGACATTATATTGCGTTTAGGAGTTTCCTCGAGTTCCCGAAATCTCAAAAGATTCTTGTTCAAACTATCCTCCACAGAAGAAACCAACGTAGTCGAAAACGCCTGAACATGTGAGGAGGAAAAGGGACCAGTAATAATCCATCCAAAGACCGTGTCCTGTGCCAACAAAGAACCTAACACATTCTGGTGGATACCTCCTAAAAGAATTCTCGGATAGAGATCTGCACCCAATAGTATGTCGACCGGACGACAATCAAAAAGATTCGAATCTGCCAATCGAATATTTGGCAGTTGAGCAATAAGTTCGGCATTAACCGAAAACGACGGCAGATTGCCGGAAATGTCAGGGAGAACTAACGCCTCAGTTTCCATCGACAAGGAAGCATTGAGCGGAGAACCAATGTTGAGCTAACAGATTTTCCTTGAAATAGCACCAAACGACTGGTTAACACCAGAAACTCTGACGTCTGTCGACTGCACCGAAAGTCTGAGACGATTCTGTAAACGTTCGGTAATGAACGAGGCCTCAGATGCAGGGTCGATGAGGGCCCTGGCTGAATACGGAGTACCCTGATGAATGATATTCACCATTGCAGTTCCTAGGAGCACCGTCCTATTCTGCGAAGTATGGAATACCTGCCTATTCAGGGGTGCGTTAGAGGAAACGCCAGTAGAAGTGGAAGGGCGCATCGGTGATTGGGGAATTAGTGGGACGTATACCTGGAACTGAACCAGCAGCCGAACTTGCAGAAGCTACGACATTAGCCGAATCATCGTTGCGATGTATAAGGGAATGATGTCTATGTTCGCACGAGGAACACGTGTGTTTACTAGGACACGTCTTGACCGGGTGCCCACGACGGAAACAATTCACACAGAGACCGTGCTTCTTAACTAATGCAAACCGCTCACTAACGGAAAGTTTCTTAAAACGAAAACAATAGTAAAGGGGATGACGACTGAGAAGACCCCGAAGCGGCAGCATTCGCGAAATGCGTCTTCACCCTCTTGTCCGCAACTTTTCTTGTGGAATCTATGCCCTTATGGTCCCGAAGACAAGTTAGTGTTTGAATCCTTTCCTTAAGAAAGAGATCCATATCTTTCCACAAAGACAATGCGGACTTGTCCTTAACTCCTTGTTCCCACAAAGTCACTGTAATCCTCGGTAAACGCTGTATGCAAATAAAAACTAAAATCGGATCCCAATTATCAGTTACCACATCATAAATGGACATTGCCGAAAGCATCCCGTTTATACCACGTTGAAGAGTCTTCAACCCTGAACTGGACTCACTCTCCAGGACTGGAAGATCGAAAAGCATCTTGAGCTGATTATTCACCAATAAACTTGAATTATCATAAGTATCACTCAAGGCCTTCCAAGCGAGGGAGAAACTGCGATGAGTAAGCGGAAATTTCGAAACTATTTCCCTCGCCTCCCCATCCGTCTTCCGAATCAAGTGGCATAACCGTTCAATATCACTGAGACGGGAGTTATTCACGTAGACGGCGGTAAAAATGTCCCTAAAAGTCGGCCACGAAAGATAATCACCGTGGAAATTATCGGTATCGCATGGTGGCAAAGTAAGATTATGAACAACGTTACTAGTGGCGCTAGCCTGATCAGCCCTATCCAAAAATGACCCTCTGTCACCCGAAGGCCGATCTGACGTAAGCCCAGACCGCGGAGAATTCGCGACACTCCCGGAACCCCCTGCCTCCGAATGAAGCGGCGGTGTAGGTAGCGATAACTTGGGAGGAGAACGAAGTTGATCCAGCTTTCTATTAATGGACGATAGGGTGTGTACGTACGCCCTATATGCCGTATCATATTTGCCATCTGCTGAATCAATGTCCTCCTTACACGCGTCATCTGACGTTTGAAGATAAGTAAGACAGTTATCGAACATTTCCTTGGCCTTACTCCATAGAGTCTTTACTTCCGAGCCCTGTATCTCCAGGGAAAAATGTCGATGTCCTCATCCCGTAGGATAGTGAAGGCCGCATCGAATTTCACCAAAGCATCGGAAGCTCTGATAAAGAAATCGAGTGGAGTAAGAGCCATATTAACAACGTAAGAAAATAAAAATGTCCGTTAAATTTAAGAAAAGTAGCCGAAAATATTATCAAAAGAATAAAGTAGCTAGAGAAATTCTAAAAATATCGCAAACTGTATATGAAAATAAACGAAAACTTTCTAGAAAATACGAAAAATGAGAATTAATCAGACAAATTTGCACAAAAATTTCTCCCTGTGTATCAAAAACTAGAGAAATTGTACCTAGTAGCACGAAACTACACGAAAAGTTATTCAAAAAGGTAATAAAGTCGAAAATTTCCCAAAAAATACTATAAGTCCACTTGACCGACGGTAGGGTGCACGGACTGTAATATGCTCTACGCGTTTAGTTAACGATCAAGAAGTAACCGAAACCCGAAAACGAATTAAAATTATAAATTTCAAAAAATTGTGTTTTGTATTTTGTTCGGCTTGAGGTCAGTTTTTTCAAATAATAAAACAAAAATGACTATTTTATTATTTTCTTGTTTTTTATTTCCCAATATTTCGACCAACTCCGTTGGTCATCTTCAGGGGTCTATTACAAAAAACACAAATTATTCAATTACAAGTTACAAGCATTAACAATCAAAAAATATCACAATATTTATATTTAGATAAAGATGTTTAGATATTTAGATAAAGATAAAAGAAAAACCAAAAATACTGACCAAATATGTAGACGACTTATTCGCAATTGTAAAGCGTAGTGAAGTAGAAGCCATACTTAACGCATTAAACTCTTTCAACCGACAAATACAATTTACGATGGAAAAAGAATTGGACAACAAACTACCATATTTGGATTCGGTGATAATTAGACAAGGGAATCTGCTGAAAGTTGACTGGTACCAAAAGCAAACGGCTTCCGGACGTCTAATTAATTTTTATTCTAAGCACCCAAGACGAACAATCATAAACACCGCGACGAATTTTATAAACAGGGTCCTACAAACCAGTGATAAGGAATTTCACGAAACAAACAAATCC
The DNA here is from genome assembly GCA_947397865.1 of Polietes domitor. Taxonomy (NCBI): domain Eukaryota; kingdom Metazoa; phylum Arthropoda; class Insecta; order Diptera; family Muscidae; genus Polietes; species Polietes domitor. The sequence goes on along the minus strand of OX377618.1, from coordinate 89,401,873 downwards.
AAAATTAGAAATATACTGCGTATGAACGACTTTCCCGAAAAATTAATAAGTAATCTAATCAAGCGAACGACGGAAGAAAAACTTAACAAAAATGACGAAAGACCAAGCAAAATTTATAAATCTACAACATACATTCCAGGACTATCCGAAAGACTAAAACATTCTAATATTTACGACAAAGAAAAATTTGAGTTGGCATATAAAACACACAGGACCGTCAACCAACTATTTAGTAGGACAAAATCAAAAATCAAGAAAGAGGAGAAACCAAACGTCGTGTACAAAATAAAATGCAATGGTGACAAGTCCGACATATGCCAGAAGGTATATGTCGGCACTACGAAAAACAAATTGAAAACCAGACTTTCACCACACAAAACCGAACACAAATCTCTTGACAAACCCATTGAGCAAAAAACTGCCCTTGCAGCCCACTGTACCTTGACGGGACATAAACCAAACTTTAATGACGTCGAAATATTAGCGGAAGAGAATAATTAGACAAGGAGATACACTTTGGAAATGCTAAATATAATTGACGTCTCCCCTGGAAAAAGGCTTAATTATAAGAGAGACACAGACGGTTGTGCTCAAATATATAGGAACACGGTGGAAAAACATAGACGACAAATTAGACAGTAGTTGACACAAGCTTGCAGAGAGTGGCAGGAGAATTTTCCTATTGTGAAAAACTTTTTAAAAATGTAAATATAAATATTGTGATATTTTTTGATTGTTAATGCTTGTAACTTGTAATTGAATAATTTGTGTTTTTTGTAATAGACCCCTGAAGATGACCAACGGAGTTGGTCGAAATAATAAAATAGCCATTTTTGTTTTATTATTTGAAAAAACTGACCTCAAGCCGAACAAAATACAAAACACAACACATCAAAAAGGTCAACCATACATACCACTAACATTTCAAAAAATTTCTAAAATTATTTTTCCCCGACAACAAACGGACCAGCGCGGTACCTGTAAGGGTTAATAAAATGCAAAACAAAGCAATTCAATATAGATATGTATGTATATAAATGAGTGCAGTAGTGGATGAGCAAAACGGACAAAATAAAATCAAGCTTGACCGTGGGTTTTGTTGTTGTTACAACTCCCAACCAAACGTTAGAAACAGATGTTCTTTGGGGAGTTGTTATTGTTTTTTATTCTAGTTCGTCACTAAGAAGGAGTAATGATAGTTAGTACCCGTGTGAGAACGATTGAATTTAATTCAATTTGTTGCAAAACGAAAAAAACTCCACTGAGCAAAAAAAAATGATTTTATTGGAAATCACCACTGCTCAGCAATTAATATATATTTTTTTTAATATTTCACTATTTGTTTGCTGATTGTTTGTTTTCTTTTAAATATTCTGTATGACAGACAGACGGACAATCTGCATACGAAAACCGCACGAACAAAACGTATGTATGTACGTATACGAGTGCGTGTAGTGACGTTCACTGTGATGAACCAGGGACCGAAAACAGGCAGACGTCGACCTGGTGGAGTATGTGTTGTTGTTGTTCCCAAACGAGAAATGGAGCAAAAAACGCAACAACAACAATCAAAGCGAATTAGCGGGAGACAAACAAAGCACAATACAATAATGTATGTTTATTTGTTTTTGCAAAAACCCACCACCAATAGATTGATCGACACTTGTTTTTACTTGCAATTTTTCACTACACTACACTTTTCAAAAATATGTTTTAATAATTACTTCACGCGGTATGAATGCTTATAAACGAATCACGGTGTTGTAACGATAAAATAATATTGACAAATTTAATAATTTTATGTATGTTTATTTATTATTATTTATTTATTTTTTTTGTGTGGAAAGAAACACTCGCGGTTGCTCACTTTTAAAAAAGAACTGAATGTACGTACCTTTTATTAGTGATAAAATATATGTATGTGTGGATGAATGTGTGCAATGATGTTGGCTGGCCAAATTGATATTGTTGATGCCTTTTTGGGAAGAGGGAATAGGGGAAACCAAATTAAATGTTTTGAAATCTCTCTTTTTGCCAAGATCCGGTTCGTAAAGGACCAATGTTTGCGTAGCAGTAGGAAATAAAAATGAAACGCAAAGATATTAGGTTTTTCAAAGAATAAATTCAAGAAATTGAGCTTTATTGGATAGATTTTACCTTTTTGTACAAAATGGTGTGTGATCGATAGAAGATCCGAAACGAGAGTAAAAAACTTAGCTTACAAAAAGTAACGAAAAGCCAAGATGGGGCAAGGGGGCAAGTCACAGTAGAAGCCGACCTGGGATCAACGGTCCTAATTAGGGGGAGGGAGGTCCATAAGGACAATTTAAGATAAAGAAAAAGCGTTCAATACTCACCCTATCCTGTATCTTTCTCTAGGGCTCGGATCCTACTTGTGTTACTTTTTGTAACAGCAACAACTGGAAAGATTGTGGACTACTCGAATTCGGATTACATTCCCTTAACGGATGGAAACACAGTTATTTGGAAGGAATTTAAGTTCCTAAGACATTCATCGGACTTAGCCATGTACTCGGAAATTGTCGAGGAGACAAAATCGCTCATGAATCAATTCCCTCTGTCCCATATGAAAAAATCCTTGAATCCGATATAGGCCATATTACATCACTGCTAGAAACTGTAACCATTCACCATAGGCAGACACGGAGTCTTAATATTTTGGGAACAGCTCTTAAAGTTGTTGCCGGGACTCCTGATTTTGCTGACTTCGAAGCACTAAAATTTCGGCAACAAGAGATTAATGAATCAATTAACCGACAGGCAGTTATTAACACAAGAGTTCAGGAAAAGATTAATAATATAACAGAATCTATAAATATTATCATGAAATTTGCAAAGGAAAAGCAAATAGAAACAGGACAGAACAGAATGGTAATCTCAGAACTTGAAATGTTAATGTTATCAATAACACTCGCAAAAATCCAAATTATAAACCCTGCAATGCTTGATTCAGAAGATTTAAATCAAATTTTAAAGGAGCACTCTACCAGTATAACAATAGCAGACTTAATGGAAGTTTCATTTGTCACTGTTCTGTTAGATTATAAATTTATACACTTTATTATTAAGTATCCTGATCCTAGCATTGTTTGTAAAAAGATAACTCCGTTTCCTGTTCAGCGAAATGATACCATACTGCATTTTGCTGGATATGATAATGTGGCGGACTGTGAAAATAAAATCGTGCCAATTGGAAATTGTACTGTTACACTTACCGCTACGTTCTGCAAAGAGCTACCCTTCACAACTTGTGCGCAACAACTACATTCTGGAGGCATTGCTCAATGCAATACCCGTCCCAGTCACCTAGTGCCATTGGAGGTGGTAGACGATGGTATCATCATAATAAATGAGGACACAGCTACAGTAAGGATAGGCAATGAAACAGACAAGCTTATTCATGGCACCTTCCTGCTGACATTTGCCGATGAAGTTCACATAAATGGGTCTCAATTCAGAAACACAAAAAACATCATACGACGACACCCAGGCTCCGCATCATCGACTATGTTAAATATAACCGGACACCATGAGATTTTGAGCTTGCCCTATCTTCAGAGGTTGAACTTCGATAACCTACACTACATTAACAACGTCGAAAAGAAACTAATTCGCTCTGGCTATCGGATTTTTAATTCGCAAGAGGTATCAAAATTCAAACAAAAAGAAACAGATTTCGTCCCTGAAAATTGTACTGGACACTTTAAGGAAAACCGAGGGCGGCCTTCAATCTAGCGAAGGAGGAGTTAACACATCCGGCCAGGCATAGTTCACTGACTCGGTGATCATGCAATTCAAACCCAATCCGCTTTAACATAAGTGCTGGCTCAGCGATTATAGGTTAAGGCTAGCTTCATGATAAGAATATTTTGTATTTTTAGTTTAGTCTGTTTTGAGCAATAAACTTGAATGGTTTACCCATAAAATGAGTGCTTAATTTTCGTGACATCGCACAAGATAAGTACGAAACATTAACTTATACATTCCTCTGATCTAGGGATTTTTCGAAATTCGTAGTTTTTGGGGTTAAAATGGAAAAAGGGGATAAAAATTGTACCTACTAAATGACTGCAGCTAAAGTCATAAAATTCGGAGCATACATTCCTCTGACTCTGTAGACACAAAAATAAAAGTTTTTTTCCAAAATCGTACTTTCAAGGGATAAAATGGGAGCAGAGGGATAAAAATGGTACCAACTAAACGACTACAGCTAGAATGATGAAATTCGGCGTGTACATCCCTCTAATTTCGTAGACACGTAAAATAAAGAGATTTTAGAAAGTCGTACTCTTAAATGGTAAAATGGAAAAAATGGTACCAACCAAATGACCGCAGCTAGAATCATGAAATTCGGTGTATACATTCCTCTGATGCAGTCAGACACGCAAAATAAAAAGATTTTTCCAAATTCGTACTTTTTACTTTGCGGCAAAAATAGGTTGACTTATGAAGTTAAGTCTCACCCTCTGTACTTTAGATTGGATTTTCAAAATTTGTACTTTTGGAATTAAAATAGGATGGAAATACAACCAGCAGCAGTAGCATCAACTATCTTCCAATATTTATGGTATTAAAGCATTTTTGACTATTTCTGTCATATATTTACTTGGAATGCAATCCATGTTGGAGGGTATATAAACGCCGTTTTTACTTGTTTTCTTTACAGACTTTTAAAACATCAACCTACAAGCCACTGCGAAAAGCTTTTGCTTTGTAATGAATGCTTGCAATATAAACATTTGGAGTACATGGCGAGAAGACATAAAATAGAATGCAATTAGATTGTAACAGAAATGCCACTTCCAGAAAAGGCGGGGTTGCAGTTCACGCAATACAAAAGGATGATTGATGTTCCATTTACAGTCTATGCGGACTTTGAGTGTATTATTGAAAGTATAGATGAAGAAGTAATTTCGAGAAGTATGCTAAAGAGCAAATATATTCCATGTGTCTTTAACTATTACATTAAATGTAGCTTTAACTACAGCTTAGATAAGATTAAAATATACACAGGGAATGATGCCAGCGAAAATTTGCAAAGTATCTGTATAAAGTAAAAATGAAATGTAAAAAATGTATGAATGGATTAACACCCAGCGATGAATATATTTATCAAAATGCATCTGAATGTCATATTTGCAATAAGTCGTTAGGAGGTGATAAAGTATGGGATCACTGTCATCTGACAGGTAACTACAGGCGGCCAGCACACAACGAGTGCAATTTACAACACCGTGTGCCTAATTTTATACAAATTTTATTCATAACTTCTCTTCTTACGGTTGTCACATTTTTTGTTAAAGAATTGGTGAAACTTTCAGGGACTATAAAAGTGATTGATTAAACAAGGAGTTATACGTATAGCTTTCTCATATATCTCAAAAGGGGGAAACAGCAATTTAGAATTTAGTTTTTTTAGACTCAATAAGATTTATGGATACACTAGCTAGTAATCTTTCAGGTGATGATTTTCATATCGTTAAGTAACAGTTCACAGACATAAATAAATTTATGTTCATGAAAACAAAAGGAGTAGTTCCTTATGAATATTTAAATTCTTTTGATTGCTGATTTCAGCTCAAAGCTATTTTATCCCAATCATTATAGAGTTCTGAAGCAATGTTGGGCCAATGGTTTAATTCTGAAAAAAGTTCACCGAATTTTCTCGTTTAGTCAGGAACCATGGTTAAAAGTGTATATTGATGAAAATACTAAACATAGAACGGCAGCAAAGAATAATTTTGAAAAAGATTTCTTTTAATTACTTAGAAATTCTGTCTATGGAAAAGCCATGGAGAATGTATATAAGAAGAAAGACGTACGTATAGTAACAAATGTATAATATGTATGATTTTATGCAGCCCAAATTTGGTTACCAGTTAGCCCTAAATTATATGGACTCTATTTTTTATACAATATGTGAAGCAGACTTTTATTCGAAAATTAAAGTACCCAAAAATAATAGATTTAAAATACCACAATTGAATAAAAAAGTATTCGGTATGATGAAAGATGAGAATTGTGGGAAGATTGTTGGACTTCGGTCAAAAAGGTACTGCTTTACGAATGAGAATGGTGAATAAATAAAAGAATTTAAAAAGTCTAAATTAAAAGGTCTAACTATAGTATAGCCAACTATAGAGACCGTATGTTAAATAAAAAAGTATATATTGATATGCTGACATTCAAATCAAGGATGCATCAAATATAAACAAATAATTTAAATAAGCTAAGCTACAATGACGATAAGAGAAAAATTAGGAGTGGTAGTATAAATACAAAATTAGAAATGTAAATATAGAATTAGACGAAGAAATCTAAATAAACAATAATCCAGACAGTACCAGAAGAAGATGATGACGATTGTTAATTCATAAGAATGATTTTTAACGTTTTCATAAATGTTATATACATTTTTCATACTATTCAATAAAAAACAATTTGTTTGCTGTTAAAAAAAATATAATAATTTGATTTTATTTATTAAATTCTTAAATCCAGTTAATGGTGTGTAATCTAATAAACGATCATGAAGTATTAAGCACTATTCAGCTGTATTTTCTGGAATTGATTTACCGGTTTCAAACTCAAATTTCTCTCATATAATAGCTTTGTTGAAACTTGACATACATTTCATATAGAACATCATAGCGATTATAGTCGAAATTTAAGTTCAGATAATCATATGGATACGAATCTGAATTTAAATAAACTTTAATGTTTTTTAAATTGCTTTGATGAAATTTGTGTCCTCTTTCTAACGCAAATTAAATGTAACGTGGTCTTTCTCTTTTAGCACTAAGCATTACGTTCCAATTATGTTTTACTCCTCCGTGGAAAGTTGGATTGAAATGACAATCATAGCTTCACATTTTGTTTAACAGATTAGAAGAAATTAGAGTTGCACTTAACGTACATTACTCTCGACTGGCTGCAGTTCACAAAGCAGCAGCAGATAATTTCTTCTCGGACGTTAGAGATAAATGTTTTATCTCGGAGGGGTTTAGAAATAGAACTACCAATTACTCTTTACGATAGAATAATATGTGTGGATACTAAACTTCCTATAATCATGCCACAGTCATTGATCAAATTTATCGGCTTAGCCTCGAAACTCCTACCAGAGTTTGACGGCAACCCTGAACATTTGAATTCTTGTTTAGACGCTCTAGTCTTGTAGACTCGATAAAAGAGGGACATGAAGTCGTGGCCATAAATTTAGTAAGAACTAAATTAAATGGCAATACACGAAATTTAGTAACAAATGAATCCACACTGACTCAATTGTCAAAAAACTTAAATCGTTCGTGAAATGCTAATTGACAGAGGTCATAACGGCGAAAATTATGAATATAAAACAGAATAATAATACAACCAACGCCTATACGGCGGATATAGAAATGCTGACCAAATGTTTAGAGTGCATACCTCAGTGATGGACTGCCAACACAAACTGCGTCAAAATATGTCATTCAGACTGCGGTGAAGGCTATGACAAAAAACTGCATCCGAGTTAAACTCCTAATGGAAGCAGGAAACTTTGAAAGTATGAATGATGCCGTATCAAAGTTTGTTAACTGTTATAGTGTATTTCAATTAAGACACGGCTTTAGAAGAGGAAGGTACAATGAAAATTACTATAGTGGCAGCTGCCAAAGAGGAAACCGTGGCCAATCAAATTATCGCGACAGAGGCCGAGGTAAATATTATAGACAAAACAATAGTGAGAACAGTGGAACTGACAACCGCAATGGCGGAGGAAACCAAAGGTGAAATAATGTTCACCTAATGCAACAAGACATTTTCAATGTCAACTTAGTTTAATTTTTACCCAAGCAAGCTTTAGTGACAATGTTTTGACAGCCCTTGTAGATACTTTCGCTGATGTATCCCAAAAATGAAGCATGTGTTTCACTGATATTATAACATCAGAACAATTAATACAATTATAGTACTGGTCAAGGTCCCATAACAACACAAGGAACCGTTAGAATTGATTTGAAAATAGAAAATATTCTAATCGAACATGTTTCCTTTCATGTTGTGGATGATGGTATTCTTGGTTTGGATTTTGTTAAACAGTATAATTGCATTTTGGATTACCAACATGATAATGATTTTGAAAACCCATTATATCACGTACATAGTGCAAAATAGCCTAACTTCATGATTCAACCAATTTTTGAAGTAAAAGTAAAAAGTACGAATTTGGAATAATCGTATTATTTTGCGTGTCTATGTCAGAGGAATTGATACATCGAATTCCATGATTCTACCTGCGACCATTTGGTTGGTATCATTTTTATCCTCTTTTTCCTTTTTTACCCCCTTAAGAGTACGACTTTTTATTTTACGTGTCTATGTATGGAATGTATACACCGAATTACATGACTCTAGCTGCTGTCATTTGGTTGGTACTATTTTTATACCCTTTTTCCATTATAAGTCCAAAACGTACGAATTTCGAAAAAATACTTTTATATTATGTATATACTAAATCAGATAAATTGATATGTACCATTTTTATCCCTTTTAGCCCCATTTCACCCCAAGTACACGCAAAGAAAAAAATGTGAGAAATAATACAGGAAAAGCGTACAATTTACCTAAGTTTCTTAAAAGTTCTTTGGCAACTCATACAGATCACTTGGGTAATTTGGTACCAAAAAAACTACTGCTAGTTATACAATAAAACTTGTGTAAAATTACCTTGTATGGTTGGCTGTATTTCAAATCACTTTGTTCTCTTAAATAATTTGCATTTATCAGTATTTAAAAAATAACGAAATAAATGTACAAATTGATAGAAGATAAGTAATCCAACGCCATGTATCATTTATCTAATTTGGAATGTTTTTTAACTAAATTTAATAATATGAAAGACCTAAATCTTTTTATTGATTTTGTATTTCTCACCCAAATAAAAACGATACTGACTCATTTTTAGCATTTTGTTCTTCCGTCTGGAAACAAAAATGTTTATTTTAAATATTATGATATTAATATTTGATGCTTCTGTTGCTTTTTGGTGGGGTTGCTGTTGTCGTTGCTGCTGGTGTGTTGATTGGGCATCGAAATACAGATAAGGATGCTGTTGTTGTAGTTGCTGTCTGTCGCGATGAGTTATCAGCAACAATATGGGTTTGTGGTTTCTGTTGTATATCGTCATTTGACAAATTTATAGAAACCTTTGCTCATATTTATTTTTTTGCAAGTATCTGCTACAGAAATCAAGAAATTGGCAACTTACATATTCATACTTACACCATTATCCAACTAACTGATTAATTTTAACCCTAGAGAGATAACCTACGTATGCCTTTTTAATTTTTCGCTCTCCCTCTCTCGAATGTTTGTGCAACACGTTGCTGTTTTTGTTTTTCTCAGTCGTCTACAGTAGCCAATAACGCATTTAAATAATAAAGAAATATATAAAAAATCCATGTAAGTACAAAAAAGGTAAAAAATATTTCCAAAAATGTTGTCACCATAAAGAAAAACTATGATCCACATACGTATGGTTATCTTTTCAAATAGGGTTATCTCTCTAGGGTTAACAAAGAAACTTGTGTAAAAGCTACAAATTTCTAAATTGGGAAAAAGAACATTGTGGAATATTTTGAGGTACATAAGCACTGCACACCTAGCATGTAAACTTAGTTATTTATACAAAAGACGCACATGCGTGATTTACACATGTACGTATATGAATTTTGTCAAGTTTTTTTCTGTGTGTAATTACAAGCAGACATATTGAACAATTATGCTTAAATACTTTAAAATATTAGGAGTAATTATGAGTATTTTTACACAAGATTTTTTTCTGTGTGTAAGTACTCGAAAATATTAGGGGTTATTATGGGAATGTTTAGTCCTTGTGAGGGAAATTATTTTCCCTTTGGGACGATTTCGCCCACTTTCAATCCCAACCGATCTACGACTATAAAATGCATTTATGGAAAATTTGGACGTCCTAGCTCCTTTGGTATATATGCTAGCGTGCTTTCAACAGACGGACGGGCGGACATGTCTTAGAATTTTATGCAGATCAAGAATATATATAGTTTATAGGGTCTCAGGTCGATATTTCAAGGTGTTACAAATGGATTGACAAAGATAGTATACCCCCATCCTGGAGGTGAAGGATATAACAATATTGTCAGAGCTGGGAGTTGAACCTGGATTCCAATTGTAAAATTTGCTAGGCTTGGATTATGCGTTTGCCACAGGTTCATTTCTTGAAAATTTATTTACTTTTTTATTAAAACATTTACTTTAATTATACCCTCCACCGTTTTTACTTGTTTTCATTTACTTTACATTAATTGTCTTTCATTATTTTTCCCTTTCCACAGTTTTGGCTTAATTGTTCATAATTTCGGCTTCTCTTTACAAGAAGTAGCTTTTAAGGAGGCAAATATGTGTTTTCCTCGCAAAAAAATGTTCTTCGGACGTATTTTAGGAAATTATTTTTAGCACTATTAGCACAATTAGGGAGGGTTTCCGGTAAACGATTGAAATTCTACACGAACGAATGATATCTGACGAACGATCCATAAATTGGGTTTTTTTAACACGTTTAAAAGCTTTCGTGTTATCTCTATAAAAGAAAGCAACTCTGAAACTTGCAGAAAAATTATTTGTTTACAAAATTTTAATTTCAAATAGTTGGTGTAAATACCTTTTTCTGATAAAATTGTGTTAAAATACGATATTTGTTCCTTTCCAACGTTGTGCTAGGAGCAGGATAAAGGATAGTGCTCGTTTAAGTGTATATGTGATGAATTTGTGTGTATGTGTATGTTTTATTTTCATAAAGCACAAATCAATGAAAAGTGTCATAGATTTTATGAAACATCTCTTAGAAACTATGGAATGCAGTTCTTCATTCAAAGAACTTTTGTCATAAAAAATCATTATTTTTTATAATATGATTTATGAACATTTTCATAGATTTTATGAAAAAACTTCATTAATATTATGAAAGAGTTTCATAAATAGTATATACTGAAGTTTCCAATATAAACAAAAACGCAAAAAAGGTCTGACTCGTTGACTAACCAATCAACACACACCATTGCAAGAGTCTTTGCAATGAGTATGTCTTTGACCACAATCAGGGTAAGTACTTATGTCAGAGTTAACAGAGGACAAATGAGAATTGCGAGCATTCAACCGAAAAACTCGGCACACTAAATATGTACAGTTGAACTTCGATTAACCGTGACTCTATTAACCGTGATTATCTATTAACCGTGAAGCTGAGTGGTTGATTTTTTACCTCTATTATCCGTGATGCACATGTCCATATGACTGCTTGTTTGTTTTTTTCGTATAATACACACACATCTCTGAGTGGTTGATTTTTTACCTCTATTAACCGTTATTTACCTCTATTATCCGTGATGCACATGTCCATGTGACTGCTTGTTTGTTTTTTCGTATAATACACACACATCTCTCATATTAAAATTCGGTGATTCCCCTTTTTCATGATTTTCATATCAAATTTCATATTCATTCATCAGTGTGAAATTTAATCTGTCAAGACGTGTTTTCCTTACATCGTGCCACCGTCAAAAACTAAATCCGCGAAAAGAGCAAGAAAAGTTCTTTCAATTAAAGAAAAAATGGAGCTGATTAATGAATACTCAAAGCGTAAAGTACCTTTTAAAATGTTGTCTGAAAAATATGGAGTTGGCATTCAAACTGTATCCGATTTAATAAAAACAAAGATCGGATTTTAAAATTTTGCTCCGATACTGATTCAATGCTTGGCCTTAAACACAGATATACACTAAAAACATCCGAAAATCCAAAAGTTGATTTCGCAACATATGAATGGTTTTGGGCAAGAAAGATTTAAGGGAACTCCAATTTCAAGTAAGTTAACTGAAATCGAGATATTGTATGAACTTAAACTGAAATGCATCTGAACTTCAGGCGAAATGATTGTCGAAAAGGCAAAAATGTTCCATTTGAAGTTAAACATGAATTCAGAGTGCACTTATTCATTTGGTTGGTTGGATAAATTCAAAAAACCTCATGGAATCCGTCGACTGAAATCTACGGGAGAAAAGGAGTGTGCTGATTATGAGTCTGCTACGATGTTTGTGGACGACTTGGATGAAATCATTAAAAACGAACAACTTACAACTGAACAGATCTACAATGCAGACGAAACCAGTCTATTTTGCAGGTGTTTGCCTCAGAGTTCTTTGGCTAGTGGTAATGAATATTCTATTGAAGGGTACAAGGAATCCAAGGAGAGAATCACAGTGGTAGTTTGTTCAAATGCTGCAGGAACTCACAAGTGTAAATTGATGATAATAGGAAAAAGTGCCCATCCAAGAGCTTTAAAAAAAATTTAACACCTTCCTGTGATTTATAAATCTAATAAGAAAGCTTGGGTAACACAACAGTTATTTCTGGAGTGGTTTAATCAAAATTTTGCACCAGAAGCAAAGGAACATCAACGGCGCATCGGTCTCAAAAATAACTGTAAAATACTTTTACTATTAGACAACTGTCCAGCACACCCAGATGTAAATGCTATGATATCTGAAAACGTTACAGTAAAATATCTCCCACCAAATTGCACGTCCTTGATTCAGCCTATGGATCAAGGAGTAATTCGGAGCTTCAAATGTCACTACCGTGAACTGATCGTTCAAAAACTTGTTGGTGCTAATGACAGACGAGAGTTCGTTAAATCTTCGAATATTAAGACAGCTTTGTGGGCAGCCGCAGCTTCGTGGGACTCTGTAACTCCACAAGTTTTAAAAAGAGTTTGGAATAACTTACTATCTCATAATGAAGTTGCTCCAAATAGCCTTGTTGAGATACAAACAGATATAACCATACCGTCTGGATGTACGATTGATGCTGTCGAAAAGTGGATGGTGTGCGACTCTGATGTCGCTCCGTTTGCTATTATATCTGAAGACGAAATCGTAGACATGGCTACCCAAAGCCAAGAAGATGAGCTTGATTCAAATTCCGAGGATGGAGGAAATGTGGACGAAACGCCTACATTGGCTCAGGCAATAGAGGCTAGTAGTATTTTGTTAGGTTTTTTAGAAAACTTTAATTGTCCAAGTATTTCAGAACCAGATAAAATGCAAATATGTCGCATACAAACTCATTTGTTGGAAGAACAATCAAAAGCTAAAAGCATAAGACAGACTACCATAAAAGATTTTTTAAATAAATGTATGTATTCCTAGAGATATGATAAGTTATTTATAGACGCAGATACATGTTTTTGTCAAAAATAAATAAAAATAATAAAATTTATACATGTAAAATTTTACCTCTTTTAACCGTGATTTTCGGTTATCCGTGATTAGGCCGGTCCCGAGCATCACGGTTAATCGAAGTTCAACTGTAGTTGTATGTTATGAAACATTTCATAAACTATAAAAACAACTTTATTTTGAATATTTATCTTTATTTATACCACTTTGATTTAAAGCACAACATGCAATATTACAGTACAGCAAAAAATGCCACGCGTATTAAGCTTCTAACAACTCGTCGCAAATGTACCCACTTTGTCATACACTCCACGAGAGTATTATGTCTTTGTGCATTTTTTTGTAACACCCAAAAGGAAGCGAGATAGACCCATTGTTAAGTATACCGAACGACTTAGAATCGCTTTAGTAATGTCCGTCTGTCTGTCCATCTATTCTTGTAATCACGATACAGGTCGCAATTGTATCCAGAACCAAACGAAACTTAGCACATCGAAGTTTTTCGGGACAAGGACGAACGGACTAAATTTGTCATTCCGTTTGTAAAACCTTGAAATATCGACCTGAGACCCTATAAAGTATATATTTTATTGATCGTCATAAAATTCTAAGACGATCTAGCTATGTTCTTCCGTTCGTCTGTTGAAATCATCTAAGCGAAAGGAGGTAGGACGCCCAAATTTTCCATAAATGCGTCTTCTAGTTGTAGATCGGTTGGGATTGTAACTGGGTGAATTCGGTCCAGATGTAAAAATTTTCCCTCACAAGGACTGAAAATACCCAATAACTCCTAATATTTTAGAGTATTTAAGAATGTTTTTCAATGTTTGCTTGTACATACTTGAACGTGCACCATAAAATTATTCATATTCGTAGGGGTGAAATGAGGCAAATGGGATAAAAACGAAACGAAAACAGCTAGAAACACAATTCGGTGTGTACATTCCTCTAATTGAGCAGATACATAATAGAAAAATATTTTTCCCAAATTCGTACTTTTAAGGGGTAAAATGGGAATAGTGGGATAAAAATGGTACCAACTAAACGGCTGCACCTAGAATAAAGAAATTTGGTGTATTAGTTAATACATCCGGCCAGGCATAGTTCACTGACTCGGTGATCATGCAATTCACAGTCAGCAGTGCATGTTCAGCTACTTTCGCAACTTTGGCACAATTACGCTACTGCAAACATTCCATGCGCCGACACCCGAAACCCAATCCGCTTTAACATAAGTGCTGGCTCAGCGATTATAGGTTAAGGCTAGCTTCATGATAAGAATATTTTGTATTTTTAGTTTAGTCTGTTTTGAGCAATAAACTTGAATGGTTTACCCATAAAATGAGTACTCAATTTTCGTGACATTGCACAAGATAAGTACGAAACATTAACTGGCGCCCATCGGTGGAGCAAAACTCACTCACCCAAAACAAATCAACATCGTTGCAGTCACACGCAACTACAAAGACAACAGCAACGGCTACGTGCTACGTGGAGAAACAACACGAAAAAACACAGCAGCAGCAACAACGGCCACGCGCTACGTGGAAAAACAACAAATAATCTTTCAAAAAAAACCTTGAAAAATTTAAGTAGAGTGCTTCCTTAAAAAAAAAGAGGAAAAGAAAAATAAAATTATAAATTCAGTGCGAGTTGTAATTGATTTTTGCGAGTTTTTATTACGGCTAGTTAAACGTAAATCCACTTCATGTCTGATAGTGATAGTGAAGTTAATAAATTAGTGGCAAATTTGAAAACTGTATTTGGACCGAGCGAAATTCATCCGAAAATGTCATTGAATCAGTCCGATATGAAAACTCTATTAGAGTTCGCAGTTATTTCTGCACTTGAGAATCAAACGAGAGTATTCGAGCAAAGGCTTCTGGAAATGGAAAATAGAATCCGTAAAACATTAGTATCCGCGCCAGAGGTGGAAGTTTTTACCGACGCTGTAATAACTCCCGGCGTAGGGTGTGATGAAACACTAGACATCGTAAAATCTTTGCCTGATTTTGAGGGCAAAATCGAAACATATTTTATATGCGCATACCGCATATAAAATATTCGAAAATTATGTGGGAAGTTCCAAACATTACCAAGCCTTGGGTATAATTAGGAATAAGATCAAAGGCCCCGCCGATATGGTACTGTCTTCATATGACACACCATTAAATTTCAAGGCGATTATTAATAGACTTGATTTTACTTACGCTGATAAGCGGCCAATTTATTTGATAGAGCAGGAGCTGTCTATTCTTCGTCAAGGAAACTTGACAATAATTCAATACTATGAAGAAATAGAAAAGAAATTAACGCTCTTAATAAATAAGACGATAATGACATATGACTCTGCCATAGCTTCCTCTCTTAATGAAAAATACAGAGCAGATGCACTGCGAGTATTCGTCTCGGGAACAAAAAAGGCTCTTAGCGACGTTCTTTTTTCGGCACGACCAAAAGATCTGCCATCAGCTTTGGCCTTAGCCCAAGAGGTTGAGTCAAATCATGAGCGTTTTCAATTCGCGAATAATTTTGCAAGAAGCATCGAGGAAAAGGCTCACCGCAACGAGCATAGACAGCAAAAACATGTGCCCTCCGAAAATAATACTTCCCAACCGGGGAAAAACCCATATTTTAGGCAAAAGACGCGGGATTATAATCAGAACGTGACACAGGAACCACCCCAACCAATGGACATTGACAATTCATCCCGGTTCAGACAACCGACCCAAAATGGTAATGATACCTATCTTTCATATCCCAATCAGGCTTCAAAAAGGGCAAATAGTGGCACAGCTAGATATACCGGTCTTAAACAACAAAGAGTAAATCATATCTCACAGTCAAACAATTTCGGAAATCAAGAGGAAGAAGAATACCAAGAAGAATATCAGGATATTGCTAAGCCAGAGGTAACGGATGTAGGATGAAATTCAGCTTCAAGAGTTGAATTTTTTAGACAAAGCTCCCTGCTGCCGTTTGTAGAGCGAACGATAGCAGGTAGAACAATTGTTTGCGTAGCAGTAGGAAATAAAAATGAAACGCAAAGATATTAGGTTTTTTCAAAGAATAAATTCAAGAAATTGAGCTTTAATGGATAGATTTTACCTTTTTGTACAAAATGGTGTGTGATCGATAGAAAATCCGAAACGAGAGAAAAAGTAACGAAAAACCAAGATGGAGCAAGGCCGGCGCCAATTCAGCAACTCGCTATTCGTCAGAATCTATTTACTCCTATTTGTGCCCGAAAATGCACAAAGTCGCATGAGAGCGCAGTAAACAAATCCTCACGACGACAAATGAATTTAGGGTTGCCATATGTCCATAAAACCTGGTGAACCGGTTAGGACGAAATTAAATTGAACTTAAACATTGCCGCCCGCCTTGCAACATCCGACTCTGTTGCAATTTACACAATTATAATAAACATTAACATCTAAACGTTACATTCAGTTCTATGTGAGCATTTCTTTATTTACGTAAAATTCAATTTGCCATGAAAGGCCGTCGATTTTAAAATTAATATAATTATTTTAATGCCATGTAAGGCCGTAGACTTCAGTTTGCCATGAAAGGCCGTAGATACTAGTTGCCATGAAAGGCCGTGGATTATGGTTGTCATGAAAGGCCGTAGATAAAATTTGCCATGAAAGGCCGTAGATTTATGGATGATATGGGCCCGAAATTACCCATCCAAACACCGTAAGTTGGGCAAGCGGGAGACCGGGACTCGACTGTTCCCGCCCTCGCACGATCTGCGGATAAACGTCCGGACCAAAAATCAAAGCAATACCGGCGGACCGGTAGAAATACGGGTCTGCCAACTGAAACCCATCAAAGTGATCCCGCACCGAGACCGAAGCTGACTGAGTGGGGGTCCGAAAGCGGCCCAAATTACCGACCTGGGCCGTGAGGGTGATCTGCCGCGAGGGGTCATGGCTGGACTGCACCGTCAGTGAACAGAAATGTTCCTGGTTGACCATCGTGACCGGCAAGTGAAGGTTGTGCACCAGTGAGTCGCAAACCCTGCTCACAGTGCTGCACGGATCCAACAGGGCCCGTACAGGAATGGTGCGACCGGGCAGACAGACAACTGCGACGATGGTAGGGGCTAGTGTGACCACTCGCTGCATAATCACCAATTCAGGGGGAGCTTGAAACCGTTGAGGTCGGACTGCGCCACCCTGGTGGGACGAACCCGGTCCGGGCACCGCTTTTGATCTTTTAGTCGCGGGAGGCTTTCTTTTAGTCGCTGCGCCGGTCTTCTCATAAGGAGGATGCAGCAGGGTGTGGTGGGGGCGCTCGCTGCGGTGGCATTTACCGTTGCTACCGCATCCTGACGTTGGATGAGCGCGGCTAAGGCAATTAGAACAGCAGCGATGCACCACAACCATGCGCAATCTCTTCTCGTAAGGCATTTTCCTGAATATGCCGCAGAAATACAATGGATGCCTTCGTTGGCAAAGACAGCACGGAAGGTGCTGTTTTTGGACCGTCGCAGCAAAAGAAAGCGGGGGCACAGTCGCAGCCGAGGCCGCCGGAGTCGATGATTGTTTTGCCGGGGGGACACCCCCGGTTGGAACCTCTGCCGGAGCCGTAACCAGAGCGGCTGTAGAAGCCGGTGACAATTTAGGAGCCGTATATTTCTCCGAATGCCCTGCTTCCTCATCAGAGAGCATCACTGCATCCTCGTAATCTAGCAAATTCTCGACTGAAATGTTGAGATCGTTCTCCATGGCGCTACAACGACAGAAATTACTTTCTAGTAAATCTTTTTTACAGAAACTAGTTAGTCAGAATGACCAACTTAGTTATTGGACGCGTTACAACACCGCGTTCCGTTTTTACGTCCACGACTCGAACGCGACCGTCAGTTCCCGGATGAATGCGAACGACGCGACCTAATCTCAATGAAGTGGGAGGCAATTGTTCATGACGAATTACAACTAAGTCGTCGATATGAACGTCGCGTAGTGGATATTTCCACCGATATCTCTTATGCAAGCTCTTTAGGTATTCGTCTTTCCAACGAATACAGAACTGTTGCGAAAGTGCTTTAATTTTCCGATACCTATTTACCAACTCGAGTGGAGATCCATCAATGACAGACTCCGGAGGAGCTAGAATCGGCGTACCGATGAGAAAATGCCCTGGAGTGAGTGCAATAGTCTCTTTTACATTATCCGTCATAGGGCAAAGTGGACGAGACTTAAGACAAGCTTCAATTCGGGCCAAGACAGTTTTCAATTCCTCAAAAGTGTATTTTAGACCATGAGCTTGCTTACGAAAATGAAGCTTAAAACTCTTTACAGCCGCCTCCCATAGGCCACCCATATGGGGTCCCCAGCCGGAATGAAATGCCATGAGAGGCCCTGAAAACCGAAATTAGAACAAACTCTATCACGACTCTCACGAATGAAGCACCTAAACTCTTTTTCGAACTCACGAGAGGCACCAACGAAATTAGTGCCGTTATCCGAAAATATAGATTGAGGACAGCCACGACGTGCAATAAATCGCTGAAAGGCCGCAAGGAATGTTTCAGTCGACATATCTGATGTGACTTCGAGATGTATTGCCTTCGTCGAGAAACAGACGAAAACACATACGTACCCCTTAGTTATCTTACAAGCCCTACCAG
The DNA here is from genome assembly GCA_947397865.1 of Polietes domitor. Lineage (NCBI taxonomy): Eukaryota > Metazoa > Arthropoda > Insecta > Diptera > Muscidae > Polietes > Polietes domitor. The sequence goes on along the minus strand of OX377618.1, from coordinate 89,382,955 downwards.
TAAAGGATTTTATATCAAAAGGGCCTGCGAAATCTACACCCGTAGTAGTGAATGGTCTACTAATAACCGTCCTCTCTGGAGGGAGAGCAGCCATGATCTGAGTACAATATCGTTTTTTATCAAGAAGACATCGTTTGCAATGGCTTATAGTCGTTCTAATAAGATTCTTCAGCCTAGGGATCCAATATTCAACACGAAGGATACGCAACATCAGCTGATTTCCACCATGAATGGATATCACATGGACGAACTCAACTAGTAATCGCGCAAAACGACAAGAGTATGGAAGCAATATAGGATGCTGTTCTGAGTATGCAAGAGTTGGAGCCCTGACCAGACGTCCGTTAAGACGCATGACACCCCCTTCGTCGAGGAATGGATTCAATGACAAGAGCGTACTCTTCGAATCTAAAATCCTTCCCTCGAGAAGGCACTTGTATTCTTCTGCATAGAAAGACTTCTGACTCAAAACTGCCAGACGTGATTTCACAGCCTTAATCTCCGAACTTGACACGGAACCAGAGAAAGCACAATTACCTCTATGAACAGGGTGAGTCCTATGAAAAAATCGCATTATATACGAAATCACACGTAAAGCTTGATCTAGAGAAGAAAATCTGCTGAGAATATCCTCATAATTCGCGAAAAACGAAGCGTGACTCTTGACAGCGCGAATCTCAATGTCGGTGTCAAGAGAATACAGGTCTCGAAGATTCCAGTGAGACCTATTGAGACTAAGCCACTGTGGACCATGCCACCAAAGGCGAGAGGAGGCAAGATCGGCAGGAGACATACCGCGACTACCCAAATCAGCAGGATTATCCTCAGACCGAACATGATACCAATTATGATTGCCCACGTTTTCCTGAATCCTACAAACTCGATTTGCGACAAAGGTGGTCCATGTCGAAGGAGTTTTCCTCAGCCAAGAAAGGACGATTGTAGAGTCAGTCCAGCAAAATACCTGCCTAATATCTATATCAATCTCCCTGAGAAGAGATTTCAAGAACTCAGACGCTGACACAGCCCCACAAAGCTCAAGACGAGGCAAAGATATTGATTTAATAGGTGCCACCTTAGTCTTACATGAAAGTAAGTTGGTGCAGATCTCACCATTCCGTGCCTCAACACCGAGGCATCCGAGAAAACATGGATCTCAGCAGAACTGTCAGGAGTGTAGCGGACCCATCGTGGAATACGTATTATATTCACGTCGTGGTAAGTCTCTACAAATTTCTGCCATTCACGTTCCGTAGTCGACGGAAGTGTGACATCCCAACCAATCTTATCCAGCCACACTCTTTGCATAATCATCTTCGCCACTACAATTACTGGACCTAACCAACCAACAGGATCAAACAAACGCGCAATTGTGGACAATACTTCCCGTTTTGTGTGGCTGGATTTTGGCAAAATAGGCTTTACTCCAAAATAAAATGAGTCCAGCTGAGCATTCCACCGAACACCCAAAGGCTTCGAACTGCTCGACTCAATAAAAGTAAGAAGCTTGGCATCGACTAAATGCTCTGATGGGAAACAATCTAAAATAGTCTTCTCGTTGGAGGTCCATTTCCTCAGTTCAAATTTAGCAGAAGAAAGAGCGATATGTGCGGCCAGCGGAAACTCGTCCTCAGTATCATCGGCCAACTGTAATAAAGTCCGAATAGCCAAATAAGGAGCACAATTAACTCCAAACGTCACGTCAATCTCCCGAATAGGATTTTGAGGAGATTCTCTGAAGAGAATCCTTTGCAGAGGAGTGTGAGCAGAATCTACCCGGATCTGTCTGTACATCTGGGTTATATCACAATTAAATACGTATCTAAAGAGTCTCCACCTCAAAATAAGGAGAACCAAATCAAGTTGTAGAGTAGGGCCGACATGGAGAATGTCGTTAAGACTATTTCCATTAGAAGTTTTGTTAGAGGCATTGAAAACCACTCGCAATTTCGTCGTCTGTTTGTCCAGGTTAATTACTGGATGGTGAGGCAGGTAACAGACAGTTGAGTCCCCCGAAGGCGGGACTGTCACTGACCTCATATGATCCAATTTCAAATATTCCCCAACCACCCCGTCGTAAATGGTCTTTATGTCTGGTTTTCGCAGAAGAGAAGCCTCGTTACGAAGGTATTGTCGTAAGACATTCGGCCTGGATTCTCCCAAATTGAGCTGTCCCTTGAATTCAGTTTTAATGTCCGAATTCCTGCTAGTCGTCAGTCTGTAATTTTCCTCACAGTATCTATCAGCAGGAGACATTATATTGCGTTTAGGAGTTTCCTCGAGTTCCCGAAATCTCAAAAGATTCTTGTTCAAACTATCCTCCACAGAAGAAACCAACGTAGTCGAAAACGCCTGAACATGTGAGGAGGAAAAGGGACCAGTAATAATCCATCCAATGACCGTGTCCTGTGCCAACAAAGAACCTAACACATTCTGGTGGATACCTCCTAAAAGAATTCTCGGATAGAGATCTGCACCCAATAGTATGTCGACCGGACGACAATCAAAAAGATTCGAATCTGCCAATCGAATATTTGGCAGTTGAGCAATAAGTTCGGCATTAACCGAAAACGACGGCAGATTGCCGGAAATGTCAGGGAGAACTAACGCCTCAGTTTCCATCGACAAGGAAGCATTGAGCGGAGAACCAATGTTGAGCTAACAGATTTTCCTTGAAATAGCACCAAACGACTGGTTAACACCAGAAACTCTGACGTCTGTCGACTGCACCGAAAGTCTGAGACGATTCTGTAAACGTTCGGTAATGAACGAGGCCTCAGATGCAGGGTCGATGAGGGCCCTGGCTGAATACGGAGTACCCTGATGAATGATATTCACCATTGCAGTTCCTAGGAGCACCGTCCTATTCTGCGAAGTATGGAATACCTGCCTATTCAGGGGTGCGTTAGAGGAAACGCCAGTAGAAGTGGAAGGGCGCATCGGTGATTGGGGAATTAGTGGGACGTATACCTGGAACTGAACCAGCAGCCGAACTTGCAGAAGCTACGACATTAGCCGAATCATCGTTGCGATGTATAAGGGAATGATGTCTATGTTCGCACGAGGAACACGTGTGTTTACTAGGACACGTCTTGACCGGGTGCCCACGACGGAAACAATTCACACAGAGACCGTGCTTCTTAACTAATGCAAACCGCTCACTAACGGAAAGTTTCTTAAAACGAAAACAATAGTAAAGGGGATGACGACTGAGAAGACCCCGAAGCGGCAGCATTCGCGAAATGCGTCTTCACCCTCTTGTCCGCAACTTTTCTTGTGGAATCTATGCCCTTATGGTCCCGAAGACAAGTTAGTGTTTGAATCCTTTCCTTAAGAAAGAGATCCATATCTTTCCACAAAGACAATGCGGACTTGTCCTTAACTCCTTGTTCCCACAAAGTCACTGTAATCCTCGGTAAACGCTGTATGCAAATAAAAACTAAAATCGGATCCCAATTATCAGTTACCACATCATAAATGGACATTGCCGAAAGCATCCCGTTTATACCACGTTGAAGAGTCTTCAACCCTGAACTGGACTCACTCTCCAGGACTGGAAGATCGAAAAGCATCTTGAGCTGATTATTCACCAATAAACTTGAATTATCATAAGTATCACTCAAGGCCTTCCAAGCGAGGGAGAAACTGCGATGAGTAAGCGGAAATTTCGAAACTATTTCCCTCGCCTCCCCATCCGTCTTCCGAATCAAGTGGCATAACCGTTCAATATCACTGAGACGGGAGTTATTCACGTAGACGGCGGTAAAAATGTCCCTAAAAGTCGGCCACGAAAGATAATCACCGTGGAAATTATCGGTATCGCATGGTGGCAAAGTAAGATTATGAACAACGTTACTAGTGGCGCTAGCCTGATCAGCCCTATCCAAAAATGACCCTCTGTCACCCGAAGGCCGATCTGACGTAAGCCCAGACCGCGGAGAATTCGCGACACTCCCGGAACCCCCTGCCTCCGAATGAAGCGGCGGTGTAGGTAGCGATAACTTGGGAGGAGAACGAAGTTGATCCAGCTTTCTATTAATGGACGATAGGGTGTGTACGTACGCCCTATATGCCGTATCATATTTGCCATCTGCTGAATCAATGTCCTCCTTACACGCGTCATCTGACGTTTGAAGATAAGTAAGACAGTTATCGATCATTTCCTTGGCCTTACTCCATAGAGTCTTTACTTCCGAGCCCTGTATCTCCAGGGAAAAATGTCGATGTCCTCATCCCGTAGGATAGTGAAGGCCGCATCGAATTTCACCAAAGCATCGGAAGCTCTGATAAAGAAATCGAGTGGAGTAAGAGCCATATTAACAACGTAAGAAAATAAAAATGTCCGTTAAATTTAAGAAAAGTAGCCGAAAATATTATCAAAAGAATAAAGTAGCTAGAGAAATTCTAAAAATATCGCAAACTGTATATGAAAATAAACGAAAACTTTCTAGAAAATACGAAAAATGAGAATTAATCAAAAACTAGAGAAATTGTACCTAGTAGCACGAAACTACACGAAAAGTTATTCAAAAAGGTAATAAAGTCGAAAATTTCCCAAAAAATACTATAAGTCCACTTGACCGACGGTAGGGTGCACGGACTGTAATATGCTCTACGCGTTTAGTTAACGATCAAGAAGTAACCGAAACCCGAAAACGAATTAAAATTATAAATTTCAAAAAATTGTGTTTTGTATTTTGTTCGGCTTGAGGTCAGTTTTTTCAAATAATAAAACAAAAATGACTATTTTATTATTTTCTTGTTTTTTATTTCCCAATATTTCGACCAACTCCGTTGGTCATCTTCAGGGGTCTATTACAAAAAACACAAATTATTCAATTACAAGTTACAAGCATTAACAATCAAAAAATATCACAATATTTATATTTAGATAAAGATGTTTAGATATTTAGATAAAGATAAAAGAAAAACCAAAAATACTGACCAAATATGTAGACGACTTATTCGCAATTGTAAAGCGTAGTGAAGTAGAAGCCATACTTAACGCATTAAACTCTTTCAACCGACAAATACAATTTACGATGGAAAAAGAATTGGACAACAAACTACCATATTTGGATTCGGTGATAATTAGACAAGGGAATCTGCTGAAAGTTGACTGGTACCAAAAGCAAACGGCTTCCGGACGTCTAATTAATTTTTATTCTAAGCACCCAAGACGAACAATCATAAACACCGCGACGAATTTTATAAACAGGGTCCTACAAACCAGTGATAAGGAATTTCACGAAACAAACAAATCCAAAATTAGAAATATACTGCGTATGAACGACTTTCCCGAAAAATTAATAAGTAATCTAATCAAGCGAACGACGGAAGAAAAACTTAACAAAAATGACGAAAGACCAAGCAAAATTTATAAATCTACAACATACATTCCAGGACTATCCGAAAGACTAAAACATTCTAATATTTACGACAAAGAAAAATTTGAGTTGGCATATAAAACACACAGGACCGTCAACCAACTATTTAGTAGGACAAAATCAAAAATCAAGAAAGAGGAGAAACCAAACGTCGTGTACAAAATAAAATGCAATGGTGACAAGTCCGACATATGCCAGAAGGTATATGTCGGCACTACGAAAAACAAATTGAAAACCAGACTTTCATCACACAAAACCGAACACAAATCTCTTGACAAACCCATTGAGCAAAAAACTGCCCTTGCAGCCCACTGTACCTTGACGGGACATAAACCAAACTTTAATGACGTCGAAATATTAGCGGAAGAGAATAATTAGACAAGGAGATACACTTTGGAAATGCTAAATATAATTGACGTCTCCCCTGGAAAAAGGCTTAATTATAAGAGAGACACAGACGGTTGTGCTCAAATATATAGGAACACGGTGGAAAAACATAGACGACAAATTAGACAGTAGTTGACACAAGCTTGCAGAGAGTGGCAGGAGAATTTTCCTATTGTGAAAAACTTTTTAAAAATGTAAATATAAATATTGTGATATTTTTTGATTGTTAATGCTTGTAACTTGTAATTGAATAATTTGTGTTTTTTGTAATAGACCCCTGAAGATGACCAACGGAGTTGGTCGAAATAATAAAATAGTCATTTTTGTTTTATTATTTGAAAAAACTGACCTCAAGCCGAACAAAATACAAAACACAACACATCAAAAAGGTCAACCATACATACCACTAACATTTCAAAAAATTTCTAAAATTATTTTTCCCCGACAACAAACGGACCCGCGCGGTACCTGTAAGGGTTAATAAAATGCAAAACAAAGCAATTCAATATAGATATGTATGTATATAAATGAGTGCAGTAGTGGATGAGCAAAACGGACAAAATAAAATCAAGCTTGACCGTGGGTTTTGTTGTTGTTACAACTCCCAACCAAACGTTAGAAACAGATGTTCTTTGGGGAGTTGTTATTGTTTTTTATTCTAGTTCGTCACTAAGAAGGAGTAATGATAGTTAGTACCCGTGTGAGAACGATTGAATTTAATTCAATTTGTTGCAAAACGAAAAAAACTCCACTGAGCAAAAAAAAATGATTTTATTGGAAATCACCACTGCTCAGCAATTAATATATATTTTTTTTAATATTTCACTATTTGTTTGCTGATTGTTTGTTTTCTTTTAAATATTCTGTATGACAGACAGACGGACAATCTGCATACGAAAACCGCACGAACAAAACGTATGTATGTACGTATACGAGTGCGTGTAGTGACGTTCACTGTGATCCCAGCAAACATTTGGAGTCCGATATGAGTCCGATTGGACTCATAATTCGGAGTGTGAGCGCTCATTATGAGTTCTTTTAGGAGTCCAATTTGAGTGTGTTTCCCTTCTTGCGATGGTCGTCATATATGAGTCCGAATTCATATACCATATGAGCCTCTTTTAGGAGTCATATATGACTCATATTTTTGAGAAAATAAGAGTTCTTATAGGAGTCCAATATGAGTGTGTTTCCCTTCTTGCGATGGTCGTCATATATGAGTCCGAATTCATATACCATATGAGCCTCTTTTAGGAGTCATATATGACTCATATTTTAGAGAAAATAAGAGCTCCTATAATATATTTGTTTCTTTTATAGTAAAACAACAGAGAATAATATCAAGAACATAAATTATTTTTAATACTAAACAAATAAAGTAAAATTCAGTTTTTATTCAATTTTGGTAAAAAAAAAACAAAAATTTAAAAATTATATATAAATATTCCTTTTTTTAAAAAATACTTAAAAAACTAATTAGATTCCTTGTTTTGAGTTTTCTTATTTCTATATTTAACTCGATCTCGCGCTGTTTGAAACCACTTTATTGTTATTTTCTTAAAATCCACCTCATTGCCAAATTTTCGAGAAAACGCTTCTATAACAATAATAAAAAGTGAATTAAGAGCACCAAACCGCATTTAAAAATGATTACCCTTAAAAGCACTTGTTATGGCCATATTTTGATAATGACGAATCTGCCACAGCAAAACATTTTTCGTCTACATTCATTCTTTTTAATGATTTAATCACCGCTATTGCCTCTTTATGGTCTTTTCTTCGTGACATTAAGTAGACAAAAACCTCTTAATGTTCTTTATATTTTAGATATTTATATTAAATTATATTTTTATTCACTAACCACACTGATTTTTAGAAAAATAAAGCTAGTTAATCTTTTTGATGGTAAAAACTATTCTTTACACTTCAACAGTTGCGCTTATACTGAATTTTTGTTCATCGATGAACGCAGGTGTTCGTTGGTCGTTGAATTCGGGGAAACACAAGTAACGGCATTTCCAAAATACAATACACTCCGCTTCACTTGAATAGGTAATACATTTTTAGAAAACCCCAGACCATCACACCCCCTTTACGGCTATGATGGCGACACAAAAAACGTTCCTCTTTTCTAAAATCGTGATAATAATAGTTGAAATCATCAGGGCCATCAAAATTAAATTTATTTTCATCAGAGAACACCACTAAAGTTATAGGCCTTTCTTTGTATAAAAAATGTATTACCTATTCAACTGAAGCGGAGTGTAATTGCAAGAGATGATGACTAATAACTCTGAGCCTCATATTTCCTACATTGTTTCCACTCATTTCTGACTCATTTCGGACTCATAACTCTGAGCCTCAAATTTCCGCCATATTTAATACTCATTTCGGACTCATAATTCTGAGCCTCATATTTCCTACATTGTTTCCACTCATTTCTGACTCATAACTCTGAGCCTCAAATTTCCGTCATATTTAATACTCATTTCGGACTCATAATTCTGAGCCTCACATTTCCTACATTCTTTACACACATTTCGGACTCATTTCGGACTCATAACTCTGAGCCTCATATTCCCGTCATAATTTATACTCATTTCGGACTCATAATTCTGAGCCTCACATTTCCTACATTCTTTACACACATTTCGGACTCATTTCGGAATCATAACTCTGAGCCTCATATTCCCGTCATATTTTATACTCATTTCGGACTCATAATTCTGAGCCGTCCGAAAATGTTTGCTGGGATGAACCAGGGACCGAAAACAGGCAGACGTCGACCTGGTGGAGTATGTGTTGTTGTTGTTCCCAAACGAGAAATGGAGCAAAAAACGCAACAACAACAATCAAAGCGAATTAGCGGGAGACAAACAAAGCACAATACAATAATGTATGTTTATTTGTTTTTGCAAAAACCCACCACCAATAGATTGATCGACACTTGTTTTTACTTGCAATTTTTCACTACACTACACTTTTCAAAAATATGTTTTAATAATTACTTCACGCGGTATGAATGCTTATAAACGAATCACGGTGTTGTAACGATAAAATAATATTGACAAATTTAATAATTTTATGTATGTTTATTTATTATTATTTATTTATTTTTTTTGTGTGGAAAGAAACACTCGCGGTTGCTCACTTTTTAAAAAGAACTGAATGTACGTACCTTTTATTAGTGATAAAATATATGTATGTGTGGATGAATGTGTGCAATGATGTTGGCTGGCCAAATTGATATTGTTGATGCCTTTTTGGGAAGAGGGAATAGGGGAAACCAAATTAAATGTTTTGAAATCTCTCTTTTTGCCAAGATCCGGTTCGTAAAGGACCAATGTTTGCGTAGCAGTAGGAAATAAAAATGAAACGCAAAGATATTAGGTTTTTCAAAGAATAAATTCAAGAAATTGAGCTTTATTGGATAGATTTTACCTTTTTGTACAAAATGGTGTGTGATCGATAGAAGATCCGAAACGAGAGTAAAAAACTTAGCTTACAAAAAGTAACGAAAAGCCAAGATGGGGCAAGGGGGCAAGTCACAGTAGAAGCCGACCTGGGATCAACGGTCCTAATTAGGGGGAGGGAGGTCCATAAGGACAATTTAAGATAAAGAAAAAGCGTTCAATACTCACCCTATCCTGTATCTTTCTCTAGGGCTCGGATCCTACTTGTGTTACTTTTTGTAACAGCAACAACTGGAAAGATTGTGGACTACTCGAATTCGGATTACATTCCCTTAACGGATGGAAACACAGTTATTTGGAAGGAATTTAAGTTCCTAAGACATTCATCGGACTTAGCCATGTACTCGGAAATTGTCGAGGAGACAAAATCACTCATGAATCAATTCCCTCTGTCCCATATGAAAAAATCCTTGAATCCGATATAGGCCATATTACATCACTGCTAGAAACTGTAACCATTCACCATAGGCAGACACGGAGTCTTAATATTTTGGGAACAGCTCTTAAAGTTGTTGCCGGGACTCCTGATTTTGCTGACTTCGAAGCACTAAAATTTCGGCAACAAGAGATTAATGAATCAATTAACCGACAGGCAGTTATTAACACAAGAGTTCAGGAAAAGATTAATAATATAACAGAATCTATAAATATTATCATGAAATTTGCAAAGGAAAAGCAAATAGAAACAGGACAGAACAGAATGGTAATCTCAGAACTTGAAATGTTAATGTTATCAATAACACTCGCAAAAATCCAAATTATAAACCCTGCAATGCTTGATTCAGAAGATTTAAATCAAATTTTAAAGGAGCACTCTACCAGTATAACAATAGCAGACTTAATGGAAGTTTCATTTGTCACTGTTCTGTTAGATTATAAATTTATACACTTTATTATTAAGTATCCTGATCCTAGCATTGTTTGTAAAAAGATAACTCCGTTTCCTGTTCAGCGAAATGATACCATACTGCATTTTGCTGGATATGATAATGTGGCGGACTGTGAAAATAAAATCGTGCCAATTGGAAATTGTACTGTTACACTTACCGCTACGTTCTGCAAAGAGCTACCCTTCACAACTTGTGCGCAACAACTACATTCTGGAGGCATTGCTCAATGCAATACCCGTCCCAGTCACCTAGTGCCATTGGAGGTGGTAGACGATGGTATCATCATAATAAATGAGGACACAGCTACAGTAAGGATAGGCAATGAAACAGACAAGCTTATTCATGGCACCTTCCTGCTGACATTTGCCGATGAAGTTCACATAAATGGGTCTCAATTCAGAAACACAAAAAACATCATACGACGACACCCAGGCTCCGCATCATCGACTATGTTAAATATAACCGGACACCATGAGATTTTGAGCTTGCCCTATCTTCAGAGGTTGAACTTCGATAACCTACACTACATTAACAACGTCGAAAAGAAACTAATTCGCTCTGGCTATCGGATTTTTAATTCGCAAGAGGTATCAAAATTCAAACAAAAAGAAACAGATTTCGTCCCTGAAAATTGTACTGGACACTTTAAGGAAAACCGAGGGCGGCCTTCAATCTAGCGAAGGAGGAGTTAACACATCCGGCCAGGCATAGTTCACTGACTCGGTGATCATGCAATTCAAACCCAATCCGCTTTAACATAAGTGCTGGCTCAGCGATTATAGGTTAAGGCTAGCTTCATGATAAGAATATTTTGTATTTTTAGTTTAGTCTGTTTTGAGCAATAAACTTGAATGGTTTACCCATAAAATGAGTGCTTAATTTTCGTGACATCGCACAAGATAAGTACGAAACATTAACTTATACATTCCTCTGATCTAGGGATTTTTCGAAATTCGTAGTTTTTGGGGTTAAAATGGAAAAAGGGGATAAAAATTGTACCTACTAAATGACTGCAGCTAAAGTCATAAAATTCGGAGCATACATTCCTCTGACTCTGTAGACACAAAAATAAAAGTTTTTTTCCAAAATCGTACTTTCAAGGGATAAAATGGGAGCAGAGGGATAAAAATGGTACCAACTAAACGGCTACAGCTAGAATGATGAAATTCGGCGTGTACATCCCTCTAATTTCGTAGACACGTAAAATAAAGAGATTTTAGAAAGTCGTACTCTTAAATGGTAAAATGGAAAAAATGGTACCAACCAAATGACCGCAGCTAGAATCATGAAATTCGGTGTATACATTCCTCTGATGCAGTCAGACACGCAAAATAAAAAGATTTTTCCAAATTCGTACTTTTTACTTTGCGGCAAAAATAGGTTGACTTATGAAGTTAAGTCTCACCCTCTGTACTTTAGATTGGATTTTCAAAATTTGTACTTTTGGAATTAAAATAGGATGGAAATACAACCAGCAGCAGTAGCATCAACTATCTTCCAATATTTATGGTATTAAAGCATTTTTGACTATTTCTGTCATATATTTACTTGGAATGCAATCCATGTTGGAGGGTATATAAACGCCGTTTTTACTTGTTTTCTTTACAGACTTTTAAAACATCAACCTACAAGCCACTGCGAAAAGCTTTTGCTTTGTAATGAATGCTTGCAATATAAACATTTGGAGTACATGGCGAGAAGACATAAAATAGAATGCAATTAGATTGTAACAGAAATGCCACTTCCAGAAAAGGCGGGGTTGCAGTTCACGCAATACAAAAGGATGATTGATGTTCCATTTACAGTCTATGCGGACTTTGAGTGTATTATTGAAAGTATAGATGAAGAAGTAATTTCGAGAAGTATGCTAAAGAGCAAATATATTCCATGTGTCTTTAACTATTACATTAAATGTAGCTTTAACTACAGCTTAGATAAGATTAAAATATACACAGGGAATGATGCCAGCGAAAATTTGCAAAGTATCTGTATAAAGTAAAAATGAAATGTAAAAAATGTATGAATGGATTAACACCCAGCGATGAATATATTTATCAAAATGCATCTGAATGTCATATTTGCAATAAGTCGTTAGGAGGTGATAAAGTATGGGATCACTGTCATCTGACAGGTAACTACAGGCGGCCAGCACACAACGAGTGCAATTTACAACACCGTGTGCCTAATTTTATACAAATTTTATTCATAACTTCTCTTCTTACGGTTGTCACATTTTTTGTTAAAGAATTGGTGAAACTTTCAGGGACTATAAAAGTGATTGATTAAACAAGGAGTTATACGTATAGCTTTCTCATATATCTCAAAAGGGGGAAACAGCAATTTAGAATTTAGTTTTTTTAGACTCAATAAGATTTATGGATACACTAGCTAGTAATCTTTCAGGTGATGATTTTCATATCGTTAAGTAACAGTTCACAGACATAAATAAATTTATGTTCATGAAAACAAAAGGAGTAGTTCCTTATGAATATTTAAATTCTTTTGATTGCTGATTTCAGCTCAAAGCTATTTTATCCCAATCATTATAGAGTTCTGAAGCAATGTTGGGCCAATGGTTTAATTCTGAAAAAAGTTCACCGAATTTTCTCGTTTAGTCAGGAACCATGGTTAAAAGTGTATATTGATGAAAATACTAAACATAGAACGGCAGCAAAGAATAATTTTGAAAAAGATTTCTTTTAATTACTTAGAAATTCTGTCTATGGAAAAGCCATGGAGAATGTATATAAGAAGAAAGACGTACGTATAGTAACAAATGTATAATATGTATGATTTTATGCAGCCCAAATTTGGTTACCAGTTAGCCCTAAATTATATGGACTCTATTTTTTATACAATATGTGAAGCAGACTTTTATTCGAAAATTAAAGTACCCAAAAATAATAGATTTAAAATACCACAATTGAATAAAAAAGTATTCGGTATGATGAAAGATGAGAATTGTGGGAAGATTGTTGGACTTCGGTCAAAAAGGTACTGCTTTACGAATGAGAATGGTGAATAAATAAAAGAATTTAAAAAGTCTAAATTAAAAGGTCTAACTATAGTATGGCCAACTATAGAGACCGTATGTTAAATAAAAAAGTATATATTGATATGCTGACATTCAAATCAAGGATGCATCAAATATAAACAAATAATTTAAATAAGCTAAGCTACAATGACGATAAGAGAAAAATTAGGAGTGGTAGTATAAATACAAAATTAGAAATGTAAATATAGAATTAGACGAAGAAATCTAAATAAACAATAATCCAGACAGTACCAGAAGAAGATGATGACGATTGTTAATTCATAAGAATGATTTTTAACGTTTTCATAAATGTTATATACATTTTTCATACTATTCAATAAAAAACAATTTGTTTGCTGTTAAAAAAAATATAATAATTTGATTTTATTTATTAAATTCTTAAATCCAGTTAATGGTGTGTAATCTAATAAACGATCATGAAGTATTAAGCACTATTCAGCTGTATTTTCTGGAATTGATTTACCGGTTTCAAACTCAAATTTCTCTCATATAATAGCTTTGTTGAAACTTGACATACATTTCATATAGAACATCATAGCGATTATAGTCGAAATTTAAGTTCAGATAATCATATGGATACGAATCTGAATTTAAATAAACTTTAATGTTTTTTAAATTGCTTTGATGAAATTTGTGTCCTCTTTCTAACGCAAATTAAATGTAACGTGGTCTTTCTCTTTTAGCACTAAGCATTACGTTCCAATTATGTTTTACTCCTCCGTGGAAAGTTGGATTGAAATGACAATCATAGCTTCACATTTTGTTTAACAGATTAGAAGAAATTAGAGTTGCACTTAACGTACATTACTCTCGACTGGCTGCAGTTCACAAAGCAGCAGCAGATAATTTCTTCTCGGACGTTAGAGATAAATGTTTTATCTCGGAGGGGTTTAGAAATAGAACTACCAATTACTCTTTACGATAGAATAATATGTGTGGATACTAAACTTCCTATAATCATGCCACAGTCATTGATCAAATTTATCGGCTTAGCCTCGAAACTCCTACCAGAGTTTGACGGCAACCCTGAACATTTGAATTCTTGTTTAGACGCTCTAGTCTTGTAGACTCGATAAAAGAGGGACATGAAGTCGTGGCCATAAATTTAGTAAGAACTAAATTAAATGGCAATACACGAAATTTAGTAACAAATGAATCCACACTGACTCAATTGTCAAAAAACTTAAATCGTTCGTGAAATGCTAATTGACAGAGGTCATAACGGCGAAAATTATGAATATAAAACAGAATAATAATACAACCAACGCCTATACGGCGGATATAGAAATGCTGACCAAATGTTTAGAGTGCATACCTCAGTGATGGACTGCCAACACAAACTGCGTCAAAATATGTCATTCAGACTGCGGTGAAGGCTATGACAAAAAACTGCATCCGAGTTAAACTCCTAATGGAAGCAGGAAACTTTGAAAGTATGAATGATGCCGTATCAAAGTTTGTTAACTGTTATAGTGTATTTCAATTAAGACACGGCTTTAGAAGAGGAAGGTAAATGAAAATTACTATAGTGGCAGCTGCCAAAGAGGAAACCGTGGCCAATCAAATTATCGCGACAGAGGCCGAGGTAAATATTATAGACAAAACAATAGTGAGAACAGTGGAACTGACAACCGCAATGGCGGAGGAAACCAAAGGTGAAATAATGTTCACCTAATGCAACAAGACATTTTCAATGTCAACTTAAACCTCAGTAGTTTAATTTTTACCCAAGCAAGCTTTAGTGACAATGTTTTGACAGCCCTTGTAGATACTTTCGCTGATGTATCCCAAAAATGAAGCATATGTTTCACTGATATTATAACATCAGAACAATTAATATAAATGGTATTGGTCAAGGTTCCATAACAACACGAGGAACCGTTAGAATTGATTTGAAAATAGAAAATATTCTAATCGAACATGTTTCCTTTCATGTTGTGGATGATGGTATTCTTGGTTTGGATTTTGTTAAACGGTATAATTGCATTTTGGATTACCAACATGATAATGATTGGATTATAATAAGACCAGATAATTTTTCTGAAGATATTGCTATTCCAATTCACAATGCACCAAAAGATAATTCGTTTGCATTACTCGCACGTTCAGAAGTGATACGAAGTATGAAAATGCAATCCTTAACGGAAGACATTCTCATTCCAAATCAAATGATATCTGAAGGAATATTTATCGCTAACACTATAGTTAATAAATCTAAACCGTATTTTAGAATTGTAAATATAACTAACCAAAACATCATTATTAATTATCCTCAAATTGAGACAGAAAGTCTAAACGACTATGAATTTATTAATTTATCAAATGCCTGTTTCCGAAATTCTAAGGAAAAACTTGACAAATCATCCAAAAACTTTCAAAATTTTATCAAAAAGGAATTATAATCTCTTTGTTCATAATATATTGATGTGTTTGCTCTTGAATCAGATCAAATATAAGTAAATAATACCTACACAGAGAAATTAAGACTAAATGACACAGAACCAGTGTTTGCGTAGCAAGGATGAAAATAAATAAAAATACGAAAATTTAATATTTTCAAATAAAACTCAGTTCAATTTATTGTCGTAAACAATATTACCTTTTGTACAAAAGTTTGTGAGGGTGTTGTCTGGACGAAATCCAAAAGAACAAGAGATTCACAATAACGAGTAAAAACTAGAGCACAGCTTAGATGGAGAAAGGCGGCTCTCAGTGCATTCGCTACTCGTTAGAAGGTGTTACTACTCTTTTTGTGCGTAATATCACAAAGTCGTATGAAGAAAGTAGTAGACAAAATCTAACGTAGGGGAATAAATAAAGGAATGCCATTTGACCGTAGGCCGCACACCAAGAAAAGGTGGAAGTTGAGAATGACAACATTTGTAATTAAACATTGCCGCCCGCCTTGCAACATCCCGCTATGTTGTAAAGAAAGTTAAACAATTTCAATCAAACCCTAATGTAATATAAATATGTATATACACTTATTGATAAGGCAAATAAAAGGGGTAGTTGTCAGTTTTATGAGCATTTATTTACGATTTAATTTTTCTTACATACTAATTAACAAAAACCCTATATAGCTCGTAGAGCCCAGATTCGCAGTACCACAGCTCGTAGAGACCATAAGTACTGCTGACCACACCATAGACGTCGACTATTCGAGCCCGGAACGTTAGACGCCGTGACATCAGCAGGAGCTGAATCAACCCCCGGCGGCGGGACAACTGAGAGCGCCGGTACGACACCCTGAAAGGGCGCGACGACTGGGGTTATCCCGACGTCAGGGGCCTGCTCGACAGCTGGAACCGACTCATTCGGAGCCGTTACCACGTCTAACTGAACTTCGGCGGAGCCTTGATGTGGTCCTACTACTACCTTCACTATGCTTTCCATTGTACTACGAAAATAGAAATGGCGCGATAGTATTACAAAAAAAACTTTAAATTACTGGGTCAAAGTGACCAGCTTTACTATAGGTCGTCTTACAACACCGTTTCCCGTTCGAATATCCGCGACTCTAACGCGACCGTCGATACCCGGATGGACGTCATTTACCCGACCTAATTTCCACGAAGTGGGAGGCAGTTGTTCGTCTCGAATAACAACTAAATCGCCTATTTGAACATCGCGCTGCGGAAATTTCCATTTATATCTTTTATGCAAATTTTTTAGATACTCATCTTTCCACCGTAGGCAGAATTGCTGAGTCAAAGCCTTAATTTTCCTAAATCGATTCACGATGTGCAATGGCGCTTCTTCTATGACCGGCTCCGGTGGAGCCAGGATCGGCGACCCTATCAGAAAGTGACCCGGCGTAAGCGCCACCGGATCATGTGGATTGTCAGACATAGGACACAGAGGACGGGAATTCAAACAAGCTTCGATTCTGGAAAGAACCGTTGAAAATTCTTCAAACGTATATTTGAAGTTTTGTGCTTGCTTGCGGAAATGCAGCTTAAAGCTTTTCACCGCAGCTTCCCAAAGCCCACCCATATGAGGGGCTCCGGCAGGAATGAACTGCCATGAAAGTTCTTGATACTGGAATGCGGAACAAACCTGATCTCGACTCTCACGAAGCACACACTTGAAATCCCGTTCCAATTCCCTAGAAGCACCAACGAAATTAGTGCCGTTGTCCGAAAATATGGATTTTGGACAACCACGACGAGAAATAAATCTATGAAATGCGGCTAAAAAGGTTGTCGTTGACAAATCTGAAGTAGCCTCGAGGTGTATTGCTTTCGTAGAAAAGCAAACGAAGACGCAAACGTAACCTTTTGTTATTCTACATGCCCTACCAGTAAAAGATTTAACTTCGAAAGGACCCGCAAAATCTACGCCAGTAGTGACAAAGGGCCTTGTGATAACAGTTCTCTCCGGAGGAAGAGCGGCCATAATTTGAGTGCAAGATCGTCTTCTGTCTATCCAGCAGCGTTTGCAACGATTGATGGTCGTTCTGACTAAAGAAGTCAGACGTGGAATCCAATATTCAATACGCAGAATGCGAAGCATTAATTGGTTTCCACCATGAATAGTTATCACATGAACAAACTGTACTAAGAGCTGAGTAAATCTACTAGCATAAGGCAAAATAATTGGATGTTGCTCGGAATATGACAGACTGGGCGATCTAACCAGTCTCCCGTGTAGCCGCATGACCCCCGCTTCATCCAGGAATGGATTTAGCGGCAAGAGCGAACTCTTACGATCTAATGGTCTTTTTTGCAACAAACAATCATATTCATCCGCGAATAATGCCTTCTGCGCCAGTGAAGCCAGACGTAGCCTGACGGCTTTCAGCTCAGAACTCGAAATAGTCGAATCTCGGAAAAGATTATTACCCCTATGAGAAGGATGAGTTCTATAAAAATATCGAAAGATATATGCCACAACACGTAAAGCTCTATCCCAAGACGAAAATCTTTCAAGGATATCCTCATAGTTCGTAAAGAACGATGCATGACTCTTGACAGCACGTAATTCAATATCGGTGTCGAGAGGAGCTAAATCCCTAATATCCCATTGAGCGCTATCTAAGCGGAGCCATTGTGGTCCATGCCACCAAATCTGAGACGTGGCTAGCTCTGCAGGCGAAAGCCCGCGGCTACCTAGATCAGCAGGGTTATCCTCAGACCGCACGTGATACCAATTGTGGCCACCTACATTCTCCTGAATCCTGCATACACGATTAGCAACAAATGTAGTCCACGTGCAGGGAGTTTTCCTAAGCCAAGAAAGGACGATCGTAGAATCAGTCCAACAATAAACTCTTTGAAGATCTATATCTATTTCCCTCATGATGGTTTTCAACAACTCGGACGCCAACACAGCGCCACAAAGTTCTAAACGTGGCAAAGAAATTGATTTAAGTGGGGCAACTTTCGTTTTACCCGAAAGTAAATGAGTAGTAATATCCCCATTCGGTGCTACAATTCGAATGTAGACCACCCCCGCGTATGCCTTTTCTGAGGCATCAGAAAAAACATGAAGTTCAGCTGAACAACTGGGAGAATATCGAACCCACCGAGGAATCTGAATGGAATTCACTTCCTGGTAGTTATCAACAAACCTCTGCCATTCAAGTTCCGTCGTAGACGGAAGTGAATCATCCCACCCAATATTGTCCAGCCAAATTCGCTGCATAATTATCTTTGCCAGTACTATCACCGGGCCTAACCAACCTACAGGATCGAACAATCTCGCAATAGTGGACAACACTTCCCGTTTTGTATAGTTAGATTTTCGCTCGAGAGGAGTCATACTGAAATAGAATACATCTAACTGAGCATTCCAACGAATGCCTAAAGGCTTAGAACTACTAGCTTCCACGAAAGTGAGAAGCTTCGCATCGACTAAATGTTCCGTAGGAAAACATTCTAAAATAGTCCGGTCATTCGACGTCCATTTCCTCAATTCGAATTTCGCAGAAGACAAAGCTGAAATTAATTGATCACGAGAGGTCAATGCAGTCTCCAGATCATGGTAACCCGTTAAAACGTCGTCAACGTACATGCACTTTCGTAGAATGTGTGCAGCATGGGGAAATTCGTCTTCAGAGTCATCGGCCAGTTGTAATAACGTCCGTATGGCTAGATATGGAGCACAGTTAACTCCAAAGGTTACCGTCTGCAGCTCATAATCTTGAACAATCTTTTGAGGAGAATCCCTAAAGAGTATTCTCTGCAGAGGAGTATGGGCCGAATCGACTCTAATCTGGCGGTACATCTGCGTAATATCGCAGTTGAAAACGAATCTAAATAGTCTCCACCTCAGAATGAGGAGAACTAGATCTAATTGTAAGGTCGGACCTATATGAAGAATATCGTTAAGACTCTTCCCATTTGATGTTTTATTTGAGGCGTTAAAAACCACTCGAAGTTTGGTAGTCTTCTTATCCGGGTTAATTACCGGATGATGAGGCAAGTAACATACTGTGGGGGTTGCCGAAGAAGGGGCTGAAACTGGCCTCATATGGTTCAAGTCCAAATATTCCCTTACCACCCCGTCATAAACTGTTTTGATGTGTGGTTTTCTCAGGAGAGAGGCCTCGTTGCGCAGAAATTGTCGTAAACAATTTCCCCTTGATTGTCCTAAGTCCAGTTGTCCGCAGAATTCAGATTTAATGGGAAGTGTAACAATATATCTCCCCTCCGAATCTCTACGAGTCGTCAGTTTATAATTGTCTTCACAAAATTTGTCCGAAGGAGAAAACATAGACCTTCTCGGGGTCTCCTCAAGTTCCCAAAATCGAAGAAGATTCTTGTTAAGATTATCTTCTTCGGCGAACTCAATGGAGGTAGAAAAAACTCGAATGTAAGAAGAGGAAACGGGACCAGTAATGATCCAGCCAAAGACCGTGTTTTGCGCGATCAATGAACCTAATACGTTTTGAAGAGTTCCTTCCAAGAGAATTCTCGGATAAAGATCTGCTCCCAGTAAAAGGTCCACAGGTCGACAATCAAAAATATGCGTATCGGCCAAACGAATATTTGGCAAACGAGAAGTCACATCTGATTTCGTTGAAAAAGATGGCAAGTTGCCCGAAATATGCGGAAGAACTAAGGCATTAGTTTCCATCAACAGCGCCGTATCCAAAATAGACCCTATACACAACGAACATATTTTGCGAGAAGTAGCCGAGAATGACTGATTTACACCCGATATTCTAGCCTGAGTGGAACTGGCCGGAATGTTGAGGAGATTTTGCAATCGTTCCGTAATGAACGAAGCCTCTGACGCCGGGTCGATAAGAGCCCGAGCTGGGTACGAAGTACCTTGGTGTACGATATTTACCATCGCTGTCCCTAATAACACAGTTCTATCCTGCGAAGCATGATATACCTGTCTATTTATAGCACCAGATGAACCTCCAGAAGAAGTTGACGGCAGGGAAGGATTCACAAATGGAGGATTAGTATGCTGTGTGATCGGAACCAAACTCCCCGCAGGATTCGCTACAACAGCCGAACCCTCAGAATTCGATGTATCACGATGCAAAAGAGTATGATGTCTCTTCTCGCATTTTCCACATTTGTGAATACTTCCACACTTCCTAGCTTCGTGTCCACGCATCAAGCAATTTACACAGCAGTGATGACGTTTGACGGTGTCAAACCGGTCGGAGACCGAAAGGCCCCCAAATCGTGGACAATCACGAAGTTGATGAAATTGTCTGGGACAGAGAATACACAGTTTGTTCTGATGAGAACGAGAAGATCCTGATGAGCCTGCATTTGTAAAATGCGTACCCACCTTCCTACCGTCGGACTTCTTCGTGGAATCGATACCCTTTATGTCACGAAGACATGTCAGAGTTTGTATTCTTTCCGTAAGAAAGAGATCAAAATCTTTCCACAAAGACAAAGCCGACTTATTCTTCACACTCTGTTCCCATAACGTAACACTGCTTTTGGGCAATCGCTGAATACACAAAAAAACTAATATAGGATCCCAACTATCCGTGGCTACGTCATAAATGGACATTGCAGAAATACATCCATTTATTCCGCGTTGCAAATTTTTCAAACCTACGCTACTTTCGCTATCAAGGATCGGAAGATCAAAAAGCATCTTGAGCTGGTTGTTCATCAAGATGCGAGTGTTATCATACACATCTTTCAAGGCTTTCCAGGCTAGAATAAAACTGCGATGGGTGAGTGGAAATTTGGATACAATTTCGCGAGCCTCGCCGCTCGTTTTCCTAATCAAATGACATAACCGTTCAATGTCACTTAAGCGGGAGTTATTAATGTATACCGCTGAAAAAAGATCCCCAAATGTTGGCCATGAGAGGAAATCGCCATGGAAAACGTCAGTATCGCATGGCGGCAACGAAAGGCCGTGAGCCATACTGTTGCTGCCTCCACATCGCTCCTGCTGCTCCCTTATAGATTCTGATCGATCAGAAGGAGAATCCAAATGATCTATCGAATTTGTATCCGTAGAAGTACGGGGCGGAGTCGGAGGGGATGACTTCAGCGGAGCTCGAAGTTCATCCAATTTCCTATTAATAGCAGCGAGGACACGTACAAATGCCCTATACGCTACATCATATTTGCTGTCAGCAGAATCTATGTCCTCCTTCTCCGCATCCTGAGCAGTTTGGAGATGACTAAGACACTTATCGTACCTGTCCTTAACATTACTCCATAATGTTCTCGCTTCTGAACCCTGTATTTCAAGGGAATATATGTCGAGGTCTTCATCCCGTAGGGTACTGAAGTTCGCATCAAATTTTACCAAAGCATCAGTTGCTCTGATAAAGAAGTCGAGTGGAGTGAGAGGCATATTGAACCAAGCGAGAATTAAGTAAAACCCCAAAAAAAGTAAAAACTTTGCTAAATGTATTAAAAAATACCAGGAAAATACACGTAAGTGCCAAATGAAGGAAAACTATTCAAAGTTATCCAAAAAATATTTCAGAAAGAAATCCAAAAACATTCACAGTGTACCGAAAAATACCCTGATTATTTTGAAAAAGCACGAAAATGCTAAATGAATGAAAAATGTCTAGCAATAAGGTAGAACGAAACCCCAAAAATAGTCCAATGTATCGAAAAATACACTGAATGTTCAAAGCTGAGCTCGAAATCTTCCCAAATCAGTTAAAAATACTAAAAAATGAGTTAATTCGAACACGCCCAACCAAATTTCCGCAAAATGTATCGAAAAATACACGAACTTTGGCCAAATTGCTATTAAATTTAACCAAAATTTTAATTAAAAATTATTAAACCTCACAGATTTTTTTCCCAGTGTATCGAAAAATACACGAACTTTTATTTAGAAGCACGAAAATGCCCCAAAATATTTCTCTGTAAAAGAAAGTCAATGGAAAAATCAAAAAAAAATATAAATTCTTATGTATGTTCACTTGACCGAGAGTAGGGTGCACGGACTGTATGATGCACGCAATAAATGTACGCTCGTATCAAGCAAAAAGCAAAACCAAAAATCAAAAATAAACCGAAAACCGAAAATTTTTTTTAAAATATTTTTCTGACAGTATAGAAGACCGACTGTAGGGTACACGGTGTCGCGAAACCAAAAATTTTTACTATATCCGGATAGTCCAACAATAATACTACCCGAGATACGAAACGAAAAAAATTCGATAAAAAATTGCAAATGTAACGAAGAACGACCCACGCTAATAAATTTCAAACCTCACCGAGAACGACCCGCGCTAATAAATAAGAGAAAATATATGTATGGCTGTGTGTGTATTGACGTACGTATGTACTCTTTCATACGCTGCCCGTTGGGTATGATGATGTTGTTTTGCAACTTCGCGCCGTATGGTAGGCAAATGTATGTTGTTGTTGTTTTGTTTATTCTTCTTTTAACCGAGAGTAATGCAATTACTCGTTTGCATACATATGTTTTGTTGTTGCAAAAAAACCACCACCGATCAACGTTGAAAACACAGCACTTTATTTATCTGTTTCAATAATTATTAACAGCACACTTTTCTCTTATTTCACTCACTGATAAATATTTTGAATATGCGACGGCAATATTTTAATATTTATCTTTATTTTCGCGTAACGAAAATATGTTCTAATGTACGGATGTATGTCCGTCCGTCTGGATGTATGAGAATCACACAAAGACACAAACCGACGCGGTACCGATGTTGTAAAACGACCGTTTTATTATTATTTTTTTCGGAAATATATCTCTTTATATATAAACAAAACGCGATATGCTCACTTTTAAATAAAACTGACAATACGCACCTTTTGTTAATAATATATATGATGAAAATGGGTGAAAGAAGATGGCTGATTTATGTGGGTGTTGTTGTTGCTGACGGAGTCAGGTTTGCCTTTGAAGAAAAAATAAAAACCAATTAATTGCTGGAAGCAAGTATCCGGTTCGAAGGACCAATGTTTGCGTAGCAAGGATGAAAATAAATAAAAATACGAAAATTTAATATTTTCAAATAAAACTCAGTTCAATTTATTGTCGTAAACAATATTACCTTTTGTACAAAAGTTTGTGAGGGTGTTGTCTGGACGAAATCCAAAAGAACAAGAGATTCACAATAACGAGTAAAAACTAGAGCACAGCTTAGATGGAGAAAGGCGGCTCTCAGTGCATTCGCTACTCGTTAGAAGGTGTTACTACTCTTTTTGTGCGTAATATCACAAAGTCGTATGAAGAAAGTAGTAGACAAAATCTAACGTAGGGGAATAAATAAAGGAATGCCATTTGACCGTAGGCCGCACACCAAGAAAAGGTGGAAGTTGAGAATGACAACATTTGTAATTAAACAACCAGTATACATAAAAAATGATCTAAGCGATCCTCATACCCAAAAAGATGAAATATACAGACAGGTTGATAAATTGATAAGGGACGGCATATAACCGTCAACATCAGATTATAATAGCCCCATTGTATTGATGGAGATTGGTAGTTGATTACAGACAAATTAAGAAGAAGCTAATTGCGGACAAATTTCCTCTACCAAGGATAGATGACATCCTAGATCAATTAGGTAGGGCGAAAATTTTCTCATCCCTTGATCTGATGTTAGGTTTTCATCAAATAGAACTTGAAGAGGGATCTAGAGATATAACAAATTTCTCAACTGATAAGGGATCGTTTCGGTTTAAACAACTTCCGTTTGCAGAAAATATAATCTCAAAATTCATCCAGAAAAGTGCTCATTTTTCAGTCACGAAGAGACGTTCTTAGGACATAACTGCACGGAAAGAGGTATATTGCCAGATAATAGTAAATATTCGATAATTAAAAATTATCCAACACCAAAGACTGGTGATGAAGCTAAACGCTTCGTAGCGTTCTGTAATTATTAAAGACGCTTTATTCCAAATTTCGCGGAATTATCTCGACATTTAACTAAATTAACAAGGAAAAATAAACCTTTCATTTGGACAACAGAGTGTGAAAATGCATTTCAATACCTCAAAACCCAATATCCAGGATTTTGTATCACTACTGATGCAAGTAAATATGATGTGGAGCGGGTTTAAGTCAGGAAAATGATGGTATCCAATTTCCTTGCACTTCAAGAGCTTTCACAAAACGTGAAGCAAATAAGTCCACAAGAACTTACAGCCATACACTGGGCAATAAATCTTGGCCCTTTTCTTGGCCAAAATTATTAAAACAGCTTTATTTTAGTTTATGTTTAATTTTTTTTTAATTTACTTACATTTCATTATACTACAGCGTTTTATGACATGTTTAGGAAAAATTGATATAGATGAATTTTTAAACTATATTGTTTACATTAACAAGTTAAAACTGCATTCAAAATATCAAACCCCTTTTTAAAACCTAAGGTACAAATAAATTATTTAAAGGATTTATCTAGTAATCTAGAAATTAAGTAAAAATTACGATATCGTGAAAATTTAAAGTTGCATAGTCTATAAATCAATTCCATTTAAATTAAACCCACTTACGCAGTTACATTATTTGGAGCGGAATGTTAATTCCTCTTAAATTCCTCGGCACACTAAAATGTAGGTGTATGTTGTGAAACATTTCATAAACTATAAAAACAACTTTATTTTTAATATTTAACTTTATTTATACCACTTTGATTTAAAGCACACCATGCAATATTACAGTACAGCAAAAAATGCCACGCGTATTGCTTCTAACAACTCGTCGCAAATGTACCCACTTTGTTATACACTCCACGAGAGTATTATGTCTTTGTGCATTTGTTTGTAACACCCAAAAGGAAGCGAGATAGACCCATTGTTAAGTATTCCGATCGACTTAGAATCACTTTTTGAATCGATTTAGCAATGTCCGTCTGTCTGTCTGTCTGTCCATCTATTCTTGTAATCAGGATACAGGTCTCAATTGTAGCCAGAACCAAACGAAACTTAGCACATCTAAGTTCTTCGGGACAAGGACGAACGCTATTTAATTTGAAGAAAATCGGTTCATATTTAGATATAGCCCCCATACGAATTTCACTCCCGATTTGACTCTTTTCACGCTAGATACCACATATTTCAACAGATTTTCTTCAAATTTGGCAAAACATCTTATATTTTCACTGGAAACATCCATGCTGAAAATGGGTCAGAAAAGTTCAGATTTATATATAGCTCCCAAAGGAATTTCACTTACAATTTGACTTTTTCCGCTCTAGAAACCACATATTTTAACAGATCTCTACAAATTTTGCAAAATATCTTATGTTTCCACTAGAAACACCCATTGTGAAAATGGGTCAGATCGGTTCAGATATATATATAACTCCCATACAAATTTTGCTCCCAATTTGACTTTTTCCACTCTAGAAACCACATAATTGATCAGATTGTTTTCACATTTCCAAAATATTTTATATTTATACTGGGAACACATGTAGTGAAAATAGGCCAGATCGGTTCAGATTTATATATAGCTCACATTCAAATTCCGCTCCCGATTTGACTTTTTCTGCTCTAGAAACTACATATTTTGTCAGATCTTCTTCAAATTTGGCAAAAGATCTTATGTTTCCACTAAACAGGTGACGCACGTTTCGTGTTTTGTTTCACTGTCAAACAATTTGGTCTATAATTTAACCATGAATCGTCTTACAAACGAACAACGCTTGCAAATTATTGAATTTTATTATCAAAATGCGTGCTCTGTTAAGAAAGTTCATCGCACGCTTCCATTTTATGGTCAGTTTAATCGACCCACTGAAGCGGCTATTCGGGCTATTGTGACTAACTTTCGCACCAAATTTACATTGTAGGACATTAAACCACCAACACGCTTACGTAGAGTGCGAACTGAAGAAAATATCGCAGCTGTATCGGCCAGTGTTAATGATGACCATCAATTATCGATTCGTCGCCGTTCGCAGCAATTGGGCCTCTGTTACTCAAAAACGTGGAAATGCCAAAATTGGATGGACCATTTGAGGCGCAGTCAATGTCAACATTTGCATGAAATAATCTTCAAAAATTATATGGACCGTACTATCGATTCAAATAAAGATGTCATGCATTTTTCTGAATTTTATGTGTTTTTTTAACTTTCCTATAGCTTTTAAAAATTCACCCTTTATATAGCTCCCATAGAAATTTCGCTCCTGACTTGACTTTTTCCGACCCAGAAACCACGTTTTTTCAGAGAATTTCTTCAAAGTGAGCATAAAACATTATACTTGAATAAAAAGAATCTATTGTCTAAGTGGGTAACATCATTCCATGTTTGGATATAGCCCCAATACAAATATTCATCTCGATTTGACACATTGGGTCGGGTCATATTAGCTGATTACAAAAATCCTTCCCGTTTTCAATTTTTTACCGAATTGAATTGTATTCGGATAGAAAGTGGAGTGCATCATATAGTCGGCCCTGCCCGACTTTAGCTTTTCCTTACTTGTTTTTTTAAGAGACTTGATAAAGTGGCAACATTGTTACCTATTGGTTTTTCTTAAATGAATCAACAAGCTACTTTCTGGTTAATCGAGTAAATTCCATAAAAAAATGTGCTGCTTTTTAGACAAAACCGTTAAGTAGTCATCGGTAACTTCTAATTCATAAGATCTGATAGGATTTTCTATTACTTTGTCACCAATGACATTGTGAAGGATGAAAACTGAATGAAAAAGTCATAGTATGTTCTGTTTAATTATAATTTTTATTTACTTATGCAAGAATTTTGTTTATCTGAGAAGCCCAATCATATTACATGCGCCCTATCACCTTTAGTTTTAATTTCTTTTTCAATCAGATATGTATTAGGAAAGCGAGTTCGACGTATCTACACCTTGTAAAGGGTGTTTTTTATTGAGGTATAGAACTTCGAATTGAAATAAAACACAAGAAAATCGTTTTAATGTCCATCAATTTGGCTTTATTGGAAGGATAATTTTATGCCATTAATGTTTAAATATGATTTCGGGCATGTGGCCGCCGCGGCTGGCTCGAATATAGCCAATTCTACAGGTCCAATTTTCAACCACTTTTTCGAGCATATGGGGCCTTATGTTGGCAATAACGTCACGAATGTTGGCTTCCAAGTCCCCTAACGTTTCTGGTTTGCTCTGCAGCGGCAATTGTTTCTTCGGTGCGCACTGTTCGACGTCTCTGCGAATGCGTATTATCACATAGAGTAAACGTAGTGCGAAAACGATCCATGGTTAACCGAATTAATTGCTCTGATGGACGATTATGTCGACCATAAAATGGACGGAGCTTGCGGTGAACTTCGCGAACTGAACCATTACTTTCGAAATAAATTTGCACGATTTGCAAGCGTTGTTATTTTGTCAACCTGTTCATGATGGCAATCCAAACAAAATATTAATCACTTGACAGCTGACAAAATGGCCGCCAGTTAAAAAAGTGATGCCAACTTAAAGTTCTATACCCCAATAAAAAACACCCTTTAGAATCCGCCTTTGATGGGGTTTCCTTGATAATCCTTGTAATTTGTACAGACCTTATTTTAAATATCTCTGTAGTAAAATTTGGTGTATATCCTTTCTCAAAAATATTTTTATATTTACTGATGCGTACGTAATCTCCGACACGAAACTTTGAAGGTTTAAATAATTTTTGATGTAGACCTTATTCAATAAAGTTGTCTCATTCGTAGAGTTTACATTGTTTGGAGCTTTCTGATTACATTATAGTTTTCCATCAATTTCTTATAAATGTCAATCCAGTGATATGTACCATTATTACTAAATTCTTTCCACATCATTCCCTTCAGAATTCTATTGAACCGTTCAATAATAGAAGCTTTTATTACACTATACGTAGAATAATGATTAATATAATATTTTGCCATAAGTTGTACAAATTTTTGGTTGAAAAATTCTATCCGTAATCAGTTTGTAGATTTTTTGGTATACGACCCAAATTGGTTATTCTTTGAAATGCTTTAGAAACATCAGTAGAGTTTTTTGTTTTAGTAGGTTCATCCCAAGCAATACTTCGAAAATGTGTCGATAACGGTCAGAATATATCTGTAACCTTTATTAAACGTTGAATAATTCCCCATTTCCACCAATCTGCTTGCCATAATTCATCAATACCTTTCTTCACAACTCTTCTACGCTGAAAAATTTTCCGAGCTTGAGAATGAATTTCATTTATTACCGATCTCCTTTCCATCGCCTTTGTTGTCTGTATGTGTATTTTACGTATAAGCTATTTGCAGCCATAACGATATATGTATATATCCTTAATATTACTTGGCAATTCCCGTATAGCCGCTCTAATAGCAGTAACTTCAGTGCTAATACCCCGTCATAGTCGACCTTGTGTACAATCAATTTGCGTCTATAGGTAAACTCTGTTGACTGCGTCTGCTGAGTTAAGGTTGTTATTTTTGTTCACATTGATTCCCAAATATTTCGGAACATTTTTCTTTAACATATCTATATTATATTTTTCCTTAGAATAGTGTTAGTACAATTGATAGTTTTCTAGTGTTAGTAAATAATATAAGCTTCTCTCAATTATTCAATTATAGATATGAAAAAAGTTCTATTAATTCGTTGGGGTCATCCCAGTATTCAGTTCGGATTCTTGAGACTTCTAGATTGAAATAAACTTTTGTTTATTTTAGTATATTCATATTCTTTGTTTCCTTTTATTTGTTCGTCTGGTGAAAATTTCGTTTGTGTGCGTTTGTAGTCATCAAAATGTTTTTATAGAAAAGCAATTCAAACAATCCCTGTGTAAATGCCATGGATCGATTTCCAATAATTATTTCATCGTTGGATAATCCCAAACTGGTGTTACCCAATTCCATTTTAATATTTATGGGCTCCATATATATAATATATTTTACCAGTTCCTTTCAAAAGCAATAAATCAATATCAGAAACATCCGTTTGAGAATAGAATGAGTCTTCTTTATCTCTAACTAGCTGACCCGGCAAACGTTGTTTTGCCTTCAAATTTTATTTATTTTTCGTTGCAGGCAATTCACATTTATTAAAAAAAAAAAAAAAAAATGTGAATAGTATGTGAACTATTAAATGATAAAAAGTATAATTAAGAGAACGTTAGTGTTATTCATTGTAGTGGACTCGGAGAACTTCATCTCACAGGCGTTGCCCTACGTCATTTCAAATTGCAGAAAATCTGTGATCAATTGTCCATTGCAATTATTACTTCTCTTAATATTTTCTGGATGGGTTATGGTGCGTCGATTTTGAATTTTATTTTACCTCATTGAATCACCCTGTGATAAACAATATTTTTTTGTTGTCAGGTGCGAAAACGATCAAAGCGGTGGTTTTCCGACGCGTGAACATGCTGTCGCATGCAGTTGACCGTGTGAAAACATTCATTCTCCAGATTGGCATATCGAACTCGAATGGCATATCGGTTGGAATCATTGGTAATCCAGACACATCCAATGAATTCAAAAACTCAGTTGGATAGTTGCTTGCTTCGTCTTCGTTTGTTACACAGTCGACAGATTTGAAGGAATGCAGTGAAGCAACGATTTGATATTGAATTGTTTAGTTTAAGTGATCCACATCCTTGTTCTTTGCCGATTGTTCTAACCAATGGGCTTAATGCGTTTGTGTCGCATTCACGTTCACGCTGCAATTCTAGTTCGAAAGGGTCGTATGGTCGACGATCTGGCAATGGCATTCCTAACCGTCGGATAGCATTCGTAAATGGAAAATGAGAATATACGCTAAATCGGCGCTCCGTTTCTCGGTCAAACGGTATGCGTAAAATTTATTGCGCTGACCTTCTTGGTGATTTCATTGCGCCGACCTTCTTGGATTGAATCAGCGTTCATCAATGAGATAGCACAATCCAGGCGTTTGTACAGTGAACTTCAATGCACCGTACACATAAACGTCATCGTCGTCGTAATATCACTCCATATCGGGGATATTTCGGGAATTTTCTTGGGTATTCTTCTTGTTTGACCGGCGACCAATCCGAATTGGTATAAACCGATTCTGTAGTTCACCTCTCACAATAGAGTGGTGTACGTCCGTTGCATAC
This sequence comes from Polietes domitor, assembly GCA_947397865.1. Taxonomy (NCBI): domain Eukaryota; kingdom Metazoa; phylum Arthropoda; class Insecta; order Diptera; family Muscidae; genus Polietes; species Polietes domitor. Next base: position 89,352,283 of record OX377618.1, on the reverse strand, counting down.
AAATGTTTTAATATTACTAAAGTTGAATAAATAGATCAAAGCCTTTCCCAAAAACCCTCAATATAGAACATGTGGAATAATTATTTTAGACTCACGTGCAGGACCTGGAACACACTGGGTAGCTTACTACAAAAATCAGAATATTATTGAATATTTTGATAGTTTCGGAAATCTCTAACCGCATTTACACTTATGTTTGCAATTTTTATCTAAAAATACATAAATAATGTGCAAATTCGAACTAAAAGCGATATCTCCGACGTTGTCTCCTTCAGTTGCTTTTCAACTCCACCAGTGAAATGTTTAAATTCGACAGAGCGAAGTCGCAGTAGTTGACTTCCAATATTGACATGGAAATGAGAAGAGCATATATATTAAAGAACTAGCTTTTATATTTGGAATATTTGTGGTACCAAACTAATTTTTATTTGGACCCCCTTTTGATAGCAGATAACTTAAAAGAGATGGATATAAGCGAAATATGTGTTGCAAGAAATTTATAAACGGGCTGGATTGGATGGATGGCACATTAGATTATTGCAGTGTTGGAGACATACTTTCCCAACTTGATAGTTTTAAATATATTTTATACATATATTTGAATATACCCCCATCCTAAGGTGTAACACCTTCAAATATTCGTCGGAGACCCCATATATTCTGTGTCGTGGTAAAATTCAAAGACGATTTAGCCATGTCCGTCTGTCTGTTGAAAGTACTCTAACTTCCAAAGGAAATGCCTTTAATTGTGCACACACATAAAATAGAGGGTATTTTCTAAATTTGTACTTTTAAGTGATACAATTAGAAAAGAGGGATAACAAGTAAAAACTGCATTAATTTCGGCCGGGCCGAACTTTATATTCCCTCCACCATGAATTGCATTCCACAGAGGCTTTCAATTTTCATAGAAGTGCAGGAAAATATATATTGTTTTTAATATAGACAAACCAAAACAAATACAAATATTGAAAAAATCTATATATATATAAGAGAGAGTGGCGTTAGTTACTACGCTTATAACTCAAGAACGCATGGACCAATTTCGATGACTCGCACCAATTCGGATTGGTCGCCGGCCACACAAGAAGAATACAAAATTCCCGAATATCCCCGATTTGTATGGAATGAACCGTATATGTTTACGGTGTATTGAAGTTCACTGTAGAAACGCCTGGATTGTGCTGTCTCAGTGGCAAGGTTAAATTACCACCTTTGTATTTACCACTAGAGCCATTGCATTCTTTGCTTTCCAAAGAATGATGAATGCTTTTACTTGCGACTCATCATTTGAGTCACTTCGAAATATTCATGGTGTAGTGTTGCCAACATTTCGTGCTGCGTGTCAGGAGCTCAATTTGCTAGAAAACTATACGCATTGTGATACGACAAACGCTGAAGCAACTGTTTCTGCATTCCCAAGTAAAATACGCCTGTTATTTGCGACCTTATTGCCACATGTTTTCCATCAAATCCACGTTGATTGTGGGACAAGTACAAGTATGATATGCCAGAAGACATTTTGCATCGAGTTCATGTCCATTCAGAGAATCGCCATATTGAGATGAATGAAGAGATGCACAACCAGGCTTTGGTTTTGATAGAAGGCATGTGTTACCTCATATGCAGCAGTTTGTTAGTCAGGTTAGGAATCCCATTGCAAGATCGTAGACCATACGACCTTTTCGAACTAGAATTGTAGCGTGAACGTGAATGCGACACAAACGCATTAAGCCAATTGGTTCGAACAATTGGCAAAGACCAAGGATGTGGATCACTTAAACTGAACAATTCAAAATCAAATCGTTCGTTCACTGCATTCCTTCAAATCTATCGACTGTGTAACAAACGAAGACAAATCAAGCAACTATCCAACTGAGATTTAGAATTCATTGGAAGTTCCTGGATTGCCACCACACTATTTAAAATTTAAGGTTGTTTCAGTTGTCATCATGCTTTGCAATATCAATCAACCAAAATTATGCAACGGAACGCGTTTAGCGTTCACAAAACTCATGAGCAATGCGATTCACGCAAGAATACTAAAAGAAAAGTTCAAAGGTGAGGAAGTTATCATTCCAAGAATTCCAACCGATATGCCATTCAAGTTCCAATTTCCAATTCGTCTCGCATTCGCCATGACAATCAATAAATCATATTGAGTGTTTGTGGCCTCAGTCTGGAGAATGAATGTTTTTCACATGGTCAACTGTATGTCTCATGTTCCCGTGTCGGAAAAACATCAGCTTTAATCGTTTTCGCGCCTAACAACAAAACAAAATATTGTTTATCACAGAGTGATTCGATAGGATAACGCCTCTGAGACGAAGTTCTCCAGGTCCACTATACTTTTTATCATTTAATAGTTCATATACTATTCACATTTTTTTTCAAGTCATTGTGAATTACCTGCACCGATAAATAAATAAAATTTGTTGGCAAAATAACGTTTGCCGGGTTAGCTAGTAATTTTATAAATAAATATAATATTTGTATTATTTCCAACCACGCATGTAAGGCAAGGATACCAATACGTTTACACTATATATATCGAAATAATACCTCAAGTCAATTAAAAAATAAATATTCTTATATTTATATTTTCAAAAATGCTTAAATGCCATAAATATTGGTAGATAGTGGTGCTACAGTCGGTTGTATTTCCATTCTATTTTAATTCCAAAAGTACAAATTTTGAAAACCCATTATATTACGTACATAGTGCAAAATAGCCTAACTTCATGATTCAACCAATTTTTGCCGCGAAAGTAAAAAGTACGAATTTGGAATAATCGTATTATTTTGCGAGCCTATGTCAGAGGAATTTATACACTCAATTCCATGGTTCTACCTGCGACCATTTGGTTGGAATCATTTTTATCCCCTTTTTCCTATTTTACCCCCTTAAGAGTACGACTCTTTATTTTACGTGTCTATGTATGGAATGTATACACCGAATTTCATGACTCTAGCTGCGGTCATTTGGTTGGTACTGTTTTTATACCCTTTTTCCATTATAGGACCAAAACGTACGAATTTCGAAAAAATACTTTTATATTATGTATATACTAAATCAGAGGAATGTACCCACCGAATTTCGTGTTTCTAGCTGTTGTCGTTTGATATGTACCATTTTTATCCCTTTTTGTCCCATTTCACCCCCTACGAATAAAATTCACTTTATGGTGCACGTTTTTGTTATAGGGGAATGCGCATACCCAATATCAAGCACACGCAAAGAAAAAATGTGAGAAATAATACAGGAAAAGCGTACAATTTACCTAAGTTTCTTAAAAGTTCTTTGGCAACTCATACAGATCACTTGGGTAATTTGGTACCAAAAAAACTACTGCTAGTTATACAATAAAACTTGTGTAAAATTACCTTGTATGGTTGGCTGTATTTCAAATCACTTTGTTCTTTTAAACAATTTGCATTTATCAGTATTTAAAAAATAAAGAACTAAATGTACAAATTGATAGAATATAAGTAATCCAACGCCATGTATCATTTATCTAATTTCGAATGTTTTTTAACTAAATTTAATAATATGAAAGACCTAAATCTTTTAATTGATTTTATATTTCCCACCCAAATAAAAACGATACTGACTTATTTTTAGCATTTTGTTCTTCCGTCTGGAAACAAAATTGTTTATTGTAAATATTATGATATTAATATTTGATACTTCTGTTGCTTTTTGGTGGGGTTGCTGTTGGCGTTGCTGCTGGTGTGTTGATTGGGCATCGAAATACAGATGAGGATGCTGTTGTTGTAGCTGCTGTCTGTCGCGATGAGTTATCAGCAACAATATGGGTTTGTGGTTTCTGTTGTATATATTGTTATTTGACATATTTATAGAAACCTTTGGTCATATTTCTTTTTTTTTGCAAGTATCTGCTACAAAAATCAAGAAATTGGCAACTTACATATTCATACTTACACCATTATCCAACTAACTGATTAATTTTAACAAAGAAACTTGTGTAAAAGCTTCAAATTTCTAAATTGGGAAAAATAACATTGTGGAATATTTTGAGGTACATAAGCACTGAACACCTAGCATGTAAACTTAGTTATTTATACAAAAGACGCACATGCGTAATTTACACATGTACGTATATGACTTTTGTCAACTCTATATAAAAAAGTTTTACAGTTGAATTCGGTATTTTTACACAAGTTTTTTTCTGTGTGTAAGTACAAGCAGACATATTGAAAAATTATGCTTAAATACTTTAAAATATTAGGGGTTATTATGGGTATTTATATTTTTACACAAGTTTTTTTTCTATGTGTAAGTACAAGCAGACGTATTGAAAAAATATGCTTAAATACTCGAAAATATTAGGGGTTATTATGGGTATGTTAAGTCCTTGTGAGGGAAATTATTTTCCCTTTGGGACGATTTCGCCCACTTTCAATCCCAACCGATCTACGACTATAAAATGCATTTATGAAAATTTGGACGTCCTAGCTCCTTTGGTATATATGCTAGCGTGCTTTCAACAGACGGACGGGCGGACATGGCTAGATCGTCTTAGAATTTTATGCCGATCAATAATATATATACTTTATATGGTCTCAGGTCGATATTTCAAGGTGTTACAAACGGATTGACAAAGTTGGTGGAGGTGAAGGATATAACAATATAGTCAGAGCTGGGAGTTGAACCTGGATTCCCATTGTAAAAAACCCAAGCCTAGCAAGGGTTATGCGTTTGCCACAGGTTCATTTCTTGAAAATTTATTTACTTTTTTATTAAAATATTTACTTTAATTATACCCTCCACCGTTTTTACGAACGACCCATAAATTGTGTTTTTGTAACACGTTTAAAAGCTTTCGTGTTATGATTTGAAATCATAAAAGCTTTCGTTCGTTTGTCAATAAACAATATTGCCATCAAGGTTTTTTGTCAGTATTTCTTAATTTGATCCACAGAAAAACATGATTTTCTGTATAAAAGAAGGCAACTCTGAAACTTGCAGAAAAATTATTTGTTTACAAAATAATAAAATAAATAGTTGGTGTAAATACCTTTTGCTGACATAATTGTGTTAAAATACGATATTTGTTCCTTTCCAATGTTGTGCTAGCAGCAGGCTAAAGGATAGTGCTCGTTTAAGTGTATATGTGATGATTTTGTGTGTATGTGTATGTTTTATTTTCAATATTTCCGTCGAAATAATCGTGCTAATTTTTCCATTTTAAAAAAAGTACATTTCAACCATTCTTTTCATTTCTGAACGTACACGAATGGGTTTTTCTAATCGTCCAGATTTGACATTTGTGACGATGGGTTTCGTGTTGTGGATACCCAAAAACACAGAAAAGTAAACGAAAGCTTTTGTGTTTTAATCAAAAATTTACATTCGTTATACAGAAACGCAAATCAACTTTCGTTAGTCGTTTTGACGAATACAATGAGTGAATCGTCATCCGGAAACAGACCCTTACACTACTTCTGAAAACCTTTCACATTGTTTCATCACTATGCTGGTGGTTCGATGAAATCTGTTCTAAATGGAGAAAAACAGACAACGTTGCGGGTTTATCAGTGATGGTTGCACGTGTAGTGCCTAATAAAAGAAATCAAATGGTTTTAGTTGGTTTCTTCGTGGTTAATATATATGTCTTTTTAGCGATTAGCTAACAAAATAATGAAAATTTGATTGGGTTTACAACCCAGAACCAGGAATTTATTTCCGACAACCCAAGTCGTGATATCGACAGTCCAGAATTTATTACAAAAAGTCAAAAATTAAATAACGATAACTTAGAATTCCAATATTCCTGGATATATCCTGATAAAGGATTAAATAAAAATAATTTCTAAGGAAAAAAATAATTAAAAAAATGGAAACTTTATATGTCTTGATCTTGATCCTCAAAAGGATTTACAAAAAAAAATCACTTCTGTCGCCACATGTGTCCATATTAGACGGCTTTAGGCGTCTTTACTTGTATCTACATATATCGCTCCAAATTGGTCGCCGGGCAAACAAGAAGAATACCCAAGAAAATTCCCGAAATATCCTCGATTTGTATGGAGTGATTTTATGACGCCATCTTCATGATAGATGGCATTGAAGTTCACTGTAGAACGCCTGGATTGTACTGTCTCAGTGGCAAGATTAAATTACCACCATTACTTCATGGCGAAAGACCAGAATCACTTCATTTTCTATCGAACACGCAGAAATATAACGTATGCGTATTTGGAGCAGATATTATTGATGTACGCATTTTCAATCCAAGTAGGTCGGAACTCGAATTTTTACGAGTACCGTTTGATGATTCCAAGAAACGGAGCGCTATCCGACTGCTACTCATTGGGCAGTGCATCTGGAGAACGGTCAACGAGTTTATTTCACTGCAGCAAATGCTACTCAAGTGCTCTAAACTCACCAGCGACAAAATTGTCCAGTTTGTTCTCGAAAATTTCAACGTCGAAAGCTAGGCGATGTAGTTCCTGGTCATTCGCATTTGCGTTCTACTGGAGCTCTTTGCCGTCTTTATACAGTTCATGCAAAGAATGAAGAATGCTTTTACTTGTGACTAATCATTTGAGTCACTTTGAAATATCCATGGTGTAATGTTGCCAACATTTCGTGCTGCGTGTCAGGAGCTCAATTTGCTTGAAAACAATTCGCATTGGGATACGACAATCGTTGAAGCAACTGTTTCTGCATTCCCTAGTAAAATACGCATATTATTTGTGATTATTATTGCCACATGATTTCTATCAAATCCATGTGAATTGTGGGACAAATACAAGGATGTGTCAGAAGACATTTTGCATCCAGTTCGTGTCCATTCAGATGATAGTGTCCATATTGAGATGAGTGAAGAGATGCACAACCAGGCTTTGGTTTTGATAGAAGGCATGTGTTACCTCATGTGCAGCAGTTTGTTAGTCAGTTTAGGAATGCCATTACCAGATCGTCGACCATATGGCCCTTTTGAACTAGAATTGCAGCGTGAACGTGAATGCGACGCAAACGCATTAAGCCAATTGGTTCGAACAATTGGCAAAGAACAAGGATGTGTATCACTTAAACTGAACAAAATCGTTGGTTCACTGCATTCCCTCAAATCTATCGACTGTGTAACAAACGAAGACAAATCAGGCAACTATCCAACTGAGATTTAGAATTCATTGGATGTTCCTGGATTGCCACCACACAATTTACAATTTAAGGTTGTTTCAGTTGTCATCATGCTTTGCAATATCAATCAACCAAAATTATGCAACGGAACGCGTTTAGCGTTCACAAAACTCATGAGCAATGTGATTCACGCAAGAATACTAAAAGAAATGGTCAATGGTGAGGAAGTTCTCATTCCGAGAATTCCAATGATTCCAATCGAGTTTAAGCGAATCCAATTTTCAATACGTCTCCCATTCGCCATGACAATCAATAAATCACATTGAGTGTTTGCGGCCTCAGTCTGGAGAATGAATGTTTTTAACACGGTCAAATGTATGTCGCATGTTCCCGCTTTGATCGTTTTCGCACCTGACAACAAAAAAATATTGTTTATCACAGAGTGATTCAATGAGGGAAAATACAATTTAAAATAGACACCATCCAGCAAATATTAAAAAAATCAATTGCAATTAGGGTGTCCAAAAGCGAAACCGGTTTCTTCATCTGCAACCGTCGGCCGGTTTTTGTAAAATTACCATTTTCGGTTAACCGAGAAAACCGAGTTTTTCGTTTCGGTTAACCGGTTTTTGGTAAATAAGTAAAGATTGCACCAATAAGAATCTTCTGCACAGAAACACTACCATTATACGTAAATAGTGACACATATGTAAATGCGTCGTATCAGTGCAGCATTTGACACACGACATACGAAGCGCTTTTTAATTAGGTTGCACAATGAAACTATTATTATAGTAAGTTTTCGTCATGCAAAACAGACGCTACACGTGCGAAAGCTCAAATGCTTCTTTCCGAAGAGTCCTCTAATTTAATGTTGGATTTACACAAAACAATAAATTACATCCAAAACCCCAAAATTGCTGGCGACTTTATATGACGATTGCATTTTTTGGCAAATCAACGAAAACAACTGAAAAGCTAAGTTACTTATATGATGCCTTGATGACTGTTAGCCTTACATCAATATTTAGCTACAAACTTTAAACAAAAACAACCAAAAAATCGCTTACAAAATTAGCACTTGAATTGTAAATTGGTATTGCGATACTATTATAAGAAGGATTCTACGTAAACTTTTTATTCAAGTTTTTGTACGTACAAATATGAATTATTTTATAGAATTGACTTTATTTTAAAATGATCTCAAACAAAAAAATACTACTGAAGTTCCTTATTTAATGTACTTTTACTAAAAATGAACTTTATTTACTTTCGTCAAAAAAATTAATTTAAATATTTTCGTACTTTGATTTAAAAAAAAACGGTTATAACCGGTTTTGTAAAAAACTATAACCGAACACCGGTTTTAAAAAAATGAATTTTCGGTTAAACCGAAAACCGTGTTTCTAAAATAACCGGTTTTTTGGACACCCTAATTGCAATGGACAATTGACCACAGATTTTCTGCAATTTGAAATGACGTAGAACAACGCCTGTGAGACGAAGTTCTCCGGGTCCACTATAATGAATAGCACTAACATTCTCTTAATTATGCATATAATTTTTATCATTTAATAGTTCATATACAGGGTTTTCCAACAAGCTACCGGTATTTCGGTAGCTGGCACTTTTGAAGCTTTTATTCTACGCCATTACTAAAAATTCATGAATGAAAATGATCCGGAATTCCATCGAAAAATCAACTTGACTGATGAGGCCCATTTCCACCTCGGTGGCTACGTCAACAAGCCAAATTGTCGCATCTGGGGCTGGGAAAACGCAAGAGTTATTGTTGAGAAGCCTCTCCATCCTCATTGCTAGACTGTTTCGTGCGGTTTATGGGCCGGCGGGGTCATTGGACCTTACTTTTTCGAAAATGAGGTTGGATCAACAGTTACGGTAAATGGATTGCGCTATCGAGAGATGTTTAATGATTTTTTATGGTCGGAGTTGGATGTATTTATCTGGACAACATTTACTTTCAGCAACGTTTGCCGGGTCAGCTAATTTATAAATAAATTCTGCTTGGAAGAATTACGCTAGCTTCAACAATTTTACTCAATTTTTGTTTTTTGGAAATATTCTGCTATTTCAAAAAAATATTGAACAAACGACACGACACGTATTACAACCAATACAAAGCAGTGCACAACAATACATACGTACGTACGTAGTTACAACGTACTGCATTACCGCATACGCATGATCGCTGCAAAAATAGCCGCGCCAACCTGCCGCACCACGGTGGGTCAAAGTAACAGTCAGGAAACATCGCACAGTGGTCGAAATATACAATTTAACGGCATTAAATTCGTAATTGCATATTTACAAAGCCTAATACTTATATTCGACTATAAAATAAGTAAAGACGTATATTCTACACAATTTTTATTTATTTTAGTGTTTTAAATATGAATAATTATTATATTTATTATAATTAACAAAAACGTCTCATGGCAAACATTTGTTTTTAATTAGAATCGGAGCTATCATATCCAACATTGTCTTTTTGAAGATTTGGCTCCGAAAGCAAAATTAATACATTCGTATCTATTTTTGTGCTGTTTCGGGAATATCTAGAAGGTCGTTTAGATAGCGAGGATAGAGGATCAGAAGAGGAAAGAAAACAGAAGTTAATGCATTAAATCTTCCATTGTGTTTTCCTTGAATTTTTTCGTGTGTGATTCTATCTAAAATTCCTTAAATCATTCTTTTGAGATTCCTGCGCTTCTTCTGACATCATGTTAATAGGAAAAGAGACATTACTTATAATATCAACACCGTGAATTAATATTTTATGAAGATGGTATATAGAACCACGGACATAAATACAAAGATTTTCACTGTTTGCCAGCAATATATTTTAAAAGCATGTGTATTAACTGCATATCCGCAAGCCATGGTTCGTAAAGCAATACTGAATCTACTGATTATTTCCTCATTGACACCAGCGACATTGGCAGCGCTTTGCCAATGTTGGTTGAAAAAATCTTCTAGCTGTATTTCCGTTGTTAGTATTTCCCGACCCAGGCTTAGGAATGTCGATTAATAAAGACAATTCATTCCTTAGCTTTTTTGTATATCCAAAATGAATATCCAAGCTATGCATTTGCCATTTTTAATCGGCAATCTGTATCCAATATGTAAGATGCACTCAAAACATCTTATCCATGCGTGTAGTGTTGAGAAACCATATTAATACATATTATATTAACTGCTTGCTGTTTAATGGTATTCAAGTTATTCATCATTTTTGGTGTGGCTCCGAAAATACCGCATGTTTGTGAGGATGATTCTACTATTACACTAAAAATGTTACCGTCAATCATAGTCATGTACAATTTGTGATGAATTTAAAAAGACTGTGTTGGAATAATTTCAGAAATTTGTTTCTTCACTTTTTCAACTTCAACACTAACCAAATCATGAGTTTATTTTTCGCAAATCAATTTAATTGGTCTGCAAAACCGGGTTGAAATAGGGCGAGAATTCTGCTAAAGAATAACATTTCCCATTTTCACTTGCAGCGGCACAATGCACACAGTAAATAAATATTCATAGTTCCTACTTGATTGAGTGTCGGAAAAACTTTGTCGGTAAGTAGAGTGTCCACTACTGCCATCATATCCCCATTTGTATATCGTAGTAATGGTGTCTTGATTCAGGTTTACCACCACTTCCTTATGCGATTCAACGATGCTTGTTGTAGTATGATCTACCAAGCTCTGTAGAGGCACTTCAGCAAATGTATCGGTGGTTTGGATTCCGATCGGATAGCATCTCATTTTTACCAATAACAGTGCATCACACGTGGGATATATGTTTGCATTTCTTATTTTTGCACTAGATTGCATCAATTTATATGAATGCTTTGTAAAATCTCCATCCATGTTAAGAGCCAAAGCTTCATCAGGGGTGTACGCAATATAAGTGTTTGGCTCAGATCCAATAGTTTTCCTAATCGTTGTTGCCACTTCGGAATCAGAATCATCCATGCTGCATACAACTTCTTATGATTTTATGTTTTGGGTAAACTAACGCGCTCGCCACCATGAGTTCATCGCAAGAAAATTTATTAATATTAAATAGCATTCGAATTACGAAAAAATTCAAATTTAAATTTCCATTTGAATCGGTGAATAATAGCGACCTGGAGTTTTATTACGAGGATAGATGTACAGACAGATATCTATAAATCGACTCAGAAAGTGACTCTTTGTTGATCTATATTATATTATATTGTTTTAGTTGTTACACACAAAGGCACAACGACAACAACAACATATCTTTTTAACATTAAATAATCAAAGCATTTAAAAAACGAGTAAGGAAAGGCTAAAGTCGGGCGGGCCGACTATATGATACACCTACACCACTCCCTGCGTATATACTTGGTTTCGATTACTAAACCCAGGTGTATTATGGGGGCGATTTTATTAAAACCATCTTTTCGAACATGGCAAAATTGCTTAACATCGATTACATTATGTTACACTAGCTGACCCGGCAAATGTTGTTTTGCCTTCAAATTTTATTTATTTATCGGTGCAGGTAATTCACATTTATTAAAAAAAAATAAAATTGTGAATAGTATATGAACTATTAAATGATAAAAAGTATATGCATAATTAAGAGAATGTTAATGCTATTCATTATAGTGGACCCGGAGAACTTCGTCTCACAGGCGTTGTCCTAAGTCATTTAAAATTGCAGAAAATCTGTGGTCAATTGTCCATTGCAATTGATTTTTTAATATTTGCTGTAGGGTGTTGATTTTAAATTGCATTTTCCCTCATTGAATCACTCTGTGAAAAACAATATTTGTTGTCAGTGCGAAAGCGTTTAAGCGGGAACATGCGACATACAGTTGACCGTGTGAAAATCATTCATTCTCCAGACTGAGGCCACAAACACTCAATGTGATTTATTGATTGTCATGGCGAATGCGAGACGTTTTGGAAATTGGATTCGCTTAAACTCGAATGGCATATCGATTGGAATCATTGGAATTCTCGGAATGAGAACTTACTCGCCTTTGAACATTTCTTTTAGTATTCTTGCGTGAATCACATTGCTCATGAGTTTTGTGAACGCTAAACGCGTTCCGTTGCATAATTTTGGTTAATTGATATTGCAAAGCATGATGACAACTGAAACAACCTTAAATTTTAAATAGTGTGGTGGCAATCCAGGAACTTCCAATGAATTCTAAATCTCAGTTGGATAGTTGCTTGATTTGGCTTCGTTTGTTACACAGTCGATAGATTTGAAGGAATGAAGTGAACCAACGATTTGATTTTGAATTGTTCAGTTTAAGTGATCCACATCCTTGTTCTTTGTCAATTGTTCGAACCAATTGGCTTAATGCGTTTGCGTCGCATTCACTTTCACGCTACAATTCTAGTTCGAAAAGGTCGTATGGTCTACGATCTTGCAATGGCATTTCTAACCTGACTAACAAACTGCTGCACATGAGGTAACACATGCCTTCTATCAAAACCAAAGCCTGGTTGTGCATTACTTCATTCATCTCAATATGGGGATTCTCTGAATGGACACGAACTCGATGCAAATGTCTTCTGACATATCATCCTTGTACTTGTCCCACACTTCTCGTGGATTTGATGGAAAACATGTGGCAATAATGATCGCAAATAATATGCGTATTTTACTTGGGAATGCAGAAACAGTTGCTTCAGCGATTGTCGTATACTTTTCAAGCAAATTGAGCTCCTGACACGCAGCACGAAATGTTGGCAACATTACACCATGGATATTTCGAAGTGACTCAAATGATGAGTCACAAGTAAAAACATTCATCATTCTTTGGATGAACTGTATAAATACGGCCAAGAGCTTCAGTAGAACGCAAATGGGAATGACCAGGAACTACATCGCCTTGCATTCGACGTTGAAATTTTCGTTTGAGCACGTTGAGAAGCATTTGCTGCAGTGAAATAAACTCGTTGACCGTTCCCCTGACACGCAGCACGAAATGTTGGCAACATTACACCATGGATATTTCGAAGTGACTCAAATGATGAGTCACAAGTAAAAACATTCATCATTCTTTGGATGAACTGTATAAACACGGCCAAGAGCTTCAGTAGAACGCAAATGGGAATGACCAGGAACTACATCGCCTTGCATTCGACGTTGAAATTTTCGAGAAGAAACTGGACAATGTTGTCGCTGGTGGGTTTTGAGCACGTTGGGAAGCATTTGCTGCAGTGAAATAAACTCGTTGACCGTTCCCCAGATGCAGTACCCAATGAGTAACAGTCGGATAGTGTTCGAAAATGGGAAATGAGAATACATATACGCCAAATCGGCACTCCGTTTCTTGGAATCATCAAACGGTACTCGTTGTATTTCTGAGTGTTCGATGGAAAATGAAGTAATGTAATGGCTCTGGTGGTAAAGACAGTGGTGGTAATTTAACCTTGCCACTGAGCAACACCAGCACAATCCAGGTGTTTCTACAGTGATCGTCAATGCACCGTAATCATAAACGTCACCTATCATGAAGATGGCGTCTTAAAATCACTCCATACAAATCGGTGATACATCGAGAATTTTCTTGGATATTCTTATTGTTTGGCCGGCGACCAATACGAATTGGTGCGAATCATCGAAATCGGTCCATGCGTTCTTGAGTTATAAGCGTAGTAACTAACCCCACTCTCTTTTTTATATATATAGAAGAAGATGTGATGAACCCCGTACACACACAAAATCGCTGTAATCACATATCGTTGTATCTGCGATTATATATATATTATGAACCCATATATTTGACTTTCATTGTAGGTATTCTTAGTTGAAGTATAGCATAAACTGGGAAACTTGATAAACTTCCGATGTAAAATATGGCTTCTAGAACGGTAGTAGTATTAAACTGGGGCCTATTTGTAAGGGCGCTACATTGTAAAGTGTACCCATATAGATCACTTTCAAAGTAGGTATTCTTAGTTCAAATATAATATGATCAATTTAAGATGTGGGTTCTAGAGCGATAATAGTGTAAACCGAGGGGGCAATATCAAAATATGGACCTATATAGGTGGCTTTCAAAGTAGTTGTTTCTAGTTGAAATATAACATGATGTGCAAAATTTCATCAAAATCCGACGTAAAATGTGCATTTTAGAGCAGTAATAGTGCAAATCGGAGGTCCATTTTATGTTAGCTGTTTCTAGTTCAAATATAACATGATCCTGAATATTTCATCAATATCCAATGTAAAATTTTTACTCTAGAGCAGAAATAGGTTAATTTGGAGGGATATTTGTATGGAGGCTATGCTAAATTTGAACTGATTTCCTCCAAATCCAATACCGAACGTCTTTGGGCCAAAAAAATACGTTTGCCAAATTTCATGGCAATCGAACTACAATTGCGACCTATAGAGTGCGAGTAAGCTTAGATGGACAGCAGACGGACGGACAGACAGACATTGATAAATCGACTCAGCTGGTGATTCTAAGCCAATCGGTATACTTAAACGTGGGTCTAGCTCGAATGTTTCTTGGTGTTACAAACATTTGGCGGAAAACAAACTTACAATACCCTATTCCACGAAGTGGTGTATTGTATTATAATGGAAAATTGAACGACGATACAACAATGGTTCCAGTCAACACTAACAACAGTAATGCATAATCCAATTACAATTCTGTGCGATAAATGATTAAAAACGTACATTGTGCACACAACTAGACAAACGTCAGTATAACCTTTTGTTGGACGATGAAGATAAAGAGTTTGTGTGTCATGTGTGTAACAACGAAAGTGGTGGGAATGTAAAGAGCGAGCTAAATGAAATAAAAACACAACTAAACAAACTAAATCAGCTGCAAGAGTCGATGACGTTTATGTCTAAACAGTTTGACGAACTAATAAAATGTGTAGCAGAAAACAAGAAGAAGTTGGATGCAGTACAAAAAGAAAATAAAATATTGAAAGGAGAAGTGAATGACTTAAAAAAGACTGTTCAATTTTTGAATGACAATCGTGTGCGAAATGATTGTTTAGTTAGCGGAATTAAAGTTTCGGAAAATAAAAATGCTGTCGAGTCCGTAATCGAGCTAATGGAAACCGTTGACGTTAAATTGAGTGCTAATGATTTTGAGGATGCATACGCCATTGGGAAAAACAAGAATGCAAAAAATAGACCGTTGTTGTATTTAACTCAAAATCGTCAAAGCAGAAAGTTATGTCGGCAAAGCAAAAATTAAATGAGAAAGAAACAAAAAAGATATTTACATTAATGACTTTCTGGTCAAGGAAACGCTAGTATTATTTAATCATGCTAAATCTCTGAAAGCCGTTGGTTATCACAGAGTCTATGCTGCAGGTGGAAAAGTGTTTGTGAAGATGAGTGAATTGTCAAAGCCCAGAATTATCAATAGTGCTGATGAAGTTGATGTTCTTCTATTGGACTTAACAAGAGCAAGAAGCAGGGTTTCACTAAAGCCGCCAATCAGAGTAGACGTTTCGGATGACAGTGATGAAGAAAACGTTAATTCTGCCTACAAATCGCCAACTAAATTTTTGTAAATATATATTATTTGAATTAAAAATGCATTATTATTCTATTTTTTAAAAACTTATGAATAAATATTTTAAATCTTTATATTCATTTCAAATATATTTAAATGAAATAGCTCCATTGAATAATTTAGGTATTTTAACTATAAATATTAGAACCAATCTCAAAATTTAACAAATTCAAAACCTTAATTGCAAATTTTCCAATTCTACCTGAAATTATTTGTGTTCAAGAAACCTGGTTCACGTTCACTGTTGTAGGGATGACGGATATGGTGGGACATCTATGTTAGAGAAAATATTGCATATTCTGTAGATCTCTGTGAAAGTGTAAACCATATTGAGGCAATTATTGTAACGCTTTGCAAACAATTTGGGGAGGCCTTTAAAAATAGTGTCGTGCTATCGATCACAAAGATGCATTGCTAGTTGTTTTTACAATTTTATCGAAAACATATTAAATTGCACTGGTCGATTTGCCTGTATTTTTATTGGTGACTTAAACATAGATTTTTTTTAATTATAGAATCGTACGACTTCAAAAATTCTCATACATTTGTAACATGACCTGATAGTGGAACCTCTATTGATATTGTTTTCAGTAACATACACAATATAATCAAAACGGATGCAATTGAGTGTGAGTTATCCGATCACAATTGTATCTTTTTCCGGGTAGATTCTCAAGTTGAAATATGCGATATACATGAAATTGTACAAAGTCACTGTAACTATGATAAAATAAGAGATTACATTTGTCAAAACCTTCAGTTATCTATGTTATCCGGAAACCCATCAAGAGACGCGTCGCAGATTATAACGTGTTCATCAAATGCTATTTCTGGTGCAACAATAGAGACGAGGAAAATAAGTTTGTTAAACTATAAAATAGCTCCTTGGATAAATGCAAAATTGCAATCGCTAATAAAACTAAAAAATAAACTTCTGAAAATAAGGCAGTGAGGATCCACTGTATGTTTAGATATGCGTTTGAAGCGTTTAAGCAGAGTTATTAAAATAGCAACAAAAGAAGCTATGAACAACTATTGCATAGATACACTGTCCAAAATTCAGAATGATCCCAGAAAATGCTGGAGGTTTTTAAACCAAACCCTTGGTACAACTAGAAAGCCTGAGATAATCTTGAAAGACCATTGTGGTCAATATATCATTCATGACCAAGATAAATCTGAAAAATTCAATCAATATTTTACAAACGGCGTACATTAATTGCGACGACAAATTGACTCTAATGCTGGGGAGAGTTGGAATGATTTTCGATCTCTACAACGCCATCGCAACTTTTTTAGATTGCAACAAACAAATGATTTAGAGATCACGGAGGTTATTATATGTTCAAACATATTAGATCCATACCTCACTAGCATATTTAATAGCTCAATAAATACTTCAGTTTTTTCCAGATATACTTAAAATTCAGAAAGTCATTCCAATACCAAAAGAACCTCACTCGTGTGCAGTTGAAAACTATCGATCGATATCACTTTTGTCAACAATTGATAAAATATTTGAAAAAGTAGTACATAACCAAGTTCTTTCATTTCTGGAAATGGAAAATTTGCTTGCAAGTAACCAATATGGGTTCAGAAAGGGCTGTGGAACTGAGGAAGCTGTAGTAAATGTTGTCAACTATATATGCGAATGTTTAGACTGTGGATATTCTGGCGTAGGAGGCATGTTCTATGATTTCACAAAGTCTTTTGATTTGGTGGATCATAAAATTCTAATTGAAAAACTCTCATTTTATGGTTTGTCTGGTCGAGAGCTTGCTTTTTTAAAAGCTATTTAAGCGACAGAAAACAGTTCGTTGAAGTCAATACTATAAATAGCTCTATGAAAGATGTCGAGTTTGGTGTACCACAGGGAAGTGTGTTAGGTCCTCTTTTGTTCAAAATTTATTTAAATGACATAAATAATATTGGGCTACATGGTAAAGTTTTTATGTATGCAGATGATCATATTGTTAAAATCGGTTGTTGAGCGCGATGCAGAATTTATCGCAAAGTATTCGAAATTAAATAAATTGATTTCAAATCAAGATGAAACTATTTTTTTTTGTTTTAAACAGCAGAGAAATAGAAGAAACAACTGTGGTATTGAGTTGAATGGAAGAACTATTCCAGAAGTCACCACTGCAAAATACTTAGGAGTACATTTACAATTCAATCTTTCTAGGCAAATTCAGCAGCTTAAATCTAAACTGTCTCCAGTTACTGGTATATTGTTCAAACTGCGAAATAAACTTAGTAAGAGAACGAAGATGATGATACTTGAGTCGTTAATTCAAAGTAGACTTAGTTATTTGTCACTTATTTATGGTTACAAAAGAAACGCTGATTTGAAATCCCTACAAGTTACTCAACAACAACAACATATTTAAACTTCCTATGGTTTATTCAACGCTGTCACTATATAAAGACGTAGCACTAACAGTTTTGCCAATATATGGTTTGTACAAGAAGCAGCTGCTTATTTATGTATATAAAGTGTTGCATAACATTGGATACCATACAATTCAATTCCAACAGAGCCAGCATAACTTCAATACCAGACATGGATCAGATATTCGCGTGAGTTGATGCCGTCTGGAAACCTCGAAACAGTGAGTTGAATATAAAGGTAGTTTGGAATATAATAATTTGCCAACATTCTTAAGGAATTCTAAATCTCTTTCACTTTTCAAAATAAGATTAAAGCAGTATTTGTTGCAAAACATTGAAATGCTTCTATTATAGGTTTAATATAGATTTAATCAAGAAATGTGTATATAATTTTTAAAAATTAAATTATTGAATTTTGTTCTTATAAAGTTTTTACTGATGTAAATATGTTGCCAGCTAGCCTCAAAAATGCCCTTGTGGCGCAGAGGCACATACCATTGTATATTATTAATTGTAAAATTTTTATAATCAATAAAAAAGTCTATTCCATGAGAAGCTGTCTACGAATAAAAATCTAGAAACTTAAAAGTGGACTCTTTTCTTTTTGGATAAAACTTATAAAAAACCTAATATTGGTGTATTAGGTAAGGAGGGGTTTCCTGAGAAGATATTCATCGGTCAGTCCAGCAATAATTCAATAACTCAATTTTTCAATCCACAATTTAAAAATGAATATGATACTGTCCTTGAATAGTACATGTGTAAAGTCCCTCTCCCTATTTCCACATCATGCTGTTTTAAAACCAGATAGCACGACTACCAAAGTCAGAGTCATCTTCAACGCTCCGTTACCCACTTGAAATGTATCAAATCTTAATGACGGTTTGCATATTGGTCCACTTTTACAAAGTGAACTCACAATTCTTTTTTGGAAGTGGAGATTCTTCCAATGTGTATTTAATGATGATATAACGAAAATATATCGCCATATTATGGTAAATCCTACTTCTTATCAACGAATCCGTTTGGAATCTATCCTGATTGTTCCATTCTAAACTTTCAGCTCAAAACAAATAAAAAAGCTCAAATTATAAATAAAACCTTTGCAAATCTCCATCGAAATCTACTGAAAATATATCCTGAAATATTTCAATAATCCTGACCCATTTGTTCTCATAAAGTGGAGTAACAAAGGCAACAATTATTCAAAATTGTCTCTTTGCATTTGTCACCTCATTAGATGTTTCATTTATTTATTATGAATTACAATACAAAGTAAATTTATATTCTAATTTTGGGTCCAGGGATTGAGCCGGGGTGACTAAGACCATTGTAGCTAGTCATTGCAGCGACCCCCACGCTGATAGCCGAGCACGCTATCAACTCGAGTATCGGGCGCTCAAGAGATGTTTCAATTCTTCCCCAAAAAGATCACGCTCCAATAATCCACAAACAATGCCTAAAGAACTTTAATTTAAAAATTAAGGTAACAACTACACTGTTCAACAATTAAGACTTTTTGAATGGGCATGTAGTGGACCATTTTTGCAGAATAAACTTATATAAGAGTGAAATAGGATAAATGTTGGCTGTAAAGTCAAAGTGTGAAAAGTGCATTTAGAGTATAACAAAATATAGAAATTAGATAGAGAAAGTTGAAATAAATCGTGAATTTTGTATTTTTGTAAGAATTGCAGCTTTCTTGAGACTTACAAGCGACATTGGTTTTTAATACACTTGCAAAAAAAATCAGACAGATCCGTTGAATAGATCGCGAGAAAATTACAAAACAAACATGTCATGCATACAAAATCATTTTACCCATATCTCATGCGAATATGAAAATTTGTATTTTTTCTTTACCGTCCTTTACCGAAATACCCACATTTTTTGTGGATAAAGATCGGTCTTACAAAAAAACATGGTCCAATTTTAACCCTTGTCATTTTGTTGTATAGTCCTAGGACTTGTCCTGAGACTGTTCATTTTCCCGTAAGGGATCTACTCAACAGGTTTATAATTATGTTGGTTATATATAAGTTTATATGGAAGGTGATAGTGGGCGTGGTCCGATCGGCCCATTTTTTATTTTTTAAGTATGTAATGTCTAGCAAACGTGCAAAATTACAAGATTGTATCTTTAATATTCGACTTTAGGTCATAAAAATTGATTTCGGATCAGTGTGCATTGGTCCAAATTTGCCTTATTACCGCTCTTACTGCCTTCTATATCAATCGGCAAAACATGAAGCAGAACCTGTAATGCACTCGTTGCAGTTGATCCACTCCGCTTATGCTAATGCAGGCCATTCTCTGCACCCTTTTCAGCGGATCCAAGTAGCACGTCTTCTCAATGGCCGTCCACCAAACCAAGACGCCGTATACGCTGTGTGTATTCAGTGAACGATTTTGGTGAGAGGTATATTTAAGCGATTCTGACATTCTTCACTCGCTACATTATATTTTCTTTAAAGTAGAGCTCCCTATTAAGTATGATCACTTCGCACTGTCCGAAAAATACTCTGAGTCGTTTATTGTGGGAGGGTATATTGTTCCTCCTCGTAAAGAGAACCAACTCAGTTTTGGCTGGATTCACAAGCCCATTATTCCTGGCCCATCTTACCAGCTTATTTAGAGCATTCTGTAGAATATGACTAAGGGTTGGAAGTAACATCCCACGTACAGCTATTGCAACAACCTTACAACACCCTCTCTCTAAATTCAGAAATACATCTGTTGAAAAACTAGCCAATCTTAAAAAATCTTAAACTGTATACAAAACCGTTTATTCACTAATATTAAATTACAAAGATGGTTTTACAAAAGCGTATTAATTTACAGTTAATTCACTTAAAATTTTGGTATTTCTCGTAGAACAGTTTTTCAACAAATGACAAATAAAATCGAATTACAGAACATTTAATCGAAAATAAACAACCAAGGCAAACTAAGTTATAATCAAAAAGTAGAACAGTTCGAATACAGCAACGCACACAACATAACTGACCCCGTGAATTGACCAGGAAAATTCACGACTACGTCCAGAAACGTCAATCTGCTGAAGATCGGAGGAGGAGAATTTCCTACACCGCTTTAAAAAGCCAAGACACTTGAATGCTTCTTTCGACACATCATATACATGTTTTGTCCAACGAACATCGCAATGTATTTTCATACCTAGAACATCAAGAGTGTCCGATTGCTCAACATCTACACCGTTCATAGAAATCGACGACACCATTGGATCAGTGAATCGCTTGTGAGACAACAAGGAGCATTGGGTCTTACGTGCATTAAAATCCACTCTATTCACCTGACCCCATTTGGAAATGGCCAGTAAATCTTGGCTGAATGACTCGTCCATCAATCGCCTTTTGTCATCAATTTCTTGACGACTTGGTCTATGATCGAACGAGTATGAATGACAGAGGTTGCTGTCATCCGCGAATGAATAGATTGGATTTGTAGTCCGATCCAAGAGGTCATCGATGAAAATAAGAAAAAGGGAAGGGGAAAGGACAGAGCCCTGAGGTACCCCTGCGGTTAACCTATGCTCGTCGGATGAGAACCCATCTATAACAAGTTTATATAGTGCGATCTCTGAAGAAGCTCGATATAAATCGAGAGAAGTCACTACCAACACCAAAAGCAATGTGCTTTGATATGAGTGCGCCGTGCCAAACCCTATCAAAGGCCTTGGAGATATCTAGAGCAACGACCTTACTCTCACCAAACTGGTGAATGGAACGATTCCACTTTTCGGACAGCAGCCATACTGTCGATCATTAAGTAGGTCATTAGTCTCTAAATACCCCACAAGATGGTGATTCACCATACTTTCCATTACCTTCGAGAGCGCTGAGCAAATCGCGATCGGTCGATAGTGTGCAGGGTTATCATCTTTTTTAGGAATGGGCTGTATGTTCGCAATCTTCCAACGCGCTGGGAAGACCCCTGCACGGTATGCAAGGTTGAAAAGGTTGCGAAGTGGACGGGCTAGCGTCGAAGAGCACTTACATAGGACAAGTGCTGAAATAACATCCGGACCTGGAGATTTATTTACGTCGAGATTTGCAAGAACCCGTTTAACTCCACGTGTTGGAAAAAATATCTGAGGCATGGAAGTAGATACATTTTCGATCACGGGGAGTGGTTGATTACTTTCCGGTAAGGATGAATTCCTTGCAAACATTTCAGCCAATAGGTTAGCTTTGTCAACCGGGTTAGTGAATATCTGGTCATCTTTAACAAGAGTTGAGATAGATGAGGAGTTATCCTTTACTCTTCTTACAAATGACCAAAAGCTCTTACCTCCCCTAGGAGAAGAAATAACTTTGGCACGAAGACGTTGTTCGTGTAGAAACTATTCACGTCTAAGTACCCTGGCACACATGGTTCTTGTCTGCTTGCGTAGCAGATCAGTGCTGTCATTTTTATTTAAACGCCATTTTCTTTGGGTCTGACAGCAGTCCTGAATGTCTGGTTAAACCAACATTTATTATATGGTTTATCCGAAATAACTTTGGTTGGAATAAATGACTTCATCCCAATCAAGATAATATTTTCAATCAATTCAGCCGCAGCATCTATATCGTTATTTAGAAAGCAAAGTTTCCAATTGAAATGCTGGAAAAATTTATTGAACTCGGCCCAACGTGCTTTTTCGTAAACATAAATTGACCGCTTTGGGGCTGGGGTCGAAGCGACACGAAGAGCGGAATACGAAAAGGATGCTGAAACAGTACAGTGATCCGAATTACCAAGAGGTGCTAGAACGTCAACTTCATACTTTTCAGGGGGTGAAGTTAAGAAAAGATCAAGACTATTTAGGTGTTGCCCTTGGACACACGGAATGCGAGTCGGTTCATTCACTAATTGCGTTAAATCATTATGCGCGGCAAAAAGCTCGGCGTATTGGCCCTCTGGAGTTGTGTGACTCGAAGGGTAAGCCAAGAATTATGGATATTGAAATCACCAGCAACAACGATTTCACTGTCAGGAAATTCCTCAAAAATTTTAGTGATTGAATCGGAAAGGGCGTCGAAGCCATTCAGGGATGCCTCCCTTTCCGCGTTTGGACTTCTATACACAAATCCGAAATGCAGTACGTGTGTTCCAATCTTGAATTTAACCCAAAGGCAGTTAAATTCTGGATTTTGTGAGCTCAAGTGTTGCTTGCTCTGGAACACTATATCATGCACTTGAAAATCCTGTGGATCAGAACCCTCACGCACCTGAATCTCACAAAGGGCAAGTACATCTGGACGATGGAAATGAATGTGGGAAACTACAGAGAAAAAATTCGCCCTTAACCATCGTATGTTGGCAAATTGCAATAGAAACCTACCTACCATTACGACAAACAAACAAGAAGACAAAACAGAATCAAAGTGTAGGTGTAGTTGACAAACCTCCCTCCCTGCCGCCGCTGCAGTACCTCAATGCACAGTGTTATGCCTTGAGCATTGAGCGAGCAACGGCACGAAGAAAAGAGTGCCAATTAATCTACACGAAAAGGATGGGGAGAGGAAGGGAAGGGGGGCAACGAATGCACCACGAAAGAGACTGGAAGCTCTTTTGTGTGCTCAGTGAGTGTGTCGCTGCATTTGTTGTGTTGTTGGCTGCAATCATTCGTGTTATTGTTGAAGCTGCTATTGATGTTGTTGTGTTGATGTTGCTATTGCTTAGAGCGACTATTACATTTAGTGTTATGTTATAACTCGCGGTGGGGATTTTGATTATTTTGTTTTGTTAATTTCTGTTAGCTATTTTTTTCGTAATTTTTGCATATTTTATGCGTGTATTTATAATTTTGTTATTGTTTGACTTTAAATGTTTCACAGTTTTGATTTATTCTATTTTTTTGATACACAGACACACAATATGACACACAACTCGGACGACAAAGAAAACGCGTGTGACTCAGACGACAGACAAACAATCTCCCATTTGAGGTTGAATTGGTCTTGTTTTTCTGATTTTACAACTGACGCACTGATTCTCGATTTTCTTCACCAAACATCTTAACGATGGAATCCAGTACCTAGTTCTAATATCTCCTATTACATTCGAAGTATTCTGGTGGTAGTTCTTCCAGTGAAAGTGTTTAACAATTAACTGTGATAGTTTGTGATCTTTGGGAAGTGTGATAGGTCGTTTGGCGAAATAATATAATATTTGCGCGTTATCAAGTCGACCACCTCCTCTCATCAGGCTATATTCATCCAAATTTGAATTTAATATATAATATCACTGGATCTTTCTATCGTTAGTCCTGATAACAAGGTTTTATATTCGTTATGAAAGGATTTAGTCTGAACTTCTCGGTGGACGAATGTTTCAACTTCAGCAATTTCTTCCACGTCAAATTCTCGTTCTTGTAGAACTTTTGTTCTTGTTCGCAAACGCACGTTATAAACAAATCGTAACATCAAAGCCACAACATGAATTGCTTTGGTATAATTTGACGAGCGATTTATTATGCAGTCCTCGAAAGTCATGCTTCGAACGACCATACCAAAGAATTTCGATTTTAGAATCTCGCCACTTTTATCCCCTTTATTGACGATATCACTTTCTTTAGGCAATTGCTTCTCATTATGTAGCAAGAAATCTGGACCACTTTTACATCGTCCTTCAGGAACTTAGTTGATGCGAAACTTTGCTCTTGTCACCAATCCGTTATATTCGAATGATCTAAAATTTCAGCAACTCTGTTTGCACATATTGCTTACTTCCTATGATTGGATCTGATCCATCTCTGTAATCTCTATCTATCCAACTAACACATCTTTCTGGCACATGCACAATGCAACCAAATGTGTAGATTTGTACAGACTGAATTTTATGTTTCTCGCTTGAAACCCATAGTCAAAAGTATTATACATAAATGTAAAACATGAATTTTGTATAAACAAAAGCTATGCTATCAAATAATGGCTCCCTTGCCACATGAACGATGTACTTTCACTCGGCCATTTCATACTATCGGTGTTGATTTTGCCGGTCTCTTTGAGCTAAGAAAACTCAGCCCTTCGCACTCAGCCTTCGGTTAAGTGTTTGTCAGCCCGACATCCGTTACACATGTGTATATCTGTCGTCTGTGTTGACTGCCGTACTGTTTCTGTGAAACTAAAAATCAAATCAAATACAATAATAAAATGAAAAACTAATTCCAAATCTACATATATAAAAGAGAGTAGCGTTAGTTACTACGCTTATAACTTAAGAACGCATGGACCGATTTCGATGATTCGCACCAATTCGGATTGGTCGCCGGCCAAACAATACGAATACCCAAGAAAATTCCCGAAGTATTACCGATTTGTATGGAGTGATTTTAAGACGCCATCTTCATGATATATAGCATTTATGTTTACGGTGCATTGAAGTTCACTGTAGCAACTCCTGGATTGTGCTGTCTCAGTGGCAAGGTTAAATTACCACCAGAGCCATTACATTCTTTGCTTCATGGCGAAAGACCAGAATCACTTCATTTTATATCGAACACTCAGAAATATAACGAGTACCGTTTGATGATTCCAAGAAACGGAGTGCCGATTTGGCGTATATCCTCATTTCCCATTTACGAACGCTATCCGACTGTTACTCATTGGGTAGTGCATCTGGAGAACGGTGAACGAGTTTATTTCACTGCAGCAAATGCTATTCAACGTGCTCAAAACCCACCAGCGACAACATTGTCCGGAAGCTACTGAAGCTCTTGGCCGTATTTATACAGTTCATCCAAAGAATGAGGAATGCTTTTACTTGCGACTTCGAAATATCCATGGTGTAGTGTTGCCAACATTCCGTGCTTGGGATACGACAATCGCTGAAGCAACTGTTTCTGCATTCCCAAGTAAAATACGCATATTATTTGCGATCATTATTGCCACATATTTTCCATCAAATCCACGTGAATTGTGGAACAAGTACAAGGATGATATGTCAGAAAACATTTTGCATCGAGTTCGTGTCCATTCAGAGAATCCCGCGTTTAGCGTTCACAAAACTCATGAGCAATGCGATTCACGCAAGAATACTAAAAGAAATGTTCAAAGGTGAGTAAGTTCTCATTCCGAGAATTACAATCGATATGCCACGCATTGGCCATGAATATCAAAAAATCACATTGAGTGTTTGTGGCCTCAGTCCGGAGAATGACTGTTTTTCACACGGTCAACTGTATGTCGCATGTTCCCGCTTTGATCGTTTTCGCACCTGACAACAAAGAAAAATATTGTTTATCACAGAGTGATTCAATGAAGGAAAATACAATTTAAAATCAACACCATCCAGCAAATATTAAAAAAATCAATTGCAATGGACAATTGACCACAGATTTTCAGCAATTTGAAATGACGTAGGACAACGCCTATGAGACGAAGTTCTCCGGGTCCACTATAATGAGTAGCGCTAGCATTCTCTTAATTATGCATATACTTTCACATTATTATTATTTTTTTTTTTTTTTTTTTCAAATAAATGTGAATTACCTGCACCGATAAATAAATACAATTTGAAAACATCGTTTTCCGGGTCAGCTAGTATTCCATAAAACAAAATATAAAAGTATGAAGGCGTTAAGTTTGGCCGGGCCGAATCTTATATACCCTCCACCACGGAGTCCGTTCCACAGTATTACCAGCAGATTAAAGGATGTCGACTTTACATAGAAGTACCATATTACCATATTTTTATGCACATTACTATATTTGTTTACTGTTGCAAACTATAATGTATACTTATGCGCATTGTTTAAAATCTACCACTATACATAAATAAAATGCTGTAATTGTGAAAGTGAACATACCTAAATATTTGGTGATTGTCAGTCGCCATTAAGGAGAAGTATTTTCAGATACAGACAAAGTGACTGTATTATTTTGATAAGAAAAGTACAAATTTTAAAGTTATTCCCATTCGCCCCATTCTCCGCCCAAATGTAAAAATTTCGAAAAAAAGTCAGAATGTCTACACCGAATTTAATGATTTCAACTTCAGCGGTTTGGTAGGTCCCACTTTTATCCCTCTTTTTCAATTATATCCCTTAAAAGTACGAATTTCGAAAAATCCCTCTATTTTACATGTCTGTGCAATTAGAGGGATGTACACACCGAATTTCATGATTCTAGCTGTTGTCGTATCATTAGTACCACATTTTATCCCTTTTTGCCCCATTTCGCCGCTAAAACTTTTCTTTTCTTTGTGGTGCGTCGAAGCTACAAGAGGAATGTCCGCAACAAATTTCAAATGTATGAAAATCTGAAATTTAATTAATAAGCCAATGTTTTTATACTATGTATATTTATAATGGAAATAATACTTCAATTCATAAATTAAATATAAGGCAGCAATCATAAATACCCTAAATATTGGGGGATAGAGAGTGTATTTTCCTATTTTAATTTCAAAAGTATAAATTTTGAAAATACCTCATCTCTCACGTACGCAGTATAAGACAACTGCATGATTCTACCATTTTTTGTCGTAAAAGCAATAAAATAAAGTGCGAATTTGGAAAAAAATTTCGTGGCTATAGTCAGAGGAGTATACACCGAATTCCATGATTCTATCTGCGGCCATTTTGTTGGTACCATTTTTATCACCTTTTTCGCATTTTATACCTTAAAAGTACGACTTTCGAAAATCTATATATTTAACGTGTCCATGTACTTAGAGGGATGTACCGAAATTCATCGTTCTAGCTGTTCCCTTTTAGTTGGAACCATTTTTATCCCTCTGCTCCCATTGAATCCCTTGAAAGTACGAATTTGGAAAAACCTTTTTATTTTTCGTGTCTACTCAGTTAGAGGAATGAATACAGACAATTGCATGCATCCATTTGTTTGGTACAATTTGTATCCCCTTTTTCCATTTTACACCCTAAAAGTACGAATTTCGAAAAATTCGTTTATTTTATGTGTCTACACAATCAGAGGAATATATACACCGAATTTCATTATTCTAGGTGCAGCCGTTTGATTGGTACTATTTTTAACCCTTTAAAAGAACGAATTTCGATAAAATAGTTCTATATTCTGTTTCTATTCTACACGCCAAATTTCGTGTTTATATCTGTTGTATTTTGATAGGTACCATTTTTATCCCTCTTTGTCCCATTTCGTCCCCTACAAAGAAAGTACTTTATGGTGCCCTTTCATGTTATAAAGGGAACGCGCAAATATCAAGTAAATACAAGCTAATATGTTCAAAAAACATGCTGTAATACTCTAAATATTAGGGGTATTTTCAGTCCTTGTGAGGGATAATTTTTTCCCTCTGGGCCGATTTCGACCACTTTCAATCCCAACCGACCACCTTAATCATTTCGTTCGGAAGCTAGCGTGCTTTCAACATACAGATAGACAGACGGACATGGCTATATCGTCTTAGAATTTTACCACGACCGAGAATATATACACTTTATGCGGTCTCCGATGAATATTTTAAGGTGTAACAAACGGAATGACAAAGTGAATATACCCCATCCTGGAGGTGGAGGGTATAAAAAGAATTTAAACACAAATCGACAATAATAATTAAACCAAAAAAAAAAATAAAAACAACCAACAACAAAAACCTAACAAAAAACAAATCATCAACCATACAATAGCAACAACAACAGCAGCATCGACGGGAACAAGAACTACATACCCGCTTGTTCGTCAATTACAATCGCCAGTACCTCTAGTGTAACTATGTATTATGTGAATTCAATACTAGCGAATTCGTTAAACAGCATATGTACATATTTCGTTGAATCAAAATAAGCAAGCAAGCTACCTATAACAACTATTGGTACACATTTTCTTTGCTTAACCATCTCCGTCAACTCTTTTTGTTTCATTGTAATCAGTTATTTTGAAACAGGCCTACTTTAGTGAGACACCCGATTTTTAGCAAAAAATTGTATATACCAAAGTTGGGGGAAAATCCTTTTTTGGGAGTTATATGCCTCAAATTTGCATATTTCACACGGAAATTTAAATATTGATTTAAAAAAATCAAACTGTAGATCGAAGATTTTGAAGAAAAAATAAGTAAAAAATAAATATTTTTTTTCTCAATTTCTCTTTAAATGAAAGTTATAATTTTGTTAACTCATATGGCAATTCGGATTTATACTAAACGAGAACAATTTTATAAAAAATAAATTTAAATACAAAATGTGTACACTTTTTCTTCAAGGAATAAATGGTCACCGTACATATTAATTTGTATTAAAAACCACCTAAAGTGATTTATCTGGCACTTTTGAATGACAAATCCCTTCAGATAATTTTTTTATTTTATAATGACCCCCCGTATATACGAACTTTGGAGGCCCATAACTCCCTACATAGGGATTTGCCCCAACTTCTGTATTTTACATTTCTTTCTTATACGTTATTTAACATAAACGTATTATCTCACCCTTCTTCAGTGTTCTTTTCATCATATATTTTGTGGCATTGAATACTATGATGAATATTCTACCATGTTTTCGTCAACGGAATGTAAGCGAGGGGGTGGCGATTGCATCCTTCCTATGACATGCCCATGTTAAATTCATCACTCAAACGCACTGCGTAGGTATAGCCGGGTAAGTAGTGATAGTTGCTTTGTGCATAATGGTATAATGACTGATGTAATGTATACTGGAACAAGCGCAGTGCGTTTGAGTGATGATGCCCATGTTAAATTCATCACTCAAACGCACTGCGTAGGTATAGCCGGGTAAGTAGTGATAGTTGCTTTGTGCATAATGGTATAATGACTGATGTAATGTATACTGGAACAAGCGCAGTGCGTTTGAGTGATGAATTTAACATGGGCATGTCATAGGAAGGATGCAATCGCCACCCCCTCGCTTACATTCCGTTGACGAAAACATGGTAGAATATTCATCATAGTATTCAATGCCACAAAATATATGATGAAAAGAACACTGAAGCAGGGTGAGATAATACGTTTATGTTAAATAATGAACGCTTTCGTTAACGTTGGATAATGAACTACTTCGTAACTGCTAAGTAATGATGAAAATCGTTAAATATATTTATTTATAATATTTGTACTTTTTTAATTCATAGTACTATGATTCAGTGTTTTTAAAATCTTATAAAACTAATATAAAAAATGGAACAAAAACTTTAATTCACACAAAATATAAAATTTTTTGCTTAAAATCGGGTGTCTCACTAAAGTAGGCCTGTTCCAAAATAACTGATTACAATGAAACAAAAAGAGTTGACGGAAATGGTTAAGCAAAGAAAATGTGTACCAATAGTTGTTATAGGTAGCTTGCTTGCTTATTTTGATTCAACGAAATATGTACATATGCTGTTTAACGAATTCGCTAGTATTGAATTCACATAATACATAGTTACACTAGAGTAGGTACTGGCGATTGTAATTGACGAATTTAGTACAGAAAGAACGTCAATAACAGTTTTGCCGAACAAGCGGGAGTTTACACTCTTTTCTTCGTGTCGTTGTTCGCCCAATGCTTAACCCTCTAACTCGCAAGAGTGCCTCAGGGCACTCTTCGCAAATCTCGTATTTATATAATAATTTCCTTTAAAAAAACAAACTTTTAATGGTACTTCGAACAAAAGACATAGTAACACTTATGTGTAAGTCCCAAATGCATTATAACGTTTGGTTTATATTTTATTATTAGTTTTGTGCACTAAGTCCGAAAAAAATAAAAATGGTGAAATTTTGTGTGTGAATTATTCTTATTCCAAACTAAATAATACAGATTTCTGGGCCCGGATCTAACTGTGTTATATTTTTTTGATAAGTACATGTGAATGTAAACACAAGTGAATGTAAACACATGTAAAAACGGAGTTAAGTTCGGCCGGGCCGAAATTTATATTCCCTCCACCATGGATTGCATTCCACTGAGGCTGGATTGATAGACAGTTGGTTGTATTTCCATTCTATTTTAATTCCAACAGTACAAATTTTAAAAATCCATCTCACGTACATAGTGCAAAATAACCTAACTTCATGATTCAACCAATTTTTGCCGTAAAAGCAAAAAGTACGAATTTGGAAAGAACTTTTTATTTTGCGTGTCAGAGAAATGTATACACCGAATTCTATGATTCTAGCTGCGGTCATTTGGTTGGTACCATTTTTATCCCCTTTTTCCTATTTTACCCCCTTAAGAGTACAACTTTCTAAAATCTCTTTATTTTACGTGCCTACGCAATAAGAGTGATGCACACACCGAATTTCATCGTTCTAGCTGTAGTAGTTTAGTTGGTACTATTTTTATCCCTCTGTACCCATTGTAACACTTTAAAGTACAAATTTGGAAAAAAAATTTTCGTGTCTACGCAGTCAGAGGAATGTATACACCGAATTTCATGACTATAGCTGCGGTTATTTGGTTGGTACTATTTGTATCCCCTTTTTCCACTTTAACCCCAAAAAGTACGAATTTCGAAAAAAATTTGGAAAAACTAATTTCATAAGATACATAAATCTGCTCAATTAGAGAAATGTACGCAGCGAATTTCACGTTTCTAGCTGTTGTCGTTTGATATGTACCATTTTTATCCCTTTTTGCCCCATTTCACCCCTACGAATAAAAATCGTTTTATGGTAAGTACAAAAATTTTAGGGTTTATTATGGGGTTTTCAGTCCATGTGAGGGAAGAAATTTTCCCTTTGGCCCGATTTCGCCCAGTTTCAATCCCAACATATCTACGACTATAAGACGTATTTATGAATAATTTGGACCTCCTAGCTCCTTGCGTTTAGATGCTAGCGTGCTTTCAACAGACGGACGGACGGACATGGCTAGATCGTCTTAGAATTGTATGACGATCAAGAATATATATACATTATAGGGTCTCAGGTCGATATTTCCACCCATCCTGGAGGTGGAGAGTATAAAAAATGTTTTGTGTGTAGAGGACGCAAAGCACTCCTTACCTCTCATCATCTGGCTCTCGAACTAAATTAGCAAATGACTTTCTGATTCTTTTTCTGAGTTTTTTGAGCACAATTCTCTCAGAAAAAAATATATCAACATAATTTTTAATTATTAAAAAATTGCCGATTAGAGGGTTAAGGAATAACACTGAGTGTTGAGTGAATACAGCACGGAAGGGAGAGGGGTTTTGTCAACTGCAGTTACATATTGACTCTGTTTTTTTTTTGTCTGTAATAATGGTGGGTAAGTTTAAAGTACAATTTGGCAATGTACGAGGGCTGAGAGCGATTTTTTGGCGTGTACGCCCATGTATACTTCCATCGGCCTGATGTTTTGGTTCTTTGTGAGACTCAGGTGTGTGAGGATTCTGATCCACAGGGTATCACACCCTGTCTCTTTTTATCTCCCACAGAGGTCTTGTGGTATACGTACGTAACGATATAGTATTCCAGAGCCAGCAACACTTGAGCTCAGAAAATCCAGAATTTAACTCCCTTTGGGTTAAATTCCAGATTGGAAAACACATACTTCATTTCGGATATGTGTATAGAAGTCCAAACGTGGAAAGGGAGGCATCCCTAAATGGCTTCGCCCTATCCGATTCAATAACTAAATTTCTAGAGAATTTCAATATCCACAATTCCTCATGGCTTACCCATTCGAGTCACTCAACTCCAGAGGGACAATAAGCCGAGCTTTTTGCAGCGCATAATGATTTAACGTAAATAGTGATTGAACAGAGTCACATTCCGTGTGTCCAAGGGCAACACCAAAATACTCATAATCATAACTTCGTACCATGAAAAGTATGAATTTAATGTTCTAGCACCTCTTGGTGCTATTGATTGGATCGGATCATTGTATTGTTTAAGCATCGTTTTCATATTCCACTCTTCAAGTCGCTTCGATCCCAGCCCCAATGCGGACAATTTATATTTACGAAAAGGCACGTTGGGCCGAGCTTAACAACTTTTTCCAGAATTTCAATTAGATGCTTTACTTTATAAATGAAATGATTGTGAATATTACACTACGTAACAAAAAAAATCTTTTTGTTTGTTTAAGTGAATTTTTTGCTTTTATCTAATGAATTAGGTCATAAATATAATATAATGAGTGTTCTTTCCTCTACCTAAACGTTTTTTTAGTATATAAACCGCTATTTTAAAAATGATGGAGGTTTCACCACACATTTTAGCATAACTCAAGAACAGTTTGTCCGATTTGATTAAGTAAAAACTCCGAGAATCCGCAGCTACATTACCTCCAAGTTACTCTTACACTGTTTTTTGATAAAGTGAATAGTTTTGGAAATATTCAGAAACTTTTTCCAATTTTTTTTTTCATGCAAAATTGGAAAACATGTTTTGTCTTAAAATTCCTGAATTTAAGGATTTTTTGTCTTAAAATTCCTGAATTTAAGGATTCAAGTGTATTTTTCGTTTTATTATCATATAAAAGCATACCTTCATTAAAGGATTTTTTGCCTAAAGGATTTTTTTCCTGAGGTACCCGTTTTCGCGGGACGCCCTGGCGCGCTCTTATCTTATGGTCTTTTGTTTGCCATAACTCGAGAACGGCTGTCCTGATTTAGGTGAAATAAATGTTGAAAAATTAAGAATTATAATTCCTTTAATCTATTCCTATGCTCTTTCTCGATATTTTAAACAGTTTCGCAGATATAAATAAATTTATGAAAAAAAAATATCCTAAAAAATTTAAATTTTTTGTTTTTAAAAATCATAAAAAATTCAAAACGGAAAAATATGTCAAGGCTTATTAGTGAATTTTTTGCTTTTATCTAATGAATTAGGTCATAAATATAATGCAATGAGTGTTCTTTCCTCTACCTAAACGTTTTTTTAGTATATAAACCGCTATTTTAAAAATGATGGAGGTTTCACCACACATTTTAGCATAACTCAAGAACAGTTTGTCCGATTTGATTAAGTAAAAACTCCGAGAATCCGCAGCTACATTACCTCCAAGTTACTCTTACACTGTTTTTTGATAAAGTGAATAGTTTTGGAAATATTCAGAAACTTTTTCCAATTTTTTTTTTTCATGCAAAATTGGAAAACATTTTTTGTCTTAAAATTCCTGAATTTAAGGATTTTTTGTCTTAAAATTCCTGAATTTAAGGATTCAAGTGTATTTTTCGTTTTATTATCATATAAAAGCATACCTTCATTAAAATTAAGCTGTTTAACAATCTTTTATGCACACTCTTATCTATCTGTACCATGAAAAATAAAGGCACTATTTAAAAATTTTAAAATTCGATGTCATTTCTTAAAAAACGATTAGCCAGACATCAGTTAAAGTTTTTCTTCAGTTTAGAGACATAACCAATGAGAAACAGCAAAAAAAATCACTTAAACAAAATTTTGTTACATAGTGATTGGAATGAAGTCATTTATTCCAACTAAAGATATTTCGGATAAACCATCTAACAAAAGTTGACATTCAAGACTGCTGTCAGATCCAAACCTATTGGATGAAATGTTTGCAAGGAATTCATCCTTGCCGGAAAGCAATCAACCACACCCCGTGATCGAGAATGTATCTAGTTCCTTGCTTTAGATATTTTTTCGAACACGTGGAGTTAAAAGGGTTCTCGCAAATCTCGACGCTTGCCCGTCCATTTCGCAACCTTTTCCATCTTGCATACCGCGCAGGTGTTTTCCCAGCGTGTTGGAAGATTGCAAACAGCTAGCCCATCCCTAAAAAGGTGAAACTAATAACCCTGTTAACTACCGGCCGATTGTGATTTGCTCTGCGCTCTCGAAGGTTATGGACAGTATGATTAACCACCATCTTGTGAGGTATTTAGAGACTTATTAATAACTTATTGATCGACAGTATGGCTTTCGTAGAAATCGATCCACGGGTGACCTGATGACATTCGCGTCTGACAGCAACCTCTGTCATTATAGACCAAGTCGTCAAGGAATTGAGGACAAAAGGAAATTGATGGATGAGTCACTTAGCGAGGATTTGTTGGTCAATTCCGAAAGTGGTCGAGTGAATAGAGTAGACTTTAATGCACGTGAGACCCAATGATCAATGTTATCTTACAAGCGATTCACTGATCCGACGGTGTCGTCGATTTCAATGAACGGTGTACATGTTGAGCAATCAGATTCTCATATGAAAATACAATGCGATGCTCGTTGGATAAAACATATATTAGATGTGTCGAAAGAAGCATTAAAGTGTTTAGGCTTTTTAAAGAGATGTAAGAAATACTTCACACTCTCTGATCATCTCAATACACAGTGCAACAGTGCAATTCAAGCACCACTATGACGGTTCGTTAGTGTATCCAAAGTGATGACGATTGCCTAAAGGATTTTTTTCCTGATGTACCCGTTTTCGCGGGACGCCCTGGCGCGCTCCCCCCACCCACTTTTGTTATCTTATGGTCTTTTGTTTGCCATAACTCGAGAACGGCTGTCCTGATTTAGGTGAAATAAATGTTGAAAAATTAAGAATTATAATTCCTTTAATCTATTCCTATGCTCTTTCTCGATATTTTAAACAGTTTCGCAGATATAAATAAATTTATGAAAAATAAAATATCCTAAAAAATTTAAATTTTTTGTTTTTAAAAATCATAAAAAATTCAAAACGGAAAAATATGTCAAGGCTTATTACTTGGATGACTGAAAATATATTTATTCATATTCATTCATATTCTTCTTCTTCCCCTTCGTTGGTTGTAGATTTGAATCTGTTTATCTTACATGACCACCAGCAAACTTCACATAGCATGGCATCCAACTTCTTTCCTTTAAATCGAGTCTCCATCGGCATAATAACTTGGTGAAATCTCTCACCCTGTTCGTCAGATTCAGTGGGTAATTGTTTAGCGAAGAAATCAAGGTGACGATGTAGAAAGTGAATTTTGAGGGACATCGTAATGTTGATCTTATGGAAAGCATCAAGCATATTTTCAACCAAAACTTCATGGTACTATAGCGCGTATCCCAATCGCAAATGAAACACATATGCTTCGGATATCCGCCTTTGAGAACCCGCAGTATGTTGATGACTTTGATATCGCAGCATTTCTTCCACTTGTGTTGATCATATTGAATACTTTGCAGTATTATTTTCATTGTCTCGTAGCATTCTTTCATGTCGATGCTGTAGGCTATGGGTACTGACGGTTTCGTATTCAACTTGTGCAACAGTACAGCCTTCAGACTGGTCTTCGACGAGTCTATAAATAGACGCCAATCCTTCGCATTGTAATTATAATTAATATCCATTTCAATCATAAGACCTTCAATGTTAATGCAATATGAAAAAGTGTTTTGCGTGTTAATAGTGTAGAATTTCTGGAATTGTGCTTGTCGCTGACGATAGGCTGTCACTTTTACATCTTTTTGCGTGAGATTTCTCTTCTTTAAAAACGACGCTAAAAATTCAGAATTTCGCTGCGACAAACCAAGATGAGCAACAAGGAAGTCAATTTCATCTTGATCTAGAGGTTTTGCTTCATCACTTCGTATAATTTCTGGCACATACAACGAATGTGATGTTGATGCTTCGGTGAATGCGGTTTCAGTTGTCAATATAGTGAAACAATCCGGACTGGGCAATTTAGGTGGTATCGGTATAGCTTCTGAGTGCGGAAGTGGTAATTGTGCACTTCGCACTCCGATGTATCCCGTTGCCGTTGCTTTATTTTTACCACTTTTGGTTTTGGTTCGACCTGTATACTTGAATCTGGAGTTCATGCAAGCGTAGCAGTTTGATCGTTGATGCTCGCCCGGATACGACCACATCATAGGAATGCCAAATGACATTTCATTAATCTCTCTTTTTGTCCATTTCAAAAGAAGCCCGTAGCATCTTGCACAAACAGTCTTTGGAGCCCAATCCACATCACAAAACACTGGCTGGGAAAAATATTTCTCGTACGCAGATTTGAATTCAGCACTGAATCTACCACGTTTATTTTTATCTGCTGTGGAGTTTCTTCCAAGTTTCACAAAATGTCCACACACGTAACAAAAATTGTTAATATTTTCGGAACAACGTTCCATTTTTAACTTTAATATAGAAATAGAAAGTACATTCTATCCACTTTTTGCACTTTTCGTGTTGGTAAACACTTGTTGAATGACAAAAATCCATCAGTCAACACCTATACTTATGAATGAACGCATCTGTTAAGCAGACAAATGTGTTTCAAATTGTTCAAAACTTTCCAAATAATGACCAGTAATAAATGTGGGTGGAATTTCTGTAAAAAAATCATCCGTTACAGGATACTACTTTTTTTTTCAATATTTTACTGACAGGTACTGAATGGGCGCATGTTTTAAGGGTGCCTATGTACCTGATTCAGCACGTGTGCGTTTCAAAATTTTCAAAACTTTCCAAATAATGACCTCTAATAAATGTGGGTCGAATTTCTGTAAAAAAATCATCCGTTACAGGTAGCCAACGGAAAAACGCACATCAATAAAAAGTCATCGATTTCCATGTTCTATGTCTCATTTTGTTCACAGGTTTTGTGACTTTACGTGAAAGTAATAAGACTGTACATATTTTTCCGTTTTGAATTTTTTATGATTTTTAAAAACAAAAAAATTAAATTTTTTAGGGAATTTTTTTTTTCATAAATTTATTTATATCTGCGAAACTGTTTAAAATATCGAGAAAGAGCATAGGAATAGATTAAAGGAATTATAATTCTTAATTTTTCAACATTTATTTCACCTAAATCGGGACAGCCGTTCTCGAGTTATGGCAAACAAAAGACCATAAGATAACAAAATTGGGTGGGGGAGCGCGGCAGGGCGTCCCGCGAAAACGGGTACCTCAGGAAAAAAATCCTTTAGGCAATCGTCATCATTTTGGATACACTAACGAACCGTCATAGTGGTGCTTGAATTGCAGAGATTAAACTGCAATTTGTCGCACTGTGATATCTACACAACCTACATCAGAACAAAGATGGAGTACAACTCCCACATATGGTCAGGAGCTCCAGGACCTTCCATGGAGCTTCTTGACCGTGTCCAGAGTAGGGCGATCGTGTTGATAGGTAATGGTAGGATATCCAATTCTATTATCTCCCTTGAACAACGTCGTAATGTTGGTTGTGTATCATTGTTCTATCGATACTTTCATGCTGTTTGTTCTTCGGAAATTCGTGATCTTATACCGCCCGTATAAGACCATTTGTTGTCGATTGGACATCCGGCCCCACTAAACATTAAAGAATGCGAATGCGAATATCTATCCCTCCAATTACGACATTCAGAGATTCAAAACAGAAGTCAACAGACATCCCCTGAGTGTTGGTTCAGTGAAAAAAACTATCAAAGGCTCTGTCAGAAGATCTAGAAGCCTGCTCAGATTTGTCGTCCGCAGCCTTTGAAGCCGCGTCACTTCCCCAAAGGTGCACCCATAATGTCGCTCCCTGAACCAATTTCACCAAATATATCTCTTATAAACAAACGGTTAAATTCGCTCAAAGGTGGGAAGCAGATTATCTCAAAGCGCTACACATACGCTACAAATGGAAAACTCCCACACCTAATATAAAAATCGGTGACTCAGTAATAGTAATTGACGACTGGCGCCTGGGTAGAATCGAAAAAACATTTATCGGTTCAGATAATAACGTATGTGTCGCAGACGTACGCACTGCCAACGGTATTATCAGTCGCCCAAAAGTCAAACTATGTTATTTACCTGTCTCGAATTCTGCTGTTCCAGAGCAGACTTAGTGACTAATTTGTCCAAAATTAAAAGAAGACAGAGACGTTTACAAATAAGACAGGGCATATAGAAATACTTTTGACCTTAGTAACGAATAACTGAAAAAGGAAATAAAGGAATAATGGCAGAACCAGCCCCTTCTATCTGTTAGGATCGACCCGCGTTCTCCAGACGTTTCTCAATCGGATCGAAAGAGTCCACCCAATTTTAAGGGCATATGATATACTGAATATTTATTTTGCAACTTGATTAAAATCAAACTTAAATGACAAGTTAGGGAAGTGTTAGAGATTAAATGTCAGGCACAATCCTGTTCGGTGACAAAAGTAGCTTAGAAGAACTTTTCGATAAACTAAAAGACAAATTGCTTGGAATTTTACAACGAGATAAAACAACGCCTTATAAGCCTAAACAACAAAACAGTTACTGTAGTAGGGGCAGGGCCAGCCGCTTATGAATGCGCGAGAAATACCATGAGAACGGCTCTAAATATTTTCAAAGAGAAAATGCCGGAGCCAATGAAGACTATGCTGACTTGTAGGAATCCATAAAATCTGGAAAATGCTATGGACATATTGTTCCAATCTGGATACCCATATTTAACCATTTGAAATGGAATATTAGCGACCAATGGGAAAGAGAACA
The DNA here is from genome assembly GCA_947397865.1 of Polietes domitor. NCBI lineage: Eukaryota > Metazoa > Arthropoda > Insecta > Diptera > Muscidae > Polietes > Polietes domitor. The sequence continues at coordinate 89,312,899 of OX377618.1, read as the reverse complement.
GACAAAATCCAAATTACTACCAAAAAACCAAACTAACCAAACATTCCCGGAACTAATGGACAACAATTTGGTTGAAAATTATCCTCAATCTAAAGATGGATATGATGACAACCTCAAGGACCCAAACACCAATGAATTACCAACCAATTGAAGAAACACCATACCCGGATACAATATAGAACTCTAATCAAAATATGAACCAAAATCCCCAAATAAAATTTATACAAGTGTTGACGATCGATCAGGTCCTGTCGATGATGACATCGATTTGGACTTGATCGATCTCAACGACTAAGTGTCATCCCTGACACTGGAAGGCGAGGAGTGCGGCCAACTTCAGATGTTTGTGTTTTTTACTTTACTTTTTTCTTCCTCAAAAAGTGCAAGTGTTTTCTTCAAAGACCGCCGTGTCAACTATCAATAAATAATAACTCCCTTAATCGAAACCGTCAGTGTTTTATTTCAAGGAACCATCACGTAAGTAAACGACATTTACTTACGTTATATTTGTGTTATATTGTGTTTTCGTTGCCTGCATTTTCGTGCAACAACAACCACAACTACACAGGCTTCTCACAAGATTCCGTCTATGAGAACCTAACGAGTCCACCATCCTGGCAGGATCTCGTTCATGGTCCTTCGAAAACCACTAAAAGAAACCACTGTACATTCAAATAATTATTATTTAATTTATTTACATTGTGGCGTTTAGAAAAAGTCAATCAGTTTTCGCAATTGCTTTGTTTTTTACACACATTGTTGATAGTTTGGGTACTTCGGTCACACTTTTGTACCAAGCAATACAAAAAAAAATACAATACTGTTTTGTTTATTCCTTTTGTGCGCAGCTATCAAATACCTTTTTCTGATCACTCCATACAAATTGGTGGTGGACATACTCCTATACGCATAAAGCTCACTTTGCAAATAAGCCTGCGTAGTCTAGTGCGATCGTGTACAGCTTGCAATCAGAAGGTACCTTGGTTCGAGTCCCAGCTGCCGCGAAGTTTGAAAAAAAAAAAAAGTTTTTTGTCTTTAAATTTTCGTAATAGTTTCTTCTGTTATTTGTGTAAACAGAAAACGCGAATAATTTTGTAGTAAAAACGACAAATACAAACTACATATACGCCTACTGACCACATGCAGAAGTAAGCCTTCGTGGTGTAGTGCAAGTTTGTGAGATTTGCAAACTGAAGGTCGTGGGTTCGATTCCCGGCTGGCGCAAAAATTTCAAATAAGTATCTTCCATAAAATTTAATTTTATACAGTTTAATTTCATTATAAGTAGTTCCTACTTCTAATTGCGTTGTCAAAAAATTTTGTAGTGGGATATAAGAACATACATACGTATATAAACATACGGACCTTCGTAGTCTAGTGCAAGTGTGTGCGGCTTGTAAACGTGTGTTCGTGGGTTCGATTCCCGGCTGGCGCAAATATCTCAGATAATTTTTTTTTTTCAATAAAATTTGATTATATAAATATTCTACTGTTAATTGTGTCAGCAGAAGAAACAATTTCGTATTGAGACAACAAATATAAGCTCATATACACATACTGACTGCTAAGCAAACAAGCCTTCGTAGTCTAGTGCAAGTGAGTGCGTCTTGTAAGCAGAAGGTGCCAGGTTCGATTCCCGGCAAGCGCATATCAGTGCATCAAAAAATATATATATTTTTTTTAAAAAGGTACTCGGCAACATGGGTTCAGCCATTTGTACTAAATTCGAATATGAATCGGATAATTTGCTAAGAGTGTGCACAACATTCGCAAAGATTCCTGAAAAAGAACTCTCAGATTCCCTTCTAGAAACTAAACTAGAAGCATTAGAAGAAGACTGGCATGGTGTCCTCTATGCTTATGAGAGTGTCTACCTTGCTAATGACCAAATTGTAGATAGAATTTTCAAGCAAATAGCTAAAGAAACATATGAGTCGACTAGGGACATGTATCAGAAAACAAAGGCCAGTATGATAGACATGTTGAAGGGTAAGAGAGGTCATACGAGTACCCAACAGAGGACTGATGCCACGAGCGCGTCACTATTTCATAGTTCCGCTATTTATCCTATGAATACGACTTTTGATACTTCAGAAATTTGTATTAAGGTGCCACCTTGCGATACCCAGGATTTTCATGGAAGTTATGAGGAATGGCCCGCGTTTAGGGATATGTTCACGGCAATATATGGGAATCATCCTCGTCTGACGCAGGCTCAGAAATTATATCTGTCTGACCAGAATTATTCATTGGCTTGGGAAGCCCTTCGGGCCCGCTATGAGAATAAGAGAGTTTTAGTCGACAAGCAACTGGAAATACTTTTTAACATTCCAGCAGCACAAACGAAAGTGGTCAGGATATAAATAGAATTCAGTCAACGATAAGTGACTGCCTAGCGATTCTGACAACACACGATGTCGAAGTAGGACAATGGGATCCTATCCTTATCCATTTATGTTCGACAAAATTACCCGTCGAAACATTGGCATTATGTGAACAGTCCCTGGAATCCCATTCGGATTTGCCCCTATGGTCGCAGATGGAGGAATTTTTAATAAATAGACATCATGTTCTGGAGAGAGTTGACAGTCTTCGACGTCAACAAATAAATAAAGTATCTAGGAATCAGGGCCAGCCTCAGAACAATTCGCACAAATTTTGTCCCCTATGCGATAAGATGCATTGGTTGAGGAATTGCCCTCAGTTCTTAGGGCTTTCTGTGAAACAGAGGATAGATATTGCTTGCGACAACGGTTGCTGTGACAACTGTTTAATGGTTGGACATAATAGTCAAGAGTACAGAAGTGCCAATACGTGTACGTATTGTAGGAGGAAACATCACAGTTCATTACATTTAGGCAGAAATGGGTCTCAGTCAAGGAATTCGAGTTCAAATGGAAACCGGAATAACAATAATAATCCTTTCCGCACAGAGACGAATCGTGTCGATGTCAATAATTCTGTAGAAGGGCCATGCAGTTCAAACTCCTCGAGTCATTTGAACAATGTCCAAACCCATTTGTCCGTAGGTCAGGATGACATAGTGTTACCGACCGCTTTGGTCCAGATTCGACATGAAGGTGAGACGTTTACCGTACGAGCACTAATAGACTCTGCGTCAAAAAAATCTTTTTTGACAAGCAAGATTGTTAAGAGATTCGGGATCAAGACCCAGAATGCGAACTATAGGGTTAGTGGTCTGGGCGGTACAGTTGTTGCAAATTCGGATAAGATTTGCACAGTTAATTTGTTTGCCGAAAAACATGATTTTCATCTTAGTACCCAAGTCTTAATAGTCAGGAATCTAACAAGCTTGTTACCGACTCGAACAATTCCCATATCAGAGCTCACCGATGTGAGTGACTTAAATTTGGCAGACCCGGGTTTCCTCATTTCAGCACAAGTTGATATGCTCTTAGGCAGTGATGTGATTCCATATATCGTATTGGAAGGAACCAGGAAGCACGTGCTGGGAAATATGGTAGCGCAAAATTCTGTTTATGGCTGGTCCCATTAGGCAACAGGAAGTGTCACTTACGACAGTGGACGTTGTTTCAAAAGGTGATGAAGATATAGGATCACTGATAAGAAAATTTTGGGAACAGGAGGAGGTCTCACGTAATCCAATTTCGTCCGAGTTTGATTTATACTGTGAGGAAATGTATAAAAAGACAACGTACCGACGATCGGACGGCCGATATGTTGTGAGGTTACCCTTTAAAAAGGAATTTCCAGATACTGTATTCTTGGACTCCTCAAGGTTCATAGCAAAGAAACAGTACGAATATATGGAGGTCAAATTGCAGAGAGACAAGGACCTTGCAGAAATATATCCTGGATGAATACTCGATTTTAGGTCATATGAAAAGTACCAATTCTGTAGAAGTTTGTAGGAACGGAAAGTTTTTTTCATATTACTTGCCGCATCATGCGGTTTTTCGACCAGAAAGTGCAAGCACAAAAGTAAGGGTGGTATTTAATGGTTCTCGTAAAACAAAAAGTTCCTTTTCGTTAAACGATGTTTTACACATAGGACCAACATTGCAAACAGACCTCATGGCTGTGATTTTAAACTGGCGTTTGTACAGATATGTCTTCAATGGTGACATCGAGAAAATGTACCGCCAAATCGTGGTGAATAAAGCCGATCGCCCATATCAAAGAATTCTATATAGGAAAAATCCGCCTAGTAAAATAGAGGATTATGAGCTGACAACGGTCACCTTTGGTATAAATTGTGCTCCCTATTTGGCTATACGCACACTTTTGCAGTTGGCCGAGGACACGGAGCTAGAAAGTCCGTTGTCCTCAAAGATTTTGAGACGTGAAACGTATGTAGACGATGTACTGTCAGGTGGTCATACGATAGCCTCAGCGCTGGAGGCTCAACAGCAGCTAATACACACATTAGGCACGGCTGGATTTCCGCTTAAAAAGATGACAGCTAATCATCCGGATCTTTTAGCTATAATTTCAAAGCAAAACGTGTTAGATGTCAATTTGTTGAAGATTGATGGTTCAAGCTCAACAAAAACGCTTGACATATTGTGGGATGCGTTAAATGACTCCTTCGTCTATAAGGTTGAGCATTTATCAAGTCATAATATTGTGACAAAAAGAAAGATTCTGTCATCGGTGTCGAAGCTGTTTGACCCGGCAGGGTGGCTGGCACCCATAATTATACAGGCAAAGATATTATTACAGGATTTGTGGTTAGATGGCGTAAACTGGGATGAAGAGGTAAAACCGAACATATTGCTGAAATGGAATGCTTCATTCAGAATTTTACGTTTATCAACTCTATTAAGATTCCACGTTGGGTAAATTTTCATCCAACAAGTACGATTCAGCTTCATGGGTTCTGTGATGCTTCAGAGAAGGCGTATTGTGCCGTTTTGTATTTACGCTCTGAAACTGCATCTAATCGTTCCGTAAATTTGTTGGTGGCAAAGAGCAGGGTTGCACCACTTAAAAAGGTTAGTTTACCTCGGCTGGAATTACGTGGAGCGGTATTACTTTCGAGTCTGGTCAATCACATTGTATCAACTCTTCCATTTGAGCGTGTCTCTCTGCATTTGTGGTCTGATTCTACTATCGTCTTAGCATGGCTTCAGAAACCTCCATCGGTTTGGAACACTTATGTAGCGAATAGGACCGCTATAATTATGGAAAATGTAGGAAATGCCACTTGGAGGCATGTGTCGACAGAATGCAATCCAGCAGATCTTGGTACTCGGGGATGTAATTCTCAAGATTTAGCACAGAATCCAAAATGGTGGCATGGCCCAGCCTGGCTTCTAAGTTCGCAGGATAATTGGCCAACATCAAGTCCACCCTCTACGACTCCACCTGAACAAAGGAAGGTTTATGTTCATTGCTCCGCGCAAATAGATAGGAGTCTCTGTGATCGTTTTTCGTCTTATCCCCGAGCCTTATCTGTCATTGTCTATATGTATAGATTTATTAATGCGGCATGCAAGAAATCTGATATTAAGACCAGTCGGGAAAAAACGCTTTCTCAAGCGGAACTTACTCACGCGAAGATGGTCCTGTTGCGGGTCACACAACGCTCCCATTTTACCCAAGAATATAATGAACTGAGTACCTCAAAGACTTTGTCGAGACAGAATACTCTGCGCGCCCTGAATCCCTTCCTAGATGGTCAAAGTGTGATTCGAGTTAATGGGCGACCCGCCAATGCATCGATGACGTACGATGAGAGATTTCCGATAATAATTCCGAATTAATCTCAACTTTGTCAAATGTTTCTCGGATTCGTCCATAAAGTACTCCTCCATGCAGATGTGTCCCTTATGATGAGCACGGTTCGAAGTCAATTTTATATTCCCAGTCCTAAACGAGCAATTAAGAAATGTGTCCACGGATGTTTGATATGTGTCCGGTATAAGCAAAGAATACGGACCCAGATTATGTCTGCGTTGCCATTGGAACGCTCATCTTTCTCATTACCATTTACATATTCAGGTGTCGACTTTGCTTAAGCATTTGCTTTGCATTTCAGATTAAGGCTGGTATGTTGAGAAACTCTCCGTACCAAAAATCATATGCATGTATATTTGTATGCTTCGCGACAAAAGCAGTACATCTAGAAGCTTGCACAAGGTTATCGTCTGACGCCTTCCTAGCTGCGTTCGCCAGATTTATAGGAAGAAGGGGCCTGCCGAAGTGTCTAATGTCAGATAATGGCACCAATTTCGTTGGTGCAAGTCGGTCCTTTTTAAAAGAATATGCTGACTTTATGAAACTTTCGGCGAAAAGAGTGACAGAAAGGTATGCAATTCAAGGATTTGAATGGAAATTCATACCGCCTAGTGCCCCTCATATGGGCGGCATATGGGAGGCGGGTGTAAAAAGTTTCAAGACACATTTTCGGAAGGTTGCCGGAAATCAAAAATTTAATTTCGAAGAATTCTCTACCCTTCTAGCAAGGATCGAAGGGGTTCTTAATTCCCGACCGATATCTCCATTATCAGAAGACCCAAACGATCTGCAGGCACTAACGCTCGGTCATTTCCTTCGAGGAGGTCCGTTGGTACTCGCCCCTGATATACCTGCGGATAATCTATCACTTATTAATCGTTGGGAAAAGTTTAAATTATTGCACCACAACTTCAGCAAAAGGTGGAAAACGGAGTATTTACAAGAATTGCATAAAAGACGCAAATGGCAAGGTCCGATGCAGGACTTACAAGTTGGAGAATTTGTTATAATAAAGGACGAATTACTGCCACCAAATGAATGGAGAATGGGTCGCATCGAAACGGTACATCGAGGGCGTGATGGTCACGTACGAGTAGCAGACATCCGAACGCAATCAGGCATCGTAACACGACCTATAGTCAAACTATGTGCACTACCAATCAGTGATAAGTCGTAGCTTGTTAACTCGTCCGTCCATTATGTTTGTTTTCATCTCGATTTTAATATAGTACTAATTCATTGTTCTTGCCTATCTGTCCGTTCGACATTGTCTTTTTTTATAGTTTCGGTTACCACCCTTTGCACCTCTGTATGCAATTCAAAGGGTTGACATGGTGCGTGTCCATGGGTACTGCGCGTGCTGCCTAGCAAGTACTCATCAGGTGGATGGCTGCCGTTTCTTGAGGGAGTGCCGTGGATGTGGAGGACTGCATCATCGGATGTTGTGCCAGGAGGGTTCCATTTCGTGGCGTTCTCCGGCAGTCGCACGAGTTAGTTCACCCTTCCAGGGCATTGAACGGCAGCATGTGGATTATACGAGTGGGCCGGAACCGAGAAGTAGGTCCGTTTATCAGCCGCAGCGACTGCCACAAAAGCGACAACAACAACAACGCCAACAACCTCAACGTCAACAGGCACAACGTCAGCAAAATCAGCGCCAACAGCAGAAGCGACCGAACCCGAGGCAACGCATGCGTTCTCGTCGTCAGCAGCAGCAACCATCTCAAGCGCAACGTCCAAAGCCCCAGCCCCAGCCCCAGCCCCAACGTAAGCCAAAGCAGGAGAAAATGTTGGTTGACGTGGAGACCCCCAATCCAGACGCTCAACGATTGGTCAAGCAAATAGTGTCGGCGTTGGGTCAGCTGACTGGGGTCCTTAATGTTGCACCCGTGCAAGGGGGCCGGCATGTTGACGATCGATCAGGTCCTGTCGATGATGACATCGATTTGGACTTGATCGATCTCAACGACTAAGTGTCATCCGTGACACTGGAAGGCGAGGAGTGCGGCCAACTTCAGATGTTTGTGTTTTTTACTTTACTTTTTTCTTCCTCAAAAAGTGCAAGTGTTTTCTCCAAAGACCGCCGTGTCAACTATCAATAAATAATAACTCCCTTAATCGAAACCGTCAGTGTTTTATTTCAAGGAACCATCACGTAAGTAAACAACATTTACTTACGTTATATTTGTGTTATATTGTGTTTTCGTTGCCTGCATTTTCGTGCAACAACAACCACAACTACACAGGCTTCTCACAAGATTCCGTCTTTGAGAACCTAACGAGTCCACCATCCTGGCAGGATCTCGTTCAACAAGCCTCGTGAGAGAATTACCCCATATAATAAAGAATAAGTTAAAATTTGTTATCGATACGGGGGCTACACATTCTATAGTGAATCCATGGTTGTGCAGTCCAAAATGGAAAATAAAATCAGGACATTTGACCCCAAAGACTTTGCAGAACCACGTGACAACAACCACAATAATTCTACCATTATTTTCTCTCGATTCATATCGATCTTTCTCAGAGATAGTACTATTCGTGTTATTGTAGATTGGTTCCACAGTACCACAGGGCTCTGTCCTTTCCCCCTCCCTTTATCTTATTTTTATCGACGATCTCTTGGATCGGACTTTGAATCCAATCTTCTCATACTCATTCAATGACGACTTGGTCCGTCAAGAAATTGAGGACAAAAGGCTATTGATGGATAAGTCACTCAACCAGGATTTACTGACCATTTTCGAATGGGGTCGTTAATGCACGTTAGACCCAGTTCTCCTTGTTGTCCAATGGTGCCGTCGATTTCAATGTTGATATTGAGTAATCAGATGTTCTAGGCATGAAAATACAATGCGATGTCCGTTGGTATTTGAAGTGTCGAAATAAGCATTCATGTGTCTAGGCTTCATAAACCGGCGTAAGAAATGCTTTACACCTGCTGATCTTCTCAATGTCTAAACTAGCTACATCAGACCAAAGATATAATACAACTCCCGCATATGGTCGGGTGCTCCAGGTCATTCACTGGAGCTACTTGACCGTATCCAGAGGAGGGCGATGGTGGTGATAGGTGACGGTTGGATATCCAATTCTATTGTTTCCTTTGAACATCGTCGTAATGTGGGTTGTGTGACCTTGTTCTATCGATACTTTCATGCTGTTTGTTCTTCGAATATTCGAGATCTTACACCGCCGTGAGAACGTTCGGTAGAGATACTCGACTTTCCAGAAACTCCCACCCATTTGTTGTCCATTGGACAACTGACCGCACTAAACATTACAGAATGAATTCGTTTTCAGTGTTGGTTCAGTAAAAAATCAGCACATTCGTACATCTTATATAAATTCTGAAGAAAAATCTGCGATATTGAAGGTGATAGGAAAACATTCTGAAACATTTTTTCAAGCTAAATCTAACCTATCTTTTACAAATGCGATAAATCATAACATATGTACCATTGGCCTGAATTGAGGTATACGAAGAAGACATTCATAAAACTGTTTTTCAGTCGAATGAGGCCGTTATGAATTCTTAAGAGTGCCATTCGGTGTGAAAACCGCACCAGCAACATTTCAACGTTTAATGAATAACGTGTTGAGCGATCATATAGGTAAAATTTGTCTGGTCTGTTTGGACGACATTATTATAATTTCGACCTCACTTCAAGAAGATGTCAAATCACTTAAAATCATTTTTAAGTGTCTTAAAGAGACAAAATTAAAAATCCAATTAGACAAATCAGAATTCTGTAAATTTTATGAACCGAGTTCTTAGGACATAGTGTCTCTCAAGATGCCGTAAAACCAAATCCCACAAAAATAGAATGCGTTCTTAACTTCCCAATTCCAAAGCCACCTAAACAAATAAAACAGTTTCTCGGACTTACTAGATATCACGGGAAATTTATTAAAGACTAGCTGACCCGGCAAACGTTGTTTTGCCTTAAAATTTTATTTATATTTAAATAGCTGACTCGCCGGACTTTGTTCTGCCTAGAAAAGTATTGATTTAGACATTTAATGCTTTATTGTTACGGGTATTTATTTGAAAAAAAAAAAAAAAAAACAAAACATAAAAATGTGAATATACTATTCAATTATTAAATGAGAATATCTATAATTAAGAGAATGTTAGTGTTATTCATTATAGTGGACCCGGGGAACTTCGTTTCACAGTTGTCCTACGTCATTTCAAATTGCAGAAAATCAAATTATTCTTTGTTTTGAAACATTTGCTGAATGGATTACGGTCGTGTTGATTTTGAATTGTATTTCCCTCCATTGGAGTACTCTGTGATAAACAATGTTTTTCGTTTTGTTGTCAGGTGCGAAAACGATCAAATCGGATGGTTTTCCGACACGGGAATATGCGACATACAGTTGGCCGTGCTAAAGCCAATCCTTGTGATTGGCCTTGTGAGTTACTGATTGTCATGGCGAATACGAGACAAATTGGAAATTGGATTCGCTTAAACTCAAATGGCATATCGGTTGGGATCATTGGCATTCTCGGAATGAGATCTTCCACACCTTTGAACTTTCCTTTTAGTATTATTTCGTAAAACACATTGCTCATGAGTTTTGTGACCGCTAAACGCGTTCCGTTGCATAATTTAGATTGATTGAGAACGCTAAGCATGATGGGAACTGAACCAACCTTCAATTGAAAATTGTGCGGTGGCAATCCAAGTGATCCACAACCTTGTTCTTTGCCGCTAAAATTTCTCTTTCACTCAAGCAATCGTTCGAACCAATTGGCTGATGGACTTCACTGAATTGCAACACTCCACGTTATAATGCACCTTCAATGTTTTGCAAAGAAGTGGCTAATACGGAACAACCCAAGACTCGTCAACCACGAAATCATTTCCTTTCACTTTGAGTGTGATTGTTCTACCGCCATTATCAGATGATTGACTCCGATACAGCGGATAACCATCGTGGCCAGTGATGGTCTCGCCACTCAAACTTCGTAGATAACTCTTGGAACACTTACCGTCGACCATGCACGGTGATTGTGGGTTAATGGTTTCAATCAATTTGGTATGGTTGGATTTTTTCGACTGACCAAATGCGAATATGCGCTTGAGGCAAAACTATATGTACTTAATTATATAGTACATATAGACGCGGAAAAGCAAAACAAATCGAAAACAATCGGCGAAACCGAAGCAAATAGTCTACATTTTGGGGATTCATCAAATTCATTCATTGCGCTGACCTTCTCATTGTTTTCCTCACCTAAGATGATATTAATGTCATATTGAAATGAATGGATTTATCATCTGGATGTTGATAGCCATAATCTCCTTGTCAAAACGTCAGTGGGTATTGCAATGCATCGTATGAACGATGTGTGATTGGCGTTAGTGTGTTCCAGTAGGTTGCTTATACGCTCTGATCAAGAGTTTATAGTCATCACTTGGCATGTCAGTTATCTAATACGATGGAGAATTTGACCTTGGATCTGTGGATTCACCATGAAGCGAAGAATGAAATGGCTTTAGTGGTAATTTAACCTTGCCACTAAGACTCACAATCCAGGCGATTCTCCAGTGAACTTCAAACATAAACGTCCTCTATCTATCATCTATGGCGTCGTAAAATCACTCCATACAAATCGGGGATATTTCGGGAATTTTCTTAGGTATTCTTCTTGTTTGGCCGGCGACCAATCCGAATTGGCGCGAATCATCGAAATCGGTCCATGCGTTCTTGAGTTATAAGAATAGTAACTAACGTCACTCTCTTTTATATATATAGACTAGCTGACCCGGCAAACGTTGTTTTGCCTTCAAATTTTATTTATTTATCGGATTTATTTGAAAAAATCAAAACAAAATAAAAATGTGAATAGTATATGAACTTTTTAATGATAAAAGTATATGAATAATTAAGGGAACGTTAGTGTTATTCATTATAGTGTACCCGAAGAACTTCATCTCACAGGCGTTTTCCTACGTCGTTTCAAATTGCAAAAAATCTGTGATCAATTGTCCATTGCAATTAGGGTTTGCATTTTCCCGTACATTTTATTTCCCGGGACATATTTTTTCAATTTCCCGGGATCCCGCGACAGCACGGGAAATCGTCAACATATTGTTTATCATGAGTTAAACTTTTTTTCCAATGAAACATGCACATTTTATTAAAGTAAAATAAATATGTATTTCATAACGAACCTGCTACAGAATTTATATAATAAAGTGCAATGTGAGATCAATTCAAATGTCTTTTCAAGTTTCAAAATTAATTAAATGTTAAATGCATTCAACAGATGTTGGCTTAATAGTCAGTAGAGCATTAAATAAAATGTTTAAGTTGTCTGTTTGTCCTGTCGCTTCGAAAACTTTAAACTCTTTTTTTAGACAGTCATCTTGACTTTTTAATACAATTGTTACTTGTGTATTTCATACCATTGGTTAAAATATTTTATTATATTATTTTGGGCCTTCGGATACACGCCTAAAATCTACCTTTTCCGGATTTTACATTTTTCATACGGAGTTTGACAGGCAAAATCAGAAAAAGTGGATTTTGAGTGTACATTCGAACGCAGCTTAAAAATAGTTTGTTATCCAACTGCAATATTTGACATACCTAATTAAAAGCGATATGAGCCAAATTATTCTACAACATTTTTAATTCCCGTACGAATTTCCCGGGATACGGGAAATCAAAAATATGCGAATTCCCGGGAATTTTCCCGGGATGGAAAACCTAATTGCAATTGATTCTTTTTCTAAATATTTGCTGGATGGATTACGGCCGTGTCGATTTTGAATTGTATTTTCCCTCATTGAGTCACTCTGTGATAAACAATATTTTTTTGTTGCCAGGTGCGAAAACGATCAAAGCGGATGGTTTTTCGACACGGGAACATGCGACATACAGTTGACCGTGTGAAAAACATTAATTCTCCAGACTGAGGCCACAAACACTCAATGTGATTTATTGATCGTCATGGCGAATGCGAGACGAATTGGAAATTGGATTCGCTTAAACTCGAATGGCATATCGGTTGGAATCATTGGAATTCTCGGAATGAGAACTTCCTCACCTTTGAACTTTTCTTTTAGTATTTTTGCGTGAATCACATTGCTCATGAGTTTTGTGAACGATAAAAGTGTTCTGTTGCATAATTTTGGTTGATTGATATTGCAAAGCATGATGACAACTGAAACAACCTTAAATTGTAAATTGTGCGGTGGTAATCCAGACACATCCAATGAATTCAAAAACTCAGTTGGATAGTTGCTTGCTTCGTCTTCGTTCGTTTCACAGTCGATAGATTTGAAGGAATGCAGTGAACCAACGATTTGATTTTGAATTGTCAGTTTAAGTGATCCACATCCTTGTTCTTTGCCAATTGTTCGAACAAATTGGCTTAATGCGTTTGTGTCGCATTTACGTTCACGCTGCAATTCTAGTTCGAAAGGGTCGGATGGTCGACGATCTGGCAATGACATTCCTATCCTGACTATCAAACTGCTGCACATGAGGTAATACATGCCTTCTATTAAAACCAAAGCCTGGTTGTGCATCTCTTCATTCTTTTCAATATGGCGATTCTCTGAATGGACACGAACTCGATGCAAAATGTCTTCTGACATGTCATACTTGTGCTTGTCCCACAATTCACGTGGATTTGATCGAAAACATGTGGCATTAATGATCGCAAATAATATGCGTATTTAACTTGGGAATGCAGAAACAGTTACTTCAGCGATTGTCGTATCCCAATGCGTATAGTTTTCAAGCAAATTGAGCTCCTGACACGCAGCACGAAATGTTGGCAACACTACACCATGGATATTTCGAAGTGATTCAAATGATGAGTCGCAAGTAAAAGCATTCATCATTCTTTTAATGAACTGTATAAATACGGCCAAGAGCTTCAATAGAACGCAAATCCGAATGACCAGGAACTAAAGGGTGTTTTTTATTGGGGTATAGAACTTTAAGTTGGCATCACTTTTTTAACTGGCGGCCATTTTGTCAGCTGTCAAGTGATTAATATTTAGTTTGGTTTGCCATTTCATCATGAACAGGTTGACAAAAGAACAACGCTTGCAAATCGTGCAAATTTATTTCGAAAGTAATGGTTCAGTTCGCGAAGTTCACCGCAAGCTCCGTCCATTTTATGGTCGACATAATCGTCCATCAGAGCAATTAATTTGGTTAACCGCATAATTTCGCGGAATGGACCTGTCAATTGGCCACCAAGATCGTGTGATTTGACACCATTGGATTATTTTCTTTGGGGATATGTGAAGTCGCTCGTCTACGCCAACAAACCAGAAACGTTAGGGGACTTGGAAGCCAACATTCGTGGCGTTATTGCCAACATACGGCCCCATATGCTGGCTATATTCGAGCCAGCCGCGGCGGCCACATGCCCGAAATCATATTTAAACATTAATGGCATAAAATTATCCTTCCAATAAAGCCAAATTGATGGACATTAAAACGATTTTCTTGTGTTTTATTTCAATTCGAAGTTCTATACCTCAATAAAAAACACCCTTTAGATCGCCTTGAGAAGAAACTGCTCAATGTTGTCGCTAGTGGGGTTTGAGCACGTTTTGCAGCATTTGCTGTAGTGAAATAAGCTCGTTGACCGTTCTCCAGATGTACTGTCAAATGAGTAACAGTCGGATAGCGTTCGTAAATGGGAAATGAGAATATAAGCCAAATTGGAGCTCCGTTTCTCGGAATCATCAACCGGTTCGCGTTAAAATTTATTGCGCTGACCTTCTTGGTGATTTCATTCTTCTTGGATTGAATCTGCGTTCATCAATAATATCTGCTCCAAATGAAGTCATTTTAAAGCATCCGTTATATTTCGGAGTGTTCGGTAGAAAATGAAGTAATTCTGGTCTTTCGCCATGAGACAAAGAATGCAATGGATTTGGTGGTAAATACATAGGTGGTAATTTAACATTGCCACGGAGACAGCACAATCCAGGCGTTTCTACAGAGAACTTCAATACACCCACCGTAAACATAAACGTCATCTATCATGAAGATGGCATCATAAAATCACTCCATACAAATCGGGGATATTTCGGGAATTTTCTTGGGTATTCTTCTTGTTTGGCCGGCGACCAATCCGAATCATCGAAATCGGTCCATGCGTTCTTGAGTTATAAACGTAGTAACTAACGCCACTCTCTTTTATATATAGATTACTCACAGTTAGCAAAGCCCAAGATGCAAAACCCGTCGTACCAACAATGTTTTGATACTCTGAAAAGAATTTTAACAAACGTCCCTATACTGGCATATCCAGACTTCTCGAAAATATTTACCTTTACCACAGATGCTAGCGAAATATTTCAGACCCTATCTTTTTGGATGAAAATATGTGATTGAAACAGATCACAAGCCTTTTCCATTAAGGACCCCAATTCGAAATTTCGAGTACGAAATAAAGTACAAACAATGGAAACGCAGACGCATTGTCCAGAATAAGACACGAACCCGTGGAAATAAACACAGTTGAAAGAACGACAGAGATTACACTACTCAACAAAATGAAAAAAATTTCATGTACTCCGGATGCGATAATTTTTTCTGTGTAGATAACCTTGACATGAGCTCGAAAAACGCAATAAAAATTTTTTTTTTCGTTTGTTTTTTTTTTATTTTTTTTTTTAAATTTTAAAATTTTTTTTTGGTTAATTTGTTTCGTCCGGCATAACTCGGGAACCACTAGCCCGATTTAATTGAATTAAATTTTAAAAAATTTAAAATTACAATTCCCTTAATCTGTTCATATATTGTTTTCCTATACAAGCAACAGTTTCCAAGTTAAAAATGAATATATAAAGGAAAAAACTTATTTTTTGCCTAAAGATTTAAATTTTTTTTTTTAAATCCATAAAAAATCCAAAATGAAAAAAATGTCAAATCTTATTACTTTTACGTAAAGTCACATAACCTATGAGCAAAATGAGACAAAGATCATGAAAATCGATGCACGCGTTTCGCTTTTATTCGCAATTGAGTAAAGGTATGAATTTCAAAAATTTGCTCGACATATGCACAACTTTGTCTATGGTAAGGTTTTTTCTTTTTTTTTTATTCTCAGAATTAACAAAACGGAATAAACAAAGGGTTATTTAATTTTTATGATTGCGTAAGCAAAGTAATAAACGCTAATAAATGTGCGTGAACAATTAAAAGGAAAAAAGGAAAGGGGACTTTTTTAATTATTTGGGTTTTCCGTTGGCTACCTGTATGATTTTTTTACAGAAATGCAACCCACATTTAAGGGTGGTCATTATTCGGAAAATTTAAGACTCACACATGGTGAAACAGGTATGTAGCCACCGTAAAAAAATATAAACCCATTTATAAGTACCTGCCAGTAAAGTACTAAACAATACACAGTATAAATAGGTCTTCATTGATCGATTTTACTCATTCAACAAGTGTCGACGAACGCGATAGTTAAAATGAGCAAACGTTAGCGAGGATTTGAATGCAATACCAATCCAAGTAATTTTTGTTACATGTGCGCCATGCTCGTCACTCACATCGCCCAGGTTGTCCGGAAAGAAGTCCAAGTGCGAGTGTAGAAAATGTATCTTAAGCGACATATTTGCTCTAATTTTTTTATAATTTTGGAGTAGTTGTTCGACGATCTCTCTGTAATTTGAGCTTTTGTTGTTTCCAAGAAATCCGGAAACAATTTGCCGAAATGAGTTCCAAGCTGCAGCTTCATTTGGTGATAAAATGTGCTCAAACTGTTGGTCTTGCAACAACTTTTTAATTTGCGGACCGTCGAAAACGCCTTCCTTAATCTTTGCCGATGAAAGGTGAGGAAAAATGGTTTTTAAATAGGCGAACGCTTCGCCATCTTTGTTGATAGCTTTCACGAAGTTTTTTATGAGTCCGAGCTTTATGTGAAGAGGTGGGAGAAAAACATTTTCCTTTTTTATGAGTGGTGTATATTTCACGTTGTCGCTGCCGGGGATGAAGTTAACTCTTTCTGTCCAACTCCTCCTGGTGTAATGATGTTGACGATCGCGGCTGTCCCAAAGGCAGAGAAAACAACAGTACTTTGTGAATCCACCTTGTAATCCACAAATGATACCGATAACCTTAAGGTCGGCACAAACTTTCCAATCGTGCCTCTCATAGTTAAGGCACTTTAGTAGATTGTCCATGACTTCGTATGTTTCCTTGGTGTCAACGGCATGAGCAATTGGAATCGAAGGTTTCTCGTTGCCGTTGTGCAGTAAAATTGCTTTAAGGCTCTGCTTGTTGCTGTCGATGAAAAGACGCCACTCTCCTGGATTGTAAGAGTACCCGAGTTCACCAAATAATCCGGGAATGTCCTTACAAAAACAGATGTTGTTTTTTTGTGTAGTACCTTGCGTATGGTTCATGACGCTTCCTGTAGATTGTTGTCACCACACCAGGAGCCAAGAAACCGAACTGTTGCATGCGCGATGCATGCAACTCTGCATCTTCCTTGGAGAGTTTCAATTCTCTAACCCAATCGTTCAGTTCTGCTTGGGAACATAAGCGTTGACCTCCATGCAATGTATATGTTGACTCGCATTCTGATGTGGTTTCTACTGTCTCCGGATCTGATGTTGGATGTATCGCCTCATTATTAGATGCCCATCTTGAAACGGACGGTTGCGGGTCCACTGGTTCTTCGGAAAATGGCACTGGAAAATTCACTGTTGAAACAGCAGCGTAAGTCCATCGTATATTTTTTCCCACGCCTGTTTTTTGCTAAGACAGAAGTAGCAATCTGTTACATGGCAAAGCGGAGCTCTCCAAAGCATTGGCATGATGATTCTCGGCTGTCGTCTGAAAGAATTTCAATAATAAGTTATATATGTTCTTGAATTTCGTAATCTACACTTACCTTGAGTCAGCTAGCTGTACGTAGCACCTTGGACATAGAGCACTTGGTGTCCACCGCTCATCTATGTTTGAGACCTTTAAATTGAAGCTCTCTTCAAATGAATCTCTCAATTTAGGTGAAAAACAACGCTTGTTTTTTTCAGAAACGTATTCTCCGCACATGTAACAAAAATTACTTGGATTGGTATTGCATTCAAATCCTCGCGAACGTTTGCTCATTTTAACTATCGCGTTCGTCGACACTTGTTGAATGAGTAAAATCGATCAATGAAGACCTATTTATACTGTGTATTGTTTAGTATTTTACTGACAGGTACTTATAAATGGGTGTATATTTTTTTACGGTGGCTACATACCTGTTTCACCATGTGTGAGTCTTAAATTTTCCGAATAATGACCACCCTTAAATGTGGGTTGCATTTCTGTAAAAAAATCATACAGGTAGCCAACGGAAAACCCAAATAATTAAAAAAGTCCCCTTTCCTTTTTTCCTTTTAATTGTTCACGCACATTTATTAGCGTTTATTACTTTGCTTACGCAATCATAAAAATTAAATAACCCTTTGTTTATTCCGTTTTGTTAATTCTGAGAATAAAAAAAAGAAAAAACCTTACCATAGACAAAGTTGTGCATATGTCGAGCAAATTTTTGAAATTCATACCTTTACTCAATTGCGAATAAAAGCGAAACGCGTGCATCGATTTTCATGATCTTTGTCTCATTTTGCTCATAGGTTATGTGACTTTACGTAAAAGTAATAAGATTTGACATTTTTTTCATTTTGGATTTTTTATGGATTTAAAAAAAAAAAATTTAAATCTTTAGGCAAAAAATAAGTTTTTTCCTTTATATATTCATTTTTAACTTGGAAACTGTTGCTTGTATAGGAAAACAATATATGAACAGTTTAAGGGAATTGTAATTTTAAATTTTTTAAAATTTAATTCAATTAAATCGGGCTACTGGTTCCCGAGTTATGCCGGACGAAACAAATTAACCAAAAAAAAATTTTAAAATTTAAAAAAAAATAATAAAAAAAAAACCGAACGAAAAAAAAATTTTTTATTGCGTTTTTCGAGCTCATGTCAAGGTTATCTACACAGAAAAAATTATCGCATCCCGAGTACATTTTGACTGTTGACTAGTGTAATGAAATTCGGTGTGTACACTTGTCTGACTGCGGTGACGCGAAAAATAAAGTGATCTTTCTATATTGGTACCATCAGAATCTAAATTGAATTAAATTTGGCAACAATCAAACGGCTGCAGCTAGAATCCTGATATTCAGTATTTTTACTCGTATGTCTATGTAGACTTTTAAGGTCAACATGGAAAATGAAGTGGTACTAATCAAACGGGCTATTGCTAAAATCATGAAATTAGGTGTGTATATTCAACTCTGTAACACATTGTATCTTCAATATTATAACCTTTCCTATTAAAATGTTACAGACATTTAAGCTGTAGCTGGAATCAAGAAATTGCAAATGGGGAAAATCGGGCTTGAGGGAAATTGTTTCTACATAATAATATTTAGGGCACATTTTTCAAGATTGCTGCCTAATGTTGTTTTTGATTCCACTTGAAGTTAAATATTTATATATAGCAAAGGACTATTAAAATTATAATAATGAAGCATCACAATTTTCCTATTATGGTAGTGTACTTCTATGTATAGTTGACAGCCTCAAATCTGCCGATAATACCGTGGTGGAGGGTATATAAGATTCGGCTCGGCCGAACTTAACTCCTTTTTACTTGTTTTATTTATTTTGAAACCTAGGATATATTCTTTCTAAAGTATACTCAATATTTAATCAGTGGAATTCAGTGGCATTAGTGATTAAATACTTTAACAAAGAGTATGATTGCATGAAAACTGACATCAATATTAACACACTTTCCGATCTACGCTTTTTATGGAAAAACACTACAGACGTATATATACGTTGATAGAAAAGTATATACTGACTTCACTGCACTTAGTATAACATCATTTAAGATCTTATTATATCCATAATGAACATCGCAATTCTAGTACCATTAATGTTTCATTAGTCTAAATTGCGTGATATTGCCCCATTTCTTGAAATGTTGGTCAAAAATTGGACCTCATAGTTGCGCAACATCCGAACGATGAGCGTCACACACGTGCCCCAAATTGTATTCAAACACTTATGAAACAATATTATCATTAATTTAATATAACTGAAATGTACTACACTTAAATTTAGCTTTTCAATTTACTTTTTACCATTTTTATAGGATTATGTAGTCAAATATTATGGCCATCGAATAGGAAATGTGGAGCCCCATGTGTTTGCTCTAGCGGAAGCCTCATACAGAAGCATGTTAGATGATGATTTTAATCAGGTAAGGTTGAGCTTTATAGTAGTAGTCATAACAATGCCTCCTTATTAATAACTTTCATTAATAATTTCACCAATTGATGTAAATATTTCATATTACACTAGTTTACAATCAACTTTGGTCCTTGAGGTGTTACCACTAAAAAAGTTAATAAAATATGAAAGCGAAATAATCTTCATTTTTAACTATTCGTTCCATTTTTTCTTTTTTAAATGGTTTCCGAAGTCCTCCGATTTATATACAATTTCGCACGTTTCTTTCTATCAAATGCTGTAAATTGGCAAATTTGGCGCATCATACAATTCAAACTACATTGAAAATTAACGTCAAAATATTCGCATCATAACTCAAACGGGGTCGAGTCTAAAAGTTTTTTGTGTTGATTTATTTAAGAATTTCCCAGCTACCAGCTAAAAATGCATTGTTGGATGTATTTTTGTTATTGTTGCATGTATAACACACGCAATAATTATATTTTAATCCATTTCCTTTCAGTCAGTTGTTATATCGGGTGAATCAGGCGCTGGAAAAACCGAAAGTACAAAATTCATTCTTCACTACCTATGTTCAGTTACCTCGAATGCTGCCACATGGATACAACAGCAAATATTAGAAGCAAACACGATTTTAGAAGCCTTTGGTAAGACATTTGTTTGAATGGTTTAACTAGATTTAGAAATGTACAATATCAGAATCGTTATCTAAATTTTATATCGGGTGTGTTTAGAGGTTTCATTTGCCGCTAAAAGTCACAAATTTTTCAAATGAGCGCTCAAATTGCAAAACGGTCTGCTAAAATTCAATAATAATAATTTGACGAGAAGATGGTATACACTAGCTATCTCACTGGACATCGATAAAGCGGATACGAAAAATTGCACAATCGCACCGTGTGCTGTGGAAGTTTTTTGGGGGTTCAACACCCCTTCCCCCGAGAGGTTTCGAACATATATATAAAACTAACTGACCCGGCAAACGTTGTTTTGCCATCAAATTGTATGTATTTTATTTATTTATCGGACAATGGTTTAAAAAATGTGAATAGTATATGAACTATTAAATGATAAAAAGTATATGCATAATTAAGAACTTGTAAGTGTTATTCATTATAGTGGACCTGGAGAACTTCGTATCAGAGGTGTTATCCTATCGAATCACTCTGTGATAAACCATATTTTGTTTTGTTGTCAGGTGCGAAAACGATTAAAGCGGATGTTTTTCCGACACGGGAACATGCGACATACAGTTTACCGTGTGAAAAACATTCATTCTCCAGACTGAGGCCACAAACACTCAATGTGATTTATTGATTGTCATGGCGAATGCGAGACGAATTGGAAATTGGATTCGCTTAAACTCGAATGGCATATCGATTGGAATCATTGGAATTCTCGGAATGAGAACTTACGTGAATCGCACTGCTCATGAGTTTTGTGAACGCTAAACGCGTTCCGTTGCATAATTTTGGTTGATTGATATTACAAAGCATGATGACAACTGAAACAACCTTAAATTGTAAATTGTGTGGTGGAAATTCAGGAACATCTAATGAATTCTAAATCTAGTTGGATAGTTGCTTGATTTGTCTTCGTTTGTTACACAGTCGATAGATTTTAAGGAATGCAGTGAACCAACGAATTGATTTTGAATTGTTCAGTTTAAGTGATCCACATCCTTGTTCTTTGCCAGTTTTTCTAACCAATTGGCTTAATGCGTTTGTGTCGCATTCACGTTCACGCTGCAATTCTAGTTCGAAAGGGTCGGATGGTCGACGATCTGGCAATGACATTCATATCCTGACTATCAAACTGCTGCACATGAGGTAACACATGCCTTCTATTAAAACCAAAGCCTGGTTGTGCATCTCTTCATTCATTTCAATATGGCGATTCTCTGAATGGACACGAACTCGATGCAAAATGTCTTCTGACATGTCATACTTGTGCTTGTCCCACAATTCACGTGGATTTGATGGAAAACATGTGGCAATAATGATTGCAAATAATATGCGTATTTTACTTGGGAATGCAGAAACAGTTGCTTCAGCGATTGTCGTATCCCAATGCGTATAGTTTTCTCCTGTGCGCGAGCATTTCTTGAGCTCCTGACATTTCTTGAACTCCTGACACGCAGCACGAAATGTTGGCAACACTACACCATGGATATTTCGAAGTGACTCAAATGATGAGTCGCAAGTAAAAGCATTCATCATTCTTTGGATGAACTGTATAAATACGGCCAAGAGCTTCAGAAGAACGCAAATGCGAATGACCAGGAACTACATCGCCTTGCTTTCGACGTTGAAATTTTTGAGAAGAAACTGCTCAATGTTGTCGCTGGTGCGTTTTGAGCACGTTGAGCAGCATTTGCTGCAGTGAAATAAACTCGTTGACCGTACTCGTTACATTTCTGAGTGTTCAATAGAAAATGAAATGATTCTGGTCTTTCGCCATGAAGCAAATGGTGGTAAATACAAAGGTGGTAATTTAACATTGCCACTGAGACTGCACAATCCAGGCGTTTCTACAGTGAACTTCAATACACCGTAAACATAAACGTCATCTATCATGAAGATGGCATCGTAAAATCTCTCCATACAAATCGGGGATATTTCGGGAATTTTCTTGGGCATTCTTCTTGTTTGGCCGGCGACCAATCCGAGTTGGTGCGAATCATCGAAATCGGTCCATGCGTTCTTGAGTTATAAGCGTAGTAACTAACGCCACTCTCTTTTATAAATATATATAAGATATATAATTTTTAAGTTCTTTTTAAAATAACTCGTTTGCAATGATAATTTTGCAGTAAAATCATGAAATTTACATAAACTAGTAAAAATGGAGTTAGGTTCGGCCGGGCCGAACTTTATACACCCTCCACCATGGATTGCATTCCACTGCGGCTGTCGATTTTCGTAGAAGTGCAGTAATATTACACGCAAATATACATTTTTTAATATATACAAATACAAATATTGAAAAAATAATTTTATAAATAAATATAATATTTTTATTATTTCATACCACTCTTATAAGGAAAGGCAACCAATACGTTTACATATCGAAATAATAGTCAATTCAAAAAATAAACATTCTTATATTTATATTTTCAAAAAGTTTAAATACCATAAATATTGGTAGATAGTGATAGACAGTAGTGATGGATTGATAGACAGTTGGTTGTATTTCCATTCTATTTTAATTCCAAAAGTACAAATTTTAAAAATCCATTATCTCACGTACATAGTGCAAAATAACCTAACTTCATGATTCAACCAATTTTTGCAGTAAAAGCAAAAAGTACGAATTTGGAAAGAACTTTTTATTTTGCATGTCAGAGGAATGTATACACCGAACTCTATGATTCTAACTGCGGCCATTTGGTTGGTACCATTTTTATCCCCTTTTTCTTATTTCACCCTCTTAAGAGTACAACTTTCTAAAATCTCTTTATTTTACGTGCCTACGCAATAAGAGTGATGCACACATCGAATTTCATCATTCTAGCTGTAGTTGTTTAGTTGGTACTATTTTTATCCCTCTGTACCCATTGTATCAATTTAAAGTACAAGTTTGGAAAAAAAATATTTTTCGTGTCTACGCAGTCAGAGGAATGTATACTCCGAATTTCATGACTACTGCTGCGGTCATTTGGTTGGTACTATTTTTATCCTCTTTTTCCATGTTAACCCCAAAAAGTACGAAATTCGAAAAATCCGTTTATTTTACGTGTCTTCACAATCAGAAGGCTTTATACACCGAATTTCATTGTTCTAGGTGCAGCCGTTTGGTTGGTACAATTTGTATACCCTCCACCTCCTTGGCGAACTCGGCCCAGAGGGATAAAGTTTTCCCTAACAAGGACTGAAAATACCCCTAATATTTAGACTATTTAAGCAATTTTTTAGAAATCTTCTGATTTTAATACACTTGAAATTTGTTTTGTACCTTCCTCTAGTAACGAGTAATCATCAAAAAGTACAAAAAAAAAAATAGCGGGTGAAATGGGACAAAAGGGATAAAAATTGTACCAATGAAAGAAACATGAAATTCGGTGTGTACATCCCTATAATTAAGTAGACACTTAAAATAGAGAGATCTTTCGAAATTTGTACTTTTAAGGGATACAATTGGAAAAGAGGGATAAAAATGGTACCAACTAAACCGCTGAAGTTCAAATCATGAAATTCAGTGTATGCATTCATCTAACTGTTTAGATGCGAAACATAAAGGAATTTTTCGAAAATAGTATTTTTAGGCGGAAAATGGGGCGAAAGGGATAAAAATGGTACCAATCAAACGATTGCAGTTAGGATAGTGAAATTCGGTGTGTATATTGCTGTAACTGCATAGACACGAAAAATAAAGATATCTTCGATATTCGTACCTGTAGGATCAAAACGGGATAAAATTGGTACCACGGAAATGGTTGTACAATCATGCAATTATAAAATTGGTACCAAGCTAACGGTTATACCTAGAATCATGAAAATAGATGAGTTCATTCCAATATGGTCGCGAAACATAACGGATCTCTGAAATTTGTACTTTTCTTATCAATATAGCTGAATCCAGAAATTGCAAATGGGAGAAATCGGTCCTAAGGGAAAATGTTTCTCTCTAATGACGTTGTCATTCGTTATTAGGCATACATACACCTAATATTTAGAAGACATTTTTGAAGATGGCTCCCTCAGTTCACTTGTTGAGTACAATTGTAGTATTATATACATAGTAGAAGACTATTATTATCATAATAATGAATCAATCAAATTTAATTAAAACAGTGCGCATAAATATAGTTTGAAATAGTAAACAAATATCTATCTATATATATCTATATATATAAAAATGAATCTGTGTTTGTTTGTTCTTTATAGCAGCCTAAACTACTGAACCGATCTCCTTGAAATTTTCACAGTATGTTCACGCTGAACCGGTGGTGAAAAAAGGCTATATAAATTTTTGATATTTTCAGTGGGCGTGGCACCTCCCACACGAATTGGGGTTTTGTTCGTTTTTTATAAATTAGCATATTCGTAGTACTGTTGCGGGTAGAGTCTTGAATTTTTGTGAAAGTTCACTAATTAATATTCTGCACAGTTTTGACAAAAATGGGCGGTATTGGAAAAGTGGGCGCGGCACCTTCCATATGAAGTTAAAACCCAACTTTGAATATTGTCAGTTCCATCACACCTAGAGTGCTGAAGTTTTGTGCCAGTGCATCTAGCATCAATGTACGTAGTTGTGCCAAAAATGGGCGGTATTGGAAAAGTGGGCGTGGTACCTCCCATACGAAGTTAAAACCCAATTTTGAACATTGTCAGTTCTATGACACCTAGAGTGGTGAAATTTTGTGTAAGTGCATCTAGCATCAATATGCGTAGTTGTGCCAAATATGGGTGGTATTGAAAAAGTGGGTGTGGTACCTCCCATACGAAGATAAAACCCAATTTTGAATATTGTCAGTTCCATGACACCTGGAGTGCTCAAATTTTGTATACGTGCATTAGCATCAATGTGCATAGTTGTGCCAAAAATTTGCGGTATTGAAAAAGTGGGCGTGGTACCTCCCATACGGAGATAAAACCCAATTTTGAATATTGTCAGTTCCATAACACCTAGAGTGCTCAAATTTTGTATACGTGCATTAGCATCAATGTGCGTAGTTGTGCCAAAAGGGAAAGTGGGTGTGGCATCTCCCATACGAAGTTATAACCCATTTTAGAATATATTCAGTTGTATGACAAATACAATACTGAAATTGCAGTTCTACAAAAGCTACAATGCTGAGTGCATCTAGCATAAACCTGCGTAGTTGTCACATACAAAGTTAAAACCTATTATCGAATATTGTCATTTCTATAACACCTAGAGTGCTGAAAATTTGTGTTAGTAGATCCAGTGTAAATAGTTGTGCAAAGATGGGCGGAAAGTGACCGTGTCCCTTCCCATTCGAAATTAACACCTGCTTTAGAGTATATTCCGAGATTCCTATATTGTTGTGTGAGTTAATTTATTTGTAACATTCTTAGACAATATACAAATGGGCGGTATTTGAAAGATGGGAAATTTTTTATTTGAATTTTGTAAAATTTTTCTTTGGATTTTTTAGCACGATAGTAAAGAAGTGTTACAAAAAAATAAATATTCATTCGTCAAAATCCGACATAAGTCAAGAAAATGGAAATTATATTATTTTTTAGTTTTTGTGTTCTCTGATTAGTGAACAACTTGATTGACTTTTTATATGTTTTGAATGTAGTACATTTGAATTCCAGGTATTCGATTAAGTAAGTTCTTCTTACGTAGGAAGTTTATAGTTTTGGTTATGGAAAAGAGGAGAATCACACTCAACCTAAAATATATTTGATTTTCGACAATTCTTCCTTTTTTCGCCGTAAACTAAAGTTATGTTCTTCAATATTCTCCATGGAACATATCCATTGATTATAAGTGGTACATATATTACCGATCACAAGAAAAACACAATGAAACCTGATTTTAATTTGCGTCTGTTTTTCTGCCTGGCGCAGCGGGCGGGGGTTCAGCTAGTAGTATATATAACAATTTTCGAAATATATTACTTCACTTCATTGTAAAGTCGACAGCCTCTAATCTATCGGTAATGCTGGGATTGAAACTGGTCGAAATCGGCCCGATCTACAACTATAAGACGTATTTATGCATAATTTGGACCTCCTAGTTCCTTTCGTTTAGATGCTAGCGTGCTTTCAACAGACGGACGGACATGGCTAGATAGTCTTAGAATTTTATGACGATCAAGAATATATGGAACGGAATGACAAAGTTAGTATACTCCCATCCTGAAGGTGGAGGGTATAAAAATCGTGGACATTTTCTTGAATTTTGGACAAAGGTTATGAAAAATACAAACAATTGTGCCAATTTCAATGCTAATTTCGTTAATGGACAACAAATTTTTCGGAAATGTTTCATTTTAATTAACCGATACCACTTCTTGACAATTTTTCGTTTCTTTGAAAAAGTATTGGAGTAACCTAAGAATTTTTTATGCAGACATTTTTTACTTATACAAAAGAAAGTGTGTACAATACTTTAATTTTTAAATAAAATACAATTTGCATTTTTAAATTTCTTTCAATTAAAACGGTGGGACATTTGTATAAGGGCTATATCAAAACATTGACCCACATATTCCACTTCCACAACAAATGTTCCCAGGTGGGGTGCCTATTTGTATATTCCGTTTGCAATACGTGGTTTGTAGAGCACTAATATGTAACATTTGCGATGCGAAATTTTTATGGAGCTGTATCTAAATCTGAACCGATGTGACCTATTTTTATCACAGAAGCAGCAACAACGGTTTCTATTACTTCTAAATATTTTGGGAGTTCGTAATGATAATACAAATCCATTTCGACAAACGAAGAAAATTGTGTGATATACATAAACATATTTCTCTTTTTTCCAAAAACGGTGTTCACGTGTCTCAAATTTCGTTTCTACGTAATGCATTTTTTCTCTGCGTGTAGGTCTCTATTTTAAAATCTACTTTAAAGTTACGAAACAATAAGAAATGAGATTTTACTTACTGAATTTGTTTTGTCATATTTCTCACTTGTGTCAAATATTTTTCAGGGTTAATATTTTTTTATTTTTGTGTACATACATAATATGTAACATATTATGTAACAAGTATTATTCAAAAGAGAAACAACAAATTCAGTAACTTGGATCTACGTAGGAAGACGAAACTCTAATACACAATTATTTGGTTTTTTGGAATAAAAATTTGTATGTTTCTTCTTGCATTTCATCGAGTAAAAAAACTGTCGAATTTATACATATTTTAGATTATAAATATCAATAAACATTTACAAATATTTTTTATTTAATCGGAATATGTTCATTAGACATCATATTTAGACCCATACTTTGTCAACAATCATATCCAATTTTCTGCATCTATATTTATCATGGAAAAAATGCGGGTCCCGAATTCGATCTTTTTTTGTGTAATATTTCTTCAAAATATATATGTATGTATGTATATACTTTCAAGCAATTATTTGAACAAAAAGAAGTTCTACACTCATAGAACAAGTCTGGTAATAGAAGCAGCGATTGTCTGCTGCCTGTAATTACAGCAGTTTTTTGGCATAACAGCAGTTTTTCTGCAATTTTACATATCCACACACTGCTAAAGAGTTTGCAGTCTGCTAAAATTGGCTGCTATCAATGAAAATATAAA
Source organism: Polietes domitor (assembly GCA_947397865.1). NCBI lineage: Eukaryota > Metazoa > Arthropoda > Insecta > Diptera > Muscidae > Polietes > Polietes domitor. The sequence continues at coordinate 89,284,680 of OX377618.1, read as the reverse complement.
AATAGATAATCATAAGATAATAATAAACGAGATTAGCTCGAATTTCCTTTTATATTAGCTTGGACAATATGCGTATCATTCAAAAGACAATCGCAATATCATTCCGTGGTAATAAATTGCTTTATAATAACTTCAACTTGTAATAGTGGTAGGGAGTTAAATCAAAAATCAGAACCGATGATAAACTTGCCAATTTATTTGTCCGTTGTGTCTATGAAGTCATCTGTTGGTATTGGTAACGGATCTTGAGTCTTGAGCCCGCTTTGACGCGGATGATGGTACTTCGGATTTTCCATACGGCTGGAGCTCAGTCTGCGTGGGATGTTGCTGTCTGGCCAAGACAATTAAACCACTACAACAAAGTATTTAGTACCATCGATAACAAGCTGTCCGATGAATATGATGGCTGAGGGAAGATGGCTGGGATTCAGATGTAATCGAATCCCAAATGGCCCACCCTATGGATTGCCTACCGATTCAATCCCCTATGGACCGCTCGATATATCGAGGGCGCCCAATATGCATGGCTGGCTTACCCGTTCCCCATTACCTTTCTAATGAATCTCGCACATGACTAAGATCATTCAAAAATTACATTTTAGCATTTATTCGTTATAATTCACCCTGGCATTAAGATACGTATATCTATGAAAATTGTCGAAGTTTAATATTAAATTGATGTAATTAAATTGATAATCCTGAATTATAAAATCTTACAAAGTACGAGGCGATTTATGCCTAGGGCATCTATTATTTTCAGAATGTTAATTTAAAACGCAAGGTGTCATTCTGCACCTGAATTTCAAATAAAAAAGAAACACTAAACGAATATTTCCTGTAGCAACACAACAACACAACAGCAACGAGCTTGATTTTATGGGGCAGGGGGTTTTTCTTTGAAGATATATAAAATATTTAATTCGAATGCCCTACACAAGCTTTACACGCCTTTAAAAATTTTAAATCTTATACCTATTTTTAAAAGCTATTATATTATATCTATAAATTACGTGAGTATGGAAAAGTATAACAATTGTTATAAATGGAATACTAGTTCCTAAATTGTCTTAAAATATTTATCATTTCAGTGCCTCTATAAATTCAAAAAAAAAAACCAAAAGAAACTGTTTAGGTATGAAATGTAAAAAACGCCATCTATTGGCTTATATGGAATCAATTAATATTAATAATTAATTAGTAATTTCTATCTTCTTTACCTTTGAGTTTCTCCTTTCTGACAATAGGAATTGGAGTTACGAGCAACTGGTTTCACGTGGTTCTGATTCAAGATTATAGCCTCAACATGCTAGACAATTAGGTTTACTTTGTTTTTGTAAATCAGCCCACGTAAACCAGCTGCATCGTACACAATCGGAATTATTGAAATCTTCGTTATTTAATTATTCTAGGATTGGAAATCACTACCAATAGGATATTATGAAATTAAATATTTTGCTACGGGGTTAGTCTTCCATACTACTTATCTGTTTTATGAATGTATCCCCTTGTCTGGAACCAGCTACTGTTGAAATTCGTTTGTGGCCACATGTTGCCGAAAAGAGTTCGTGCCTTGCTAGTGCTGACCAAAAATCCGAACTTCCACTGACTCGGAATCAATTTCGGCCCGATGATGACAATCGCGATTCTCCTTGGTTGAAATGTTCACGGTTGATTTCAGTTCAATCAATCCTATCAATCAAAGACACCACGTGCACCCTACCGGTACAGTACCCAACAGTCGCAATGGTTACTTATCGGAGAAGCTGCTGTGGCCACTGAACATCTAGCCCGGAAACGATTTACTAACGGGCGGCAAGGTACCATCCAACATGGGCCTCCAGCAACTAACGCTATAGTCTGACTTTGTCTAATGTTAAAACTCGACTTGATGTTCTAGAAACGCTACTTGGTGTTTATGTTGAGGGTTGGCCGATGATATACCGTTACACTCGTAACTCGCCGTAGCAACTAACTGGCGTGGTCATCCACGCGGCCCAGATGTCTACTCCCCATCAACACTTTTCCTAACTAGATAATGAAAGTGCGTTGTTAGATAAAATCGGTGAATATACTCGAAAAAGTTACTCACCGTTCCAGGATATTTACACAAAACAGAAAGAATCACTTAGGTATGCTCCTCGTGGCACAAGAACTCACTTTATTACGATTCACTTGGACTTAACTCAAAACATTTAAAAGGGATCGAAGTAGAATAGTAGTTCTTGACTTCTTTGACCCTTTTTACTGAATGGCGAAATTTCACAACTACTTTGACCATGTTCTTATTTGACATTTACCATGACTAAACGTTGCCACATGTCCCTGTTCGAACATAAAACAAACATATCTGTTTTTTTGGTAATCGTCCTTCACATCATTCGTCGTTAATTACAAATCTGAACGGGTGGACAGTGTGACATTACAAACTTCAATTCAAAAAAGTGTTGTTAACATGTATATTTAAGTGGTCATACTGTTCTTTACATATGCTTAAATTTTTTTTATATATTGCTAAAAAAGCTTTTTACAGCAGATACAAATCTGCTGTATTTTTTCAGCAGAAATTCTGCGCTTTCAGTAGACTTTCTGTTTTCTTTACTGGCAAATTCCTTTGAGTGTACTGATAGATGGATTACTGAAATCCAATTTTGTCGACGACGTCTGTCGGACGAATGTATCAAACTATTTCTCGAAGATCCTAGTAATAAAATATGAATGGTTTCCAAACGCTCACGTAATAACACATAATCAAATTAACGTCATTTATCATTGCGCCATATACTGACTAGACCTCATTTACATTGATTGAAAATTGACTAAAATAATTAACAGAATTTTCACCTGCTTCATTTTTTGTAAAACTAGATGAAAACCCCTCCCATCGCTACATGTGGCACATATAGATCCATCTGTGTGTCATGTAGATCTGTGGTACCAATAATGGGCAGAGTGCCCAGAGGTTATCTCTACTTTGGGAGCCATCCTTCCAAGAATCTTTGGTCGGAATCTTTGTATTGAAGTTCGTGTAAACTTTTCTTTCTGGAATGCTTCGATTCGGAGAAACCCGTCAGTTTTCCCACTAATTTTTGGTGTTTCGAAAAGAGATCCGATTGAATCCATTCATCTAGGGCATGTAGAGCTTTTGGTCGATATCGCCGCCTCGTACTTGACCTGTATTGGCCACAGAGACAGTATTGTGATTATTTATCTCGTCGATGTTGGCTTCGCTCCGATGTTGAACTTAACTTCCATCGACGTTCACCAGCATCTGTGGACCTTCTCTGTCCAGTTGTTGATGTGGTCCTTACATCTTAGTTTGCGATCAAAGTTCATTCCCAGATATTTAACTTTCTCGATAATAAGTATTGTCTTCACCAAGAATATTGGATCGCTGTAAATACCCATTTTTTACTTGTGAACAAACAGATTTCCGGGTTTGCGTTATCGCCGATTGACGTATATATAACTGCTACAAATGTGACTACACGTTCCCGTTGGATTAATGAGTGTTCTCATATTACCGCAGAAGGTTGGAACATGGCGACGAGTTTACTATCATTATGAAAATGACATTGTCATATGAAACAAGATCCAGCAATGCAATGGAACTCCAAAACTCTGAACTGTGGGAATTAATAATTAAAGAAGTTATATGAGGATCCGCCGCGTTTTAGAATATCATGGGAATGGGATGGAATACACAAATCGAATATTCAAATATTAGAATAATTAAAGCTGTAACACTTTTTTATATTAGAATACCGAAAATACAGAGATAGAGTACACAGGATTGCTCAAACATAATTAAATGTTAAGAAACTCTTTAGAATCCCGTTATATATCAAAATGTTTATTAAATAACCTCTATACAACGATATCCCGAAGTCAACAGTTTAAGTTACATTATCAAAACAAAGAAGTTTAAGTATGTGTTGTAAGTATATATGGAATGCCTTAATATATTGACAATATATCTAAATGGTTCACATAATAGACTTGTTTTATTTGTTTTGTTAACATGACTAAAGCCGAAATCAAAGCATTCTTTTCGGAAGAGATGAAGTTCGTTCTAATTGGAAAACGATGCTATCAAGTTTGCTGGCAGAATTTCAGAAGGGGATCATCTATGTTATTTGATGATGATCTGCAAAATAATTTCGTCGCTGGGTCAAGTCATCTGTGAGTTAAACGCTCCTCTAAGAATCATGTTTTCCCGTGTAATTTGTATACCCTCCACCACAGGATGAGGGTATGCTAACTTTGCCATATCGACCTCAGACCCTATAAAGTATATATTCTTCATCGTCACAAAATTCTAAGACGATCTAGCCATGCGCGTCCGTCCCTCTGTTGAAGACAGTAGAACTAGTATCTAAACGAAAGGAGCTGGAACGTGCAAATTTTCCATAAATGCGTCTTAAAGTCGTAGATCGTAAGGATCAAAAAATGTCGTGCGTGAGTCTAAATTCTGCGTGAGTTACGTGATTTTTGCTATAGTTGCACATACTTTTTATACCCTACACCACTTCGTGGATTAGGGTATTATAAGATAGTTTTCCGCCAAATGTTTGTAACATCAAGAATTATTCCAGCTAGACCCACGATTTATCAATGTCTGTCTATCCATCTAAGCTTGTTCGCATGCTACAAGTCGAAATTGTTTTCCGATTGCCATGAAATTTGGCAGAAGTATTTTTTAGCCCAACGACGATCGGTATTGAATTTGGAGTAAATCGGTTCAGATTTAGATATAGCCTCAATACAAATATCCCTCCAATTTACCCTATCATTGCTCTAGAATACAAATTTAACATTGAATATTAATAAAATATTCAGGATCACGTCATATTTGAACTAGAAACAGCTAACGTCAAAGTGGACTACATGGGTCCATGTTTTGATATAGCCCCCATACAAATGTACCTCAGATTTACACTATTTCAACTCTAAAAGTCAAATTTTACTACAGATCTTGATCAACTTTTCATACCATGTTATATTTAGACTAGAAACACCTACATTGAAACCCAGCTATATAGGTCCATGTTTTGGTATAGCCCCATACAAATGGGCCCCTAGTTTACACTTTTATCGCTCTAGAACCCACATCTTACATTAGATTTTGATAATATTTTTCAGATCATATTATATTTCAACTTAGAATCCGTACTTTGAAAGTGTCCTTACAAGTGCGCCCAATTTTCTACTATTACAAAAGTTGATCAAATTTTCCAGATCATATTATATTTACTCTCGGAATACCTACTGAAATATCGTTTTAAATCCTTCATATTACATCGGATCTAGATCAAATTTTCCACTGAATTGGATCTATATCAAATTTACTGATGAATTGGACCATGGATACCGATTTTAGAAGTATTTTCTACATCACTTTATATTTCAGTTAGGAACACTTACAGCAAAAGTAAAGCATTACGCAAGAAATTGTCAACTCTCATTATCAGTTTCTGATTTGTTTACATGACACTCTAGATTCAACTTATTACAGCCAATCAATTTTGCCATATTTGACTAAAGATTCATTTATAGTATACTGTTTAATTTATCGCCCCCATAAAACACCTGGGTTAATAATTATAATCAAAACCAGGCATATGGTGGGATTCGTGTAGGGCATCATAAAGTCGGCCCCACCCGACTTTTCGTTACTTGTTTCATTTTAATTTCGTTTTACCACTATGTATTTTCATTCAGTTTGTTGGATATGTACCGTGTATACTCAGCCTTAACACCTGCGCACAAAGTCAAATTAAATACTATTTCGTGGAATGCTTTTCAAACATGTGCTTTTTAACTACAGTTAATTTACTAAATTTTTAATTCCTTCAAAAAAAGAGACTGTCTGAAATTCGAATGTATTATATTCAAAACTCATAGAAAATTAATCAATCGTGCCCTAATGTTGAAACAAAAATTCATCTTCTTCGACACATGTTGTCTTTGGTTTCGTTGGACGGACATGCTTCGCACCACGGCGTGATCATAACTTGTTGGCGAATATAAGGACACATGAGATGAAAAGGTATGTAACAACTTCAACAAAACTGATCTCCATAGAATTTTCACCACTCATTGTTGTTGTGGGTGGTCGTCTAAACAGTTCGTGATAAAAAAGCTGTATCGTGTTGAAAATACATCAGCCTACAGCAAAAATGGTAATGAGAAAAGGTTTTAGGTTTGCGGTGAGGTTTTCGGGTGTATACATATAATGCGCAGGTGTGATTTTCATATAACGTAGATATATATACAACTTATGACTTCATGTTAACGCAAGCACTCCATAAAGAAGGATCACGAGTTGTCTGTACACAGGACAATGAAATACGTATATTATCAAATGAGTGTGGTTCTCCTCCTTTCCATTACCAAAAACAAAGTTTTCCTTCTTAAGAAAAAATTACTTGATCGAATTAGCTGAAATTCCAGTGTATTACATTCAAAATTCCCGGAAAATCAATCAATCGATCACTAATCAACAACACAAAAACTATAAGAAATTTTTTACTTTTTTGTTTTTAATTTTTTGTATTACAAATTTTCACTTTTTTCAGATTTTGAAAATTGAAAAAACGTCATTTCTTTTTTGATTTTGTCGAACTGTTTCTCACAAATTTTAAGATATTTTGCACTAATTTTTTTTATTAGAAATTGTTGTTTCTTAGCTTTATTATGACGCCATAACTATGTTTGTGCCAAATATAGTTTGTTTGTAATAAATATTTAAAAAAATATATTTTTTGAACAAATGTCTGACTTCGGACCAACACAACTTTCTTCCTTCATAAAAGTAGATTTCCTTTATCATCATGCTAAATTTTATAACAATCGGACTTCATTTGTCGCTACTATGCCCAAAATCCCTAATAACGCTTGATTTAGCAGAGAAATCGTATTACTGCATGAAAACTGCACACAGGTAGTACTGCATTTCATTCAGGAGTAAACATTGACATCGTTTTGTTGATCGTATACCAGAATATCAATTAAATTATCGTCAATGTGTATGTTCACACTTAATAAGCATTTATTTTTTAATTATATACATTACTTATAAAATAAAAACAAGAAAAAACGGAGCCGAACTTTATATCTCCACCATGGATTATATTCCACTGAGAAATCGAATTCTACATCGAAAAGAATATTTGCATCAGGGCTATATCCAAACATGGAATGAAGTGACCCATTTCACAATATGTTCTTCCAGTTCTCAATTTGAAGTAATTCGATGAAAATACGTGGTTTCTGGGGCGGAAAAATCAAGTCGGGAGCGAAATTTGTATAGGAGCTATATATAAATCTGAACCGATCTGAATCATTTTCATCCTGGGTGTTTCTCATGCAAATATAAGATATTTTGCCAAATTTGAAGAAAATCTGTTAAAATATGTGGTTTCTGGAGCGGAAAACTCAAATCGGGAGTGAAATTCGTATGTGGGCTATATCTAAATCTGAACCGATCTGGCTCATTTGGTGTGTTTCATGGGTGTTTCTAGTTGAAATATAAGATGTTTTGCCAATTTGGAAGCACATCTGTTAAAACATGTGGTTTCTACAGCAGAAAAAGTCAAATCGGGAGTGAAATTCGTATGGGGGCTATATCTAAATCTGAACCGATCTGACCAATTTTCACCATAGGTGTTTCTAGTTGAAATGTAAGATATTTTGCCAAGTTTGAGGAAAATCTGTTGTAATATGTGGTATCTAGCGTGAAAAGAGTCAAATCGGGAGTGAAATTCGTATGGGGGCTATATCCAAATCTGAACCGATTTTCTTCAAATTATATAGCGTTCGTCCTTATCCCGAAGAACTTTGTTGTGCAAAGTTTCATTTGGTTCTGGATACAATTGCGACCTGTACTTTGATTACAAGAATAGATGGACAGACGGACGGACATCGTTAAATCGATTCAAAAAGTGATTCTAAGTCGATCGGTATAATTAACAATGGGTCTATCTCGCTTCCTTTTGGGTGTTACAAACAAATGCACAAAGACATAATACTCTCGTGGAGTGTATAAAAAGTTAACCCTATAATGAGTTAAAATTAACTAAAATTTAGGAAACCAAGTACATTTTTACTAAATATAAGTAGAATTTTGCTGAAATTTTCCTAAATCTAAGTAAATTTTTTTCCTAAAACCAAGTAATTTTTTACTAAATTTAAGCAAAATTTTCCTAAAACTGAGTAAATTTTTACTAAATTTTGCTGAAAATTTCCTAAAACTAAGTAAATGCTTACTCAAATCAAGTAAATATTTACTCAAACTGAGGACAATTTTGCTCATTTTTTTCCTCAAAAAGAGTAAATTTTTACTTAAACTGAGGAAAATTTTATTTTATACAAGGAAAAAAGGTGAAATTAAAATAAGTTCAATTTAAGTAAAAAATCAAACAAATAGTTTTGCTTCAGAGTATGCAAAACTGATACAAAAAATTACAACATGAAATATTTTTCAAAAGTTTCTTGATACCTCTGCCATAAGAAGTTGAGCTATTACTCCATGATTGTTGCGAAGGCAAGATAGGCGCCTTCGCAGTGGTCGTTTAGAATAATTCATAAAGTATTTAAGAAATAAGTCTCTGCAAACGAACGAGAATTGCTTCTTAGATTAATATTCTAGAATTTTTTAAACAATTTCAAATGTTTTTATAAGTTCATTAATACTTAAATGTATGAAGAACTCGGCATAAATTTCAGTAAACATTTTAAATTCATTTTAGGAAAAAACACATTTTTAAATAAAAATTTCCTAAATGGATTTTTTCCATACAAAAAATTCACTTATGTTCACTTAAAACCTTGGAAATATTCTTCAGCATAAGTTTGAATTTACTCAATTGTAAGAATTTTTTATTAGATACAAAGAAATGTTTTTAAGTAAATCTACTACCATTTTACTAGTAAATGAACTATTTACTATGGCTTTGAAAGAAGGAAACTTTACTCATACTTAGTTAATTTTCCAATTTTTTAGGAAATTTTTACTGGAGAATTTGGAAAGCACTCATATTTTATTGCCAGGATCTTCGAGAAATATTTTGATTTTGTTCGACAGACATTGTCGTCAAAATTGAATTTCAGTAATCCATCTATCAGTACACTCAAAGGAATATGTTAGTAAAAGAAAGCAGAAAGTCTACTGAAAGAACAGATTTTCTGCTGTTAAAAAAGAGATAGCAGATTTGTATCTGCTGAGACGGTAAACAGCTGTTTGCTGTTTTTAGCAATATATATGATACGCATATTGTCCCAAGCTAATATAAAAGAAAATTCGAGCTAAACTCGCTTATGAACGCTTATCTATTTTTATATTTTAATTAACAACAGCCAGTTTTAGCAGACTGCAAACTTTTTAGCAGTGTGAATGGTGATGTAAGATTGCAGAAAACTGCTGTTATGCTTAAAAACAGCTGTAATAGCAGAAAAGTGTTTGCTGATAGGCAACTGCTGTTAGTAACTGACTTGTTCTCTAAGTGTAGAACTTCTTTTTTAAAATAGTTGCTTGAAATTACATACATACATTTCGAGGACTTATATTCAGAAGTGGCTATCAACAAAAACATAACTTTTCGAAAAACTGATTTTCTCCTTAATTTGAAGAGAAATTATTAATCATTCTTCTACAGTTTAATCTAAAAAGGATTACTAATTACTACGAGTAAATAGTTTTCGAAATTTCCTATTATTCGCGGTTTTATGGTTCATAGCCACTTTTGTATGTTTAAAATTGAGCACTATGAATGTTGAAATAAGAATACGATTTATTGTAAACTCCATAACTTTTTTCATGAAATATTGGCAATGTTTTATAGAAAACGCATTTTCTGTGATGTACACAGCGAATTTAAAGATTCCAGCTTCATCCGTCAGATTGGTCGCTTGTAATATATGTATATGCAGCCAGTCGCGAAAATCGCTGCAATTGATGAAAATTCCAAAATTCGCCGTTGCAATTCCTTATATTTTAACTTTCTTCATTCATAATTCTGAAACTTTTCATACACAAGTCAGCAATCACATGCCAAAGAAATATTTTGGTATTCTCAATATGATCAAAAGTTACGCGGGTTTTTCTAAAGATTCTTTTCACAATTTTTGACTTTACAGCCACCATTTTTCCTATTTTAGCTTCATAACTGGGGAATCAAAATGCTATTAACGCGAAATGATGGAATTTGATAGTACGATATGCCCTAAATCTAGAAAAATGTTTTAAACAAAATCGTTGTAGCGAATTATAACCACTTATGCAGTCACAAACTAACGTGCGAGGTGATAGCCAAATCAGAAAATTAAAAAAATGGCTTTAGAAAAAAATCTTTTCCAAATTTATATGGCAGATGGCATCCAAATCTGAGAATAGTTTGGCATCCAAAACTCATTTTCGAGAAAATATTTCATAGCCATTTTTGCATATAAGCCCTCGATATATATTTTGAAGAAATATTACACAAAAAACGATCAAATTCCTCGGCGATAAACCCTTCAGTCCCGCATTTTTTTATGATAAAAGTAGAAAATTGGATATGCTTTTTGACAAAGTATGGGTCTAAATAGGATGTCTAAAGAGTTTTGTGGTTTCTAATTTATATAGGACATGAGTAACAGGATGTTTACTCAAAATCCTTATACGCATATTCCGATTAAATAAAAAATATTTGGAAATGTTTCTTAATTTTTATAATCTTAAATATGTATAAATTCCATTAACAAATACAGTTTTTTTGTATTCGATGAAATGCAATAAATTTTAATTCCAAAAAACCAAATAATTAATATTTTAGAGTTTCGTTTTCATACGTAGATTCAAGTTACTGAATTGTTTGTTTCTCTTTTGAATAATACTTGTTACATATGTACAAAAAAATACTAACTCTGAAAAATATTTGACATAAGTGATAAATACAACAAAAATTTTAGTAAGTTAAAACTCATTTCTTATTGTTACACGCTCACGCAGAGAAAAAATGCACTTCGTAGAAACGAAATTTTAGACACGTGAACATCGTTTTTGAGTTTATTTTGTGGGAAAAATTAGTTTGTTTGCGGTAAACATGTCATCAGTTGTTGTAAATGAACAAAGATAAATAAGTTTATGTATATCAAACAGTTTTCTTCGTTTGTCGAAATGGATTTGTGTTATAATTGCAAACTCCCAAAACATTGGAAGTAACAGAAACCGTTGTTGTTACATATGTGTTGAAAATATCCTATGGATACAGCTCCAGAAAAATTTCCAATCGCAAATGTTACATCTTAGCGCTCTACAAGCATCAGGTAAATTATTTGCTTTTATTAAGAATATTTTAGATTTCATTATGATATCATAGTGATTCTTATCTACACTTTTTTAAAATTACTAAATGATTTTGTTTTAAATTTCCAAACTTTTATTGCAATACACAATTAAAAGTTCATAAGATATAGCTTTAGTCGAATGCCAAGAAGTGGTATCGGGTAATAAAAATGAAAAATTTCCGAACAATTTGGTGTCCATTAGCGAAATTAGCACTACACAATCTTGAAATTGGCACAATTCGTTTAGTTTATTTATATTTTTCATAACCTTTGTCCGAAATTCAAGAAAGTGTCCACGATTTTTTATGTAATTTTCGTGTTTTCATGATTTTACTGCAAAATTACCATTTCAGAGTTATTTTAAAAATACCTTAAAAATTCTATATTTTATTGCTTCAGAAAGTCTATAAGTTCCAAACCTCTCTGGGGGGGTTTGAACCCCCAAACCCCCCCCTGAATACAAATATTGAAAAAATTAATTTTATAAATAATTATTTCATACCACTCTTATAAGGAAGGGCAACCAATACGTTTACATATCGAAATAATAGTCAATTAAAAAAATAAATATTCTTCTTATATTATTCTTAATATTATTCTTATATTTATATTTTCAAAAAGCTTAAATACCATAAATATTGGTAGATAGTGATAGACAGTAGTGATGGATTGGTAGACAGTTGGTTGTATTTCCATTCTATTTTAATTCCAAAAGTACAAATTTTAAAAATCCATTATCTCACTTACATAGTGCAAAATAACCCAACATCAGATTGCAACCAATTTTTGCCGTAAAAGCAAAAAGTACGAATTTGGAAAGAAGTTTTTATTTGTCAGAGGAATGTATACACCGAATTCTATGATTCTAGCTGCGGCCATTTGGTTAGTACCATTTGTATCCCCTTTCTCTTTATTTTACGTGCCTACGCAATAAGAGTGATGTACACACCGAATTTCATCATTCTAGCTGTAGTCGCTTAGTTTGTACTATTTTTATCCCTCTGTACCAATTGTATCACTTTAAAGTACAAATTTGGAAAAAATCTTTTATTTTTCGTATCTACGCAGTCAGCGGAATGTATACTCCGAATTTCATGACTATAGCTGCGGTCATTTGGTTGGTACTATTTTTATCCCCTTTTTCCATTTTAACCCCGAAAAGTACGAATTGCAAAAACTCCGTTTATTTTACTTGTCTACACAATCAGAAGACTTTATACACTGAATTTCATTATTCTAGGTGCAGCCGTTTGGATGGTACCATTTTTATCCCTCTATTCCCATTTTATCCCTTAAAAGTACGAATTTGGAAAAAATAATTTCATATTATGTATCTACTCAATTAGAGAAATGTACACAGCAAATTTCGCCTTTCTAGCTGTTGTCGTTTGATATGTACCATTTTTTTCCTTTTTGCCCATTTCACCCCTACGAATAAAAATTGTTTTTGTTATAGGGGGAATGCGCATACCCAATATCAAGTAAGTATAAATAGACATATTGAAAACATATGCTTAAATATTCTAAAATTTTAGGGGTTATTATGGGTTTTTTCAGTCCTTGTGAGTGAAAAAAATTTCCCTTTGGGCCGATTTCGTCCAGTTTCAATCCCAAGCGATCTACGACTATAAGACGTATTTATGCATAATTTGGACCTCCTAGCTCCTTTCGTTTAGATGTTAGCATACTTTCAACAGACGGACATGGGTAGATCGTCTTCGAATTTTATGACGATCAAGAATATTTACTTTATAGGGTCTCAGGTCGATATTTCAAGGAGTTACAAACGGAATAACAAATACTTAAGAAACTTTTAAAATTGAACTTGTTTTGTATTTCTTGAAATATTTGTATAAAAAATATTCTGCTACAGTTTTACCGTTTTGTAATAGTTGTGTTACCACATGCCGAAATTCCAGTTACGGTTATTCCATCATTTGATGGATAACAGTCCTTTTTGGCGGAAATAATATCGTGATGTGCCGAAAAGAGATCGGATTTGTTTCCATTGTACGTAATCTTAGTTAAGAATATTGGTGTTTGGTTAGCTTTAAGTCCAGAAATAATGCAAGTGCCTCTTCTGGTGTGACTTTCTTTCTTCTTTTGGTGTAGGCACGCTATTCAGAATCCTCGTTGTTCTCGGTGTGCATTTTTATATTTCCTTTCCGATTAGAATTGGTGTAAAAACGCCTGTTTGATGTTATTTTATCCGACTTTTTCATTAATCTCTACTTTATCTCCAAATAATTTTGATGGTCTTCCAGCATTTGCGTTGCACTTCAAATTCAATCATTAATTTGCATTCTAGCCACTCTTTGGAACGGATAAACATTTTGTTTTTATCATTCAACGGGTAAATTGTTCACAGATAAATGTGTGAGTACGACAAAACCACTGCCAATTGTCGATTGAAATGAAAATCAAATGGCAATACTTACCGAAAATACATGGAAAATGATCCAAAAAGCAGCGATGGAAACATGCTTCACAGGAAGTGGAACACTTTCTTCCTAGGCGGATGAGGAGCACAAGTGTTTGTTAGGAAATAATTTTTAATTACAGCAACAGCAAAATATCACGAGTTTTCGATTCGATAAACTCTTAACCGGTGGACGAGTGCCGGTTAGCAATTAACTATCGTATAACTCCTAACCAGATATTGAGATAAATACTACGATAAATTCTAACCGGACTATTTGAAAATGTATTTAAGAACTATTTCCACCGTCTTTTTTCTCATTTTCAATACTACCTGAAAAATAATTGTTACATTAAATAGCAGGAGGATGTTTGTTGCGTTTAGCAGACTTTTTTCCTGCAATTGTAGCTGTTTCAGCAGCAAGTTGTTGCGAAAATTGTAAATTGTTTGTCAATACAAGTAAAAAGACGTTAAGATTCGGCCGGGCCGAATCTTAAATACCCTCCATTCCACATCAGTTGAATGCATACTCCGAATTTCATGATTTCAACTTCAGCGGTTTGATTCGTACCATTTTTATCCCTCTTTTCCAATTGTATCCCTAAAACGTAAAAATTTCGAAAAATTCATCACCGAATTTCATGTTTGTAGCTGTTGACGTATCGTCGGTAACATTTTTGTCCCATTTCATTTACTTTTTGGTGCTGTCAAACTACAAGCTGAATGTACGCAACAAATTTTTAGGGATATTTTCAGTCCTTGTTAGGTGTTACAAACGGAATGACGAAGGTGGAGGGTATAACAACAAATATATTGCTACTACAAATGATTTTTTGGCGAATTACGCAGTCTATTGCATATTTAAAAAATAAACACATATCCAATGTTATTATTAAGTCAGCTTGTAAAATAAAGTAATGTTTCGAGCAGTATAAATTATAATTATATAACATTAATAAAATTGTACATACCTACTTACTCCGCTAAATACAAAAAAATAACGTCAAGTTAGTGCTAATCTTACAGTTGAATAGAACTAACTTCAGTGTGTTTTTAACGTCACTTATAAAATATAAATTGATTTAATAAACACTGGTTTTCGTGGCCGCTTTAACGGGAGCGTTAAGTAGTACCTCAAGGCACCGTTTTGAATTGAATAAGCACTACTTTAAAACGGTTTCACCAGATTCGCACACATCACAATCTTTTGCTAAATATTGCTAGTTTAGTTCCCGCAATATGGTACATATTTTATTTCAAACTGCGAAAGTGTCGACAATAAAAGGAAACATTTGATTAGATGCATGTAAATTGTTGTTATTTTTCGTATTTTATTAGCGGTTTTTTGCTTCACAATATATAAAATTGTTTGCGGTAGTAAAAAAAATATTTACGAAAAGTTCAATGAACAACGTAGTCTAATTTTTATAACATTAACTGCCTGGCCCACGATGTCGAACGATAACGTTCGCATGCCTCTCATGCGACAAACAGCTGATTTGGGACCCACTAACAGGCACCAGAACGACGAAGCGAATGAAAATCTATGCGAACGATAACGTAAGCATTTCAGTGCAAAATCGGGACCCACTAACTTTTTGTTCTGTCATCTGTGCGAACGAAAATGTCAAAAGCACTCACTTGTGTTGTGTCTGTCGTTGCAGTTAACAAAAGCATCAGAAATCAATATAATAGAAATAAAAGGTAAGTAAATAAAATTATGAATAACACACTACTCAACAAAATGAAAAAAATTTCATGTACTCCGGATGCGATAATTTTTTCTGTGTAGATAACCTTGACATGAGCTCGAAAAACGCAATAAACAATTTTTTTTCGTTTGGTTTTTGTTTTATTTTTTTTTTTAATTTTAAAAATTTTTTTTTGGTTAATTTGTTTCGTCCGGCATAACTCGGGAACCACTAGCCCGATTTAATTGAATTAAATTTTAAAAAATTTAAAATTACAATTCCCTTAATCTGTTCATATATTGTTTTCCTATACAAGCAACAGTTTCCAAGTTAAAAATGAATATATAAAGGAAAAAACTTATTTTTTGCCTAAAGATTTAAATTTTTTTTTTTTAAAAATCCATAAAAAATCCAAAATGAAAAAAATGTCAAATCTTATTACTTTTACGTAAAGTCACATAACCTATGAGCAAAATGAGACAAAGATCATGAAAATCGATGCACGCGTTTCGCTTTTATTCGCAATTGAGTAAAGGTATGAATTTCAAAAATTTGCTCGACATATGCACAACTTTGTCTATGGTAAGGTTTTTTCTTTTTTATTACAAAAAAAATTAAAATTTGTTGGGTGACAAAAATGTATGACTTTAAATTAAAAAACAATTCGATATATGTACAAGAAATTATCCTAAGGATATCAACATTAATTAATTATAAAAAAGTTTAAAAAAAAAATATCTAAACACAAAAATAAAAACCTTCAAATTAAAAATAATTATGTGCTTTTGTCTTTCTTTTATATTGTTGTGGGTCTGTTTCTCTTATCAGGAACCAGATATAGTCCCCCATCATAGCTTCGTTCCAAAATCCTTGGTATCGGTGCTCAATTTCTTTCATTTGCTGATGAAAACGCTCACCATGCTCGTCACTCACATCGCCCAGGTTGTCCGGAAAGAAGTCCAAGTGCGAGTGTAGAAAATGTATCTTAAGCGACATATTTGCTCTAATTTTTTTATAATTTTGGAGTAGTTGTTCGACGATCTCTCTGTAATTTGAGCTTTTGTTGTTTCCAAGAAATCCGGAAACAATTTGCCGAAATGAGTTCCAAGCTGCAGCTTCATTTGGTGATAAAATGTGCTCAAACTGTTGGTCTTGCAACAACTTTTTAATTTGCGGACCGTCGAAAACGCCTTCCTTAATCTTTGCCGATGAAAGGTGAGGAAAAATGGTTTTTAAATAGGCGAACGCTTCGCCATCTTTGTTGATAGCTTTCACGAAGTTTTTTATGAGTCCGAGCTTTATGTGAAGAGGTGGGAGAAAAACATTTTCCTTTTTTATGAGTGGTGTATATTTCACGTTGTCGCTGCCGGGGATGAAGTTAACTCTTTCTGTCCAACTCCTCCTGGTGTAATGATGTTGACGATCGCGGCTGTCCCAAAGGCAGAGAAAACAACAGTACTTTGTGAATCCACCTTGTAATCCACAAAGGATACCGATAACCTTAAGGTCGGCACAAACTTTCCAATCGTGCCTCTCATAGTTAAGGCACTTTAGTAGATTGTCCATGACTTCGTATGTTTCCTTGGTGTCAACGGCATGAGCAATTGGAATCGAAGGTTTCTCGTTGCCGTTGTGCAGTAAAATTGCTTTAAGGCTCTGCTTGTTGCTGTCGATGAAAAGACGCCACTCTCCTGGATCGTAAGAGTACCAGAGTTCACCAAATAATCCAGGAATGTCCTTACAAAAACAGATGTTGTCTTTTTTTGTGTAGTACTTTGCGTATGGTTCATGACGCTTCCTGTAGATTGTTGTCACCACACCAGAAGCCAAGAAACCGAACTGTTGCATGCGCGATGCATGCAACTCTGCATCTTCCTTGGAGAGTTTCAATTCTCTAACCCAATCGTTCAGTTCTGCTTGGGAACATAAGCGTTGACCTCCATGCAATGTATATGTTGACTCGCATTCTGATGTGGTTTCTACTGTCTCCGGATCTGATGTTGGATGTATCGCCTCATTATTAGATGCCCATCTTGAAACGGACGGTTGCGGGTCCACTGGTTCTTCGCAAAATGGCACTGGAAAATTCACTGTTGAAACAGCAGCGTAAGTCCATCGTATATTTTTTCCCACGCCTGTTTTTTTGCTAAGACAGAAGTAGCAATCTGTTACATGGCAAAGCGGAGCTCTCCAAAGCATTGGCATGATGATTCTCGGCTGTCGTCTGAAAGAATTTCAATAATAAGTTATATATGTTCTTGAATTTCGTAATCTACACTTACCTTGAGTCAGCTAGCTGTACGTAGCACCTTGGACATAGAGCACTTGGTGTCCACCGCTCATATATGTTTGAGACCTTTAAATTGAAGCTCTCTTCAAATGAATCTCTCAATTTAGGTGAAAAACAACGCTTGTTTTTTTTCAGAAACGTATTCTCCGCACATGTAACAAAAATTACTTGGATTGGTATTGCATTCAAATCCTCGCGAACGTTTGCTCATTTTAACTATCGCGTTCGTCGACACTTGTTGAATGAGTAAAATCGATCAATGAAGACCTATTTATACTGTGTATTGTTTAGTATTTTACTGACAGGTACTTATAAATGGGTGTATATTTTTTTACGGTGGCTACATACCTGTTTCACCATGTGTGAGTCTTAAATTTTCCGAATAATGACCACCCTTAAATGTGGGTTGCATTTCTGTAAAAAAATCATACAGGTAGCCAACGGAAAACCCAAATAATTAAAAAAGTCCCCTTTCCTTTTTTCCTTTTAATTGTTCACGCACATTTATTAGCGTTTATTACTTTGCTTACGCAATCATAAAAATTAAATAACCCTTTGTTTATTCCGTTTTGTTAATTCTGAGAATCAAAAAAAAAAAAAGAAAAAACCTTACCATAGACAAAGTTGTGCATATGTCGAGCAAATTTTTGAAATTCATACCTTTACTCAATTGCGAATAAAAGCGAAACGCGTGCATCGATTTTCATGATCTTTGTCTCATTTTGCTCATAGGTTATGTGACTTTACGTAAAAGTAATCAGATTTGACATTTTTTTCATTTTGGATTTTTTATGGATTTTTAAAAAAAAAAAATTTAAATCTTTAGGCAAAAAATAAGTTTTTTCCTTTATATATTCATTTTAACTTGGAAACTGTTGCTTGTATAGGAAAACAATATATGAACAGTTTAAGGGAATTGTAATTTTAAATTTTTTAAAATTTAATTCAATTAAATCGGGCTACTGGTTCCCGAGTTATGCCGGACGAAACAAATTAACCAAAAAAATTTTTTAAAATTAAAAAAAAAAATAAAACAAACACCAAACGAAAAAAAATTTTTATTGCGTTTTTCGAGCTCATGTCAAGGTTATCTACACAGAAAAAATTATCGCATCCCGAGTACATTTTGACTGTTGACTAGTGCCATCGATGACTGCATCCAGTCTTTGATAGGCACACCGCCAAGATGAAATATAGTCATAGTGATTACACCAACTGGACATCAGATAGCAACAGTCTCGTCAACAACAAGATAAGCACATTCAACAACAACAACAACGTCCTCAACCAACAAAACATACATAAACAAGACAACACCAATAGCAGCAAATGAGTTCAGATGCCAATGGCAGAAAAAAAATTTTAGAATATTTTTGAGTTAAAAAATAAAGAAAACGCACAATACAAATGTCTTTTTATTAATTCAATAATTCTTTGGTAAAATTTATATTATTCTATAGGGTCCGCCATCTAACGTTTTCTTTTTCAACTATTCATCCGTTGGACTATTATTTGTGGGGTGCCCTCAGCAGCCATTTGAATGAAATTATTTTCCATTATTAAACGGAAGGATTGTACTTTCAAATAAAAAAGAAATTTGAGAAAATATTCAGTAGTTTTTTATAGCATTTTCAAAAAAAGTTAATTGGCGGACCCTATACAACATAAAATATGTTTACATTTTCTCTCCGTAATAGTGGTGTCTACTTGATTATTGGCGATTATTTGTGGGTTTTTTGATCTGGCAACATTTTCATTCACTCACAACACGTAAGGCTATGCGAACGAAAAGTCAGAAGATAGTGGGTCGCTTTTTGATGCGAAAGTGAGTGACTGGCTTTCGTTCGCATAGATTTTCTTTCGACATCGTGGGTAAGGCAGTAAAGATTTGAATTTTACGTCAATTGAAGGTTAAAACTGACATTGCATGGACATTAAAGTGTTAATACAATCATTGCTAGTTGTTAATACGTTTACAATTATGTGACATCTCTGTTAGATTACCTTTCCAACAAAGTGGATAAATTTAAAATCGGTTGATATTTAGCCGCGATAAAGATTCCGCATTGTGGACAAAATGAAAAATTAATTTAAAAAAATCGATTTAAGAAAATCAAAACTTTGTGGCTACTTTTACATTTTATATCTGATGTAGACTATTAACCGCCAAGCACACATACAAACGCGCACTAAGTTGTACTTAGTATTTTGCTGAAAATGGGATAAAATTGGTAACAACCAAACGGCTGTAACTAGAATTATGAAATTCAGTATTTACACTCGTCGCGCAAAAATGAGGAGTTTTTAATATTCGTCCAACGTGGATGAGGAATGAGTGAATAATAAAGCATCAGAATTTATTTTAAACAGTGCAGTACTGTTTTTGTTTGAAATACTAAAAAAGATATAACAAAGTATTAACATTTTCCTAATATGGTTAATATGCGGGTATAGGCGTTGGAAGGGGGTGGCTGGGGTGGAATTTCTGTCAGATCTATTCTTGTAACCAAAGTTCAGGTCACAATTATTGTCCGATCCAAACAAAAATTTGCATAAGTGAGTTTTACGGCTAAAGGACGAACCCTGTTTAATTTGAAGCAAATCGGTTCAGATTTAGATATAGCCTCCATACAAAGGTCATTCCCGATTTGACTTTTTCCGCTCTAACAAGAGATATTTTAAACGATTTTCTTCATTCCCGATTTTCTTATATTCAAACTAGAAACATATATGGTGAAAGTGAGTCAGACTGGTTCCGATTTATATATATGTACTTAGTCTTATTTGGAGACAGTTTACTGTTGACTATGACGACATTGGTACAGTACCCAAATATTTTACATTTTTTTTAAATTTCTAATATTTATTTCATTATAAGCCTCCTTCATCCTTTAGCAACCTAATGTGATTCTTTTAGATAGTCTTATTTGGAGACAGTTTACTGTTGACTATGACGACATTTGGTACAGTACCCAAATATTTTACATTTTTTTTTAATTTCTAATAGTTATTTCATTATAAGCCTCCTTCATCTTTTAGCAACCTAATGTGATTCTTTTAGATATGTATACGCATTTAAGGTATTTTTTTCACGATTCAAAAAGTCTAAACAGTCCCATTGCCACCTGTTCCAAAAAACCAACTGCTGTGAAAGCGTATATATTTTTCAATGCATATGTTAGGCTTATGATAAATTCACCTTCCAATGTTCGCTTAGTTTGTAACATTGATAGTTATTGGACAAGGCATGTTACGCCGAAAATTCATTTGTATATAGGCTTTTGGGAATGGATATTCGTTTTTTTTTGCCATATTTAATTCTTGCTGTTTAAAAAAAATCTCAAAAAGGTTAATAAGGAATAATTAAATCCCGTTCGTTTTCATAAGTCAAAGAGAACAACAAAATGTCTTGTATTTTAAAAGCATCATTGGTTTGTGGCATGTTGGATTTGATAGGCAAAAGTAAGTTTATCGCGTTATTTGTATACAGACACACACACATTTTAAACGAATACATTCCTTACAACTCTTGAGTATGTCTCCTACTGTGCAGACGTGTTTTTGATCGCTCGTATTATAACATTCATTCAATCTACGCTGCCGCTGGTTTTTGCCTTTATCCTGCATCAACTTATTTTACAAGTGTTCCGCTTTTGATCTGTGCTTTAGTTGATTTGTGCTGTGTCGACGTTTGGCTATAAGTTGAAAAACTATATTTTCACAAAATCTATATCCCTCATGGAAAAGTTTTTCCAAATACAAGGAGTGCTTTGAGAATGCTACTTGCGTAGAACAGTTTCTTCAATCTCCGTCTGATTCACTTCGCAAAAGAAAGAAAATGTCTGATCTTGCTTCATCAATCCAAATCTTGGATAACCAAATTATTGAACCAGCTCAACATACGGCTCCTAATATTAATAAAAGTGAAGTTCCCGGAAATGTCGCTACTCATTTACAAGTTGAAACAACTATTCCGCAAAATACTGCAATTGCTTCGTTAGACGTAACACCTTCTGGATCTATCAAATACTACTCGCCCACAAACACACCTAATAAATCCAACCCTCCTAAACAACTAGTTGTGGTGCCATCGAAAAAAATATATTCGCTGCTCGATTTGCTGCTTCAATAGAAGATGTTGCTTCTTATGTTAAATCAAACTTGGATGAAGATATTGATATAAACGTTTTTAAATTTAAGTATACGTAAAAACATAGCAAGGCTTCTTTTAAAATCATCGTTCCAGAAGACGTATTCGATGCTGTTGTTAATCCTGAGCCATAATTCACGAATACAGAGATAATGGCCGATCTGATATATCATATTTACCGTTGCGGTCAAGTGAGGTATCAAAAAACTAATATATCTACCTACCGATAATTATGTACATTTAGTTTATCAAAACTTTAGAGGCTTAACTTGTAAATTGGCTAATTTATACATTGATAATTTCAATATTAATTATCATATTATTACCTTTACTGAAACCTGGCTTACGGACAACATTTTAAATTCCGAAATTCTATGTGGAAAATATCAGATATTCAGATGTGATCGTGTGGATAAAAGTAAAAAACAGGCGGTGGGGTTCTAATTGCAGTCTCCATCGACTTTCCTGTCGAACAAATTATACTACCTTCCGTTGTTGGTATTGAATTTGTAGCAGTAAAAGTTTGACTTAGAAGTTTGTCTTTATTCGTTTCATGTTCTTACATTCCTCCCGGTTCTGATGTTTCATTTTACACCAAACATGTTTCCGCAACTAAATTGGCTTTCCAAACTTCTACTTCACGACAATTAGAATGTTCTTGATGATTTTAACCTACCTGTAATCACATGGAATCAGTTATTCGACTCGAATGTTGTATTGCCTGTTGTTGCAAACAACTATGTTAACGAATGCGTTGAATCATTGTTAGATTATGGACTGACTCAAGTTAATAATGTTTATAACTTATTTGGTAAACTTTTAAATCTAATTTTTGTTAGCCAGCCGTCTAATCCGGTGACACACCCTGGAGATATGCTAACTTTTTTTCAACGACTTATTCTAATAAAATAGTTGATCAATCAAGTTTTTATCCTTACAACATTGTTGATTCTACATCAGTAAATGTTTTAAATATATATTGGTCTTGGAAAATTTGAAGTCATTAAAGAGCACATTTAATCCTGGTCCTGATGGATTCCCACTAACATACTAAAATATTGTGCTGATTTTCTTTCGTATCATATCTGCTTAATTACTACATTTGTAAATGATGGGTTTAGAAACCGAATGCAAACGGATAATATCTCCTGAGAAAGTTAGATCTTATGGGCTTTAGTAACTCACTATTATCATGGTTACAATGTTACTTATGTGGTCGAATTCAAAAGGTAAAATTCAGAAATGTTATTTCAAGGGAAATTGCGGTGTCTTCCGGTGTACCACAAGAAAGTCATATTGTCGTTGTCTTATTTACACTACTTATTAATGAGCTTCCATGTGTAATTCGGCATTCTAATGTATGCTGATGATGTAAAAATATTTCGGTTCTTTAAAGATCCGTTACAATCTGATCTTGATTGTTTTTATGAATGGTGTACAGTAAATTTAATGGAACTAAATATTTCTAGGGTTAGACATTCTAGAACCAATTACTTCTTTGGTGATCACGAACTTGAGACTGTAGTTACCTTCCTGAACCTCGGAATCTTACTAGATAAACGTCTGAACTTTCGACTAGACAATGATAGTAAACAAAGCTTATAGTGCTCTAGGTTTTATGAAGCGCTGGAGTAAGGAGTTTTCTGATCCTTCCGTCACCAAGCAATTATATACATCTTTGGTTCGCTGTATACTTGAGTATGGTTCTATTATATGGGACCCATCTTATTCTATACATAGCAACGTTATTGAATCTGTGCAATAACAATTCCTTTTATTTTGTCTACGTGGTCGTGGGTGGAACCCCCTCACACTGCTATTGTATGAATTTAGGCTTAATCTCATTAAGTTACCATCTTTGAAAAGTTGTTGTACTATGATGAACATTACTTTCCTTATGAATGTTATCCAGGACAACATCGATTCAGATTTTATCATGAATAGAATGTTTATAAATATTCCTACCAGACCTACTAGAAATTTTCATTTGATTCACGTTGAATACTTCCACACAAATTATGCTAGCAATGATCCTTTCCGCCGCTTGTGTGTTCAATTTAATAAATACTACCACATCGTCGAATTATCGGAAAATAAAAACTCTAAAAGAATGATAATAGCTGTGTTATTTTCGTTCCCTATATACGCTTAGCCATATAAACGAAAACGTACAGTGGTGGCCACGAGTTTAGCACACTTCATATGTGTTGTTTATAATACCAAATAATTTGTTCTGATAATGAACACTGCGCCAAATATTTGTTTTTTAGTGTTGCTTATGTGTGATCAGTAAGCCCCATAATTTGTTTCATATTCTTGTGTGCATTTTTCACGTACTCTCATGTATTTGCAAGTAATTCGCAATCTGGGCTGGACGCAAATTTAGCACATTTGATAAAAGTTGTTATTTTCTGTTTCTTTTTGCGTTTTAATTAATTAATTGGTATGTTTCGGCAATTTTTACTCAAATGGAAGTTATTATTTAACAAAATTTTTAATTAGACATTGCTAAAGGAAAATAGTGCATTGAGGCGCAGCGTCAGGTTATTATGCAATTGAACGACAGTGGAAGTACCGCTGGGTATTGCAAACATTATAAATTGATCCAGACAGATTGTGTGCTATATTCTAAGCCATATTGGCACTTATGGGAGCTTCAAAAATGTTCCAAAATGTCCTACGCCGACAAAAACAAGCAATAAATCAGATTATTTAATTTATAGAACCTGCGTAGCAGATCCATTTAAAAGCTCAACTGTGATTCAGAGAGATATTTCGGCAAAAATTGACATTAGCATTTCCTCAAGAGTCATAAGAAGAAGAACCAGTGAAAAAAATTTACTTGGATGCATTGCTCAACATAAGCCCAACGTATCAAAATATGGCTTACAGTGTCAAATTTAATCTGCTCAGGACCATTTAGAAAAATCCAAGATTTTTGGGAAAATATCGCATGTATTGGCGAATCGAACTTTTGTCGGTGCGGATCTAATAGAAAACAATAAGAATTGTGCCCTCCAAACATGCAGCACAACCCAAAGTACAAATCTGAGACGGTAAAGCTTGTTGGCGAAAATCTAATGGTGTGTACTGCGTTTTCTGGACACGGCGTTTTTCCGATACACAAAATCGATGCACTAATGGATCAGTATATTTACAAAAATCTATTTGGTGATACTATGATAACATATTCAGATAAAGACATGCCAATTAAGTGGCGTTTTATACACGACAACCTACCAAAACACACTTAACGCCAGTGAAGAGCTGTTTGGGGCTGAACCAAATAGATTTTTAAAAATGGTGCAGCACAGTCACCGGATCTCAATCCTATTGAGAATCTATGGAATGGACTTTAACAACATATTATAGCAATAAACCCCAAAAATTTGCCCGATTTATTGAATTAAACTCAAAATTCCTGATATGCTACTCCAATGGAATCTTCTATGTCTCTAGTGGAGAGTATGTCCAGAAGATGTACAGCTATTACTCAAAATAGCGATTATCCAACCAAATATTAAGTTTATAATAAAATGTATTGGTTAGTTCAGTTTTTTAAATTTGTGCTAAATTACTGTCCAATCACTTTTCGTATTATTTGTACTTTAAATTGCATAAAACTAAAATGCAGCATAAGAACCGAACAAAAACAACGTTAAATGGTCATCTTATCGTACGTAATATTTTAGAAAAAATACCGGTAAAAAACATAAAGTTGAAGTTGAAATATTTGCTTTATAAATTTACATTTGGTGACTGTGCTAAATTCGTGTCCACCACTGTATATTGATCATTCCATGTCAAACCGAACGCCTTTTTTACATCACCATTTCCGATTTCGTTGAAACTTTGTACGATAACTATACTTTATAAAATATTTGATTCGTAGAAGACGAAAAAAAAGATTTTTTTTTCCAAAAAAAAAAGGAAAATTGAGAAGAACGTGCCGAGGTATAATCATTGAAAATGGTTTAGTGAGAAAACGCGTGGGAACAATTCAAAGAATGAAGGCTTATTTTAAAGGTATTGTTTTGTGTATTTCCATTGTGACAGTTTGTGAAATAAAAGTAAGCAAAAATTCAAGCAAAACAGAAAGATATCGTGTATATTTTGTTGCCGATTGTGAGGAAAAAATAAGCGTTGTAATCCAAGACAAGTCTGTGTTCAATTGGATTAGTCCTTACGTCTTAACTGGGAAGTGTATTTTTCACCCTACTCAAATATTCTAAATCATTCCAAAAGCGTAATTGGTATGTATGTGCAATTACAAAAATCATAACCATATACACATGATAAATTCTTCTTTAATAAAAAATCTGATGATAACAAAAAAAAGAATAAAATTATAGAACATATTTCAAAAATTTCATCGCGAAATTCTTACCTTTTCATCTCTGTGATATGTGACAAGACTATTATTAAAATAAAGCTATTTCATATTTATTACAATGAAAGATTGCTAACTTTAACGTATAAGATAAATTCCGATGGTTCCTTTAACAATACTTTATATATGCAGACATATTTCAACATTTGTACAATTAGTTTTTCTGGAATGCTAACATGCTTTCAACAAAAAACGTCATTGGATTTTACTGTTATGTTGAAAACGAGCTCTTACTGTTATGTTGAAAACGTAACTCTTTTAATTAAAAAGGGTGCATAATTTTATATTTTATGAAAGTGTTGCCAATCAGACTTTGCTAAGCGCCCATGCGTCCTTTTCTACCGTATATACGACACCTATATACGGGACGAAAAGAACACAACTAATATTGTATTTAAATACCTAATTATTAAGTAGTAACTAAGTGTAAATGAATACATTAGTTTTTTAGTCTGTAAAGATATTTGTATCTATAGACTTAATAATAATAAAAATAAAAAGAAAACTGCAAAATGATCAGTTGGCTTTGCTTTGTGTATAATGTATTTGGCGATGATCATATATATTATTTGTTCAAGCTAGCATCATGGAGCCGTGGTCGCGTTGGTAGAGCGGCCGGTTTCCCTAATGCTAGCTCCTTTGTGGTTGCTTTTTACGATTCATGGGTTCGACTCATCGGCCGATCTTCGTGCACAGAAATTGTTATTTTTAGTTATTTTATTTTATTTTAAAAAATATATCCCAGATGTTGAAAATGCCATTTTGTTTTTTAGCAAAAACAAAAGTTGTGCTGAATTGTGCTAGTTTTATGCCGCAAAAAGTTTTTTTCGAACAAATGAAAATTGAAATGAAACAGCACAAAGCAACGACAAACAACATTAAAATATTAAGAAACTTTGTCGTATTTTACTCGAATTTTGTGAACATTTTACTTATTATTTTTTATTTAACTAATTACAAAAAATATTGAAAAAATAAGGCAAACATTATCCTATTCTTCTTTGTTCCCGGCGTTCTTAATTTTGAAATTTTTATGTTATTTTGAATGATTTCTGTCAAAACCGACGACATCACTCTCTTAAATTTTATTTTTCACAGTTTAATCTAACGTAACTCGCTCAATTTTATTCATTTTATTCAGTCACTTATCTTTTTGGGTATACGTAGGTTTTCTAATGTATATCTCTTATTTTCTATTTTCTCTTTATCTAATATTTTAACATTAGTAAAGTCTGCTGCTTGGCACCTCTCTTTAATGTCGCCTTCGTTCGCTAAGCCTCACACACAGCATTCTTTTCATAGTCCAAACGCTGTTGCTTCAGTTTGTCTGTTGTTGTTCTTTTCCTCGTAGAGTCTTATTGGATTTGTTTGTTGTTGATGATTGTTTTTAGTATTTTGGTTTCTGTCAATTTTGGTATAAACGGTACACTGTAGAAAATTCTGTCTTCCTTTTGTTTTCTTCTGGTTTTTTAAATTGCGTGTGATTATCTGATTTATAATTTGTATAGGATAGTTGTTGTTTATAAGAATGTTTTTTTATTTTGTTAATGTTTTCGTTTTCGAATTTCTTATCACTTATATATAGTACTTTATTTAGTAGATTTGCCGCTGTGTTGATCTTCATTTTCTTTGGTTGGGTTGATAGATAATTAATCATGCGTCCTGAAGCTATAGTTTTTGTATACCAATTTGTTATAATGTTTCCATTTCCAATTTTCCCTTATTATTTCCATGTCTAGATATGGTATTCTATTGTTTTTCTCAATTTCCACGGTAAATTGAAGTTCAGTATGGTATGAATTTAGTTTTTTTGCTATTTTTTCTAGATCATTCAGTCAATTTTTGTCGATTTTTCAAAAAAATTAAACAATTTCCTTAAAATCTCGAATTTACAAATCCAAAAATTGTGCTGAATTGTGCTCGCCTAGCACAATTTTTCTTTCATATTCCAAAAAACGCCAACCTTTTGTAAAAATCCCAAAAATTCTAGAATTGCCATTTTGTTTGTTTTGTTTTTTTTTTTTTTCGCAAAAAAGTTGTGCTGGATTGTGCTATTCGCGTTGACATTTGTGCCATTTCAAGCTAAGCTCTATCTCAAACCGTTTTCGAGAAAATCGCTAATTAATATTTTCGCGATTGGTGCAAATGTTGTAAAAATTATTGATTTTAATTTTGCTAATCCAAAAATTGTGCTCTGTTTTGTTCTCGCATTACTTATATTACAACTATCGGTTGTTTGTAAAAAAAATCTTATATAAGCTTTAAAATTAAAAGTAGTTATTAGATACTTTTTATATTATAAGCCATTATTAAAACTTCATACGCAAAAAAGTAAATTAAATGTATATTAGTTACAGTAAGATTTTCAGTAATTTTCGCTTAAATCGTAATTTTTCGATTTTGAGATTTTAATGCAAAAGTGTTTTATTACGCAAGTTCTATCTATGTACATTCAAAGTTTTTTTTAAAGTATCTCTTTTCCTGTATATAAGGGTACAAATGTACAAGAAAAAGAAAAGTTTTTTGGTTCTTTTGAAAATGTAGATCTTTCGAGATAACCCACCGGCGGAAATCATGACCTGGAAGGCCTTTTATCAGGCCTGCTTTAGAATCCAGGAGGCCTCTTTTAGGAATTACTCTTTTAAAACACCGAAGGAGAATGTGAATGTATACATTTGGAAGGGTTGATAAGGCCTTCTGACATGCCTGAATGTAGATGGCCTCCAACGGATTATATATCATGGCTTTCGCACGCCTTATAAATGGGAAACATTACCATATAAGACCTTCCGCATGCCTAAAATTGGAAAGACCTTGTAAATTCCGCCGCTGGGAAACGGCTTTAGTACATACATAACGGCAAATAAGTTGTATTGCATTTTATTTAATATTTAATTATATTTTTAGATTTTAAACTTACTTGTGCATTCTCTAACGCCGTTAAGGCTTGTCTTACCAAAATCCTAATTCTATCATAGTGCATGCTCGCATATCAATTGGTGGATGAGTGGGTTAAGAAGCTCCACAAAGTTCATAGTCGCTCGCAGCGTTTGCTAGACTCGAGGTTCAACCCCTGCTTTGGGTTGGGCGCAGATTACTTTTTTCTATCCGTATTATTTTTTTTAATTTTTTAACGGGATAACTACTTTATAAGAAGTCCGATGTCCGTGGTTCATCAATTTTAATAATTTTTCGTATAATACATATCAAAATACATATATCAAATTGAATTGTAAATACCAATATCTCACAAAAACTTTCAATTAGGAAGATATCACTGGTCGATTTTCTCGAAAACGGTTTGAAATAGAGCTTAGTGACACAGTCCAGAACAACTTTTGTTTTTGCAAAAAAATAACAAGACAAACAAAATGACAATTCTAGAATTTTTGAGATTTTTTTAAAAAATATTTGCGCTTGTTGGAATATGATTGAAAAATTGTGGTAGGCGAGCCCAAATTTTTTTCTGGAGCATCCTAGCAAAACTTTTTAAATTTAATATGAAAATTTCAGCGATTTTTGCTAAAGTTAAAATAGTTTGAAGCTACTTTTATATATAACATTCTTTTAAAAACCACGTTTAAAAAATGCTATATATACGCAATATATCACAGTGTAATTATGTAAACTACTCTAAAAATATGAATTTAAGACAAACATCGCCAACATAGAGTGATCAAAATAATACAATTTTCGGGGTTGCGCGGTTTTTACTCTTTTGGATTTAGAATAGGAATTGACGGGCATATATTATATTCTTTATAGAAACTATTTACGTGATTCACGCTTGATCGTGGGCAAAATATATTTTAGTTTTAGTAAGGATAAAATCTTCCTACGTGATTCTTCGTGAGCGTGCGTGAACGTGAGTCAAAAATCACTCACGCGCCCATCTCTAGTACAAACAACGGGATAAACTTAATTGTGCGTATCAAAGCAGTCATGCCTCAAACCAATGGTATTTTTAAAATACAAGACATATTCTTGTTCTCTTTGACTTATGGAAACGAATTATGGAACAAATTAAGCGTCGCGACTATGGCTAAAAATCACCGAAACTTTGTCAGTCGATAAAACCAATGGTATTTTAAAAATTCAAGACATATTCTTGTTCTCTTTGACTTATGGAAACGAATTATGGAACAAATTAAGCGTCGCGACTATGGCTAAAAATCACCGAAACTTTGTCAGTCGATAAAGGTTTGTGCGCTGAATTTAACGGTGTAAAAATTTTTTGTCGTCCGCGCCTTGTTTTTTGTGGGCGGCACTTTTAAGCTGAAAATGTTTTACTCTTTATCTCGAAAAGTACTGTCCCGCTTTCGACGAGATTTGTGTCATTCGAAAGATCTTTCTAGCATTGTTTTTATACATTTAAGTCGGTATTAGAAAAATTGCAAAAAATCCATTTTTTGTTATGGTTTTTTACAATAAAACTCAATTTTAACAAAAACGCGTCCATGTAAGACCAAATCATTATATACATGGTTAGATATTTCAATATTTCATTTGAGCTATATTGCGTTAAATTAACCCAATAGACACCGGAGTTATTCCCATTTAAAATTTGCTTTTATATTTTCTAAAAACTAGAAAAGGTTTTTTGCATTGCCGGCCTTCGGCCGGGCTTAAAGATTTTCTCCTATGGGATATGTCCAAAGCTGGCTACGCAGAGTAAACTATTTCTGCATTGCCGGACTTCGGCCGGGCTTAAAGATTTTCTCCTATGGGTATGTCCAAAGCCGGCTACGCAGAGTAAAGTTTTTCTCCTATGGGGTATGTCCAAAGCTGGCTACGCAGAGTAAAGTATTTCTGCATTGCCGGCCTTCGGCCTGGCTTAAAAATTTTCTCCTATGGGGTATGTCCAAAGCCGGCTACGCAGAGTAAAGTTTTTCTGCATTGCCGGCCTTCAGCCGGGCTTAAAAACATTCTCCTATGGGATATGTCCAAAGCTGGCTACGCAGAGTAAAGTTTTGTTACATTGTCGGCCTTCGGCCGCGCTTAAAGATTTTCTCCTATGGGGTATGCCCAAAGCCGGCTACGCAGAGTAAAGTATTTGTGCATTGCGGGCCTTCGGCCGGGCTTAAAGATTTTCTCCTATGGGATATGTCCAAAGCTGGCTACGCAGAGTAAAGTTTTGTTACATTGCCGGCCTTCGGCCGCGCTTAAAGATTTTCTCCTATGGGGTATGCCCAAAGCCGGCTACGCAGAGTAAAGTTTTTCTACATTGCCGGCCTTCGGCCGCGCTTAAAGATTTTGTCTTATGGGGTATGTCCAAAGCCAGCTACGCACAGTAAAGTTTTTTTGCATTGCGGGCCTTTGGCCAGGCTTAACGATTTTCTCCTATGGAATGTCAAAATCTGGCTACGCAAAGTAAACTTTTTCTGTCTTAAAGATTTAATTTATTTCGCACACAAATTTATTTTCACTTAATGCTTCAAAACAACGCGTTATTTTCCTTAGCAATGAGCTGTATTGGGAAAGTAACTGTTCTTTAAAAGTATATATAAAAAGTACATCTGGACTCAACTGAATCAGTTGAGTAAAATGGAAAATATATGAGAAGAGAGTTTCTAATAGTTATTTAAAACTGATGGTGAAATCTATATCGATTTCAAATCTCATACTAATTTAGGCTTGATTAAATCGTTAGAGTGAAAAAATAAAACCAAGTTTTAAAACTTGAATAACTCCAGTGTCTATTGGGTTCATTTAACGCAATATAGCTCAAATGAAAGCTTGAAACATCGGCTATCTAATCATGTATATAATGATTTAGTCTTACATGGACGCCTTTTTGTTAGAATTGAGTTTTATTGTAAAAAACCATAATAAAAAATGGAATTTTTGCAATTTTGCTAATACCAACTCAAAACATAAGAACACCGTTTGAAAAATCTTAGAATTACCTTTGGAATGACATACATCTCGTCGAAATCGGGACAGTACTTTTCGAGATATAGAGTAAAACATTTTCAGCTTAAAAGTGCCGCCCACAAAAAACGGGGGGTGGCCGACAAAAAATTTTTACACCGTTCAATTCAGCTCACAAAGCTTTATCGACTGACAAAATTTTAGCGAGAGTCACGACGCTTTATTTAAGACCGAATTATATACCAACAAGTAAAAACGACGATAAGTTCGGCCGGACCGAACTTTATAAAGGGTGATTTTTTAAGAGCTTGATAACTTTTTTTTTTAAAAAAACGCATAAAATTTGCAAAATCTCATCGGTTCTTTATTTGAAACGTTAGATTGGTCCATGACATTTACTTTTTGAAGATAATTTCATTTAAATGTTGACCGCGGCTGCGTCTTGGGTGGTCCATCCGCTTAGTCCAATTTTGGCATTTCCACGTTTTTGAGTAACAGAGACCCAATTGGTGCGAACGGCGACGAATCGAAAATTGGTGATCATCATTAACACTGGCCGATACAGCTGCGATATTTTCTTCAGTTCGCACTCTACGTAAGCGTGTTGGTGGTTTAATGTCCAACAATGTAAATTTGGTGCGAAATTTAGTCACAATAGCCCGAATAGCCGCTTCAGTGGGTCGATTAAACTGACCATAAAATGGAAGCGCGCAATGAACTTTCTTAACAGAGCACGCATTTTGATAATAAAATTCAATAATTTGCAAGCGTTGTTCGTTTGTAAGACGATTCATGATGAAATGTCAAAGCATACTGAGCATCTTTCTCTTTGACACCATGTCTGAAATACCACGTGATCTGTCAAATACTAATGCATGAAAATCCTAACCTCAAAAAAATCACTCTTTATAACCTCCACCATGGATTGCATTCCACAGAGGCTGTCGATTTTCGTAGAAGTGCAGTAGTATTACAACGAAATATATAAAGGGTGGTTTTTTAAAAGCTATAGGAAAGTTTTTCAAAAAAAACACATAAAATTCAGAAAAAGGCATGAAATCTTTATTTGAATCGATAGTACGGTCCATATAATTTAATGTTTGAAGATTATTTCTTGCAAATGTTGACCTTGACTGCGCCTCAAATGGTCCATCCGCTTAGTCCAATTTTGACATACGCAACATTTTCCTCGTTGTTGAGTAACAGAGGCCCAACGGCGACGAATCGATAATTGATGGTCATCATTAACACTGGCCGATACAGCTGCGATATTTTCTTCAGTTCGCACTCTACGTAAGCGTGTTGGTGGTTTAATGTCCAACAATGTAAATTTGGTGCGAAATTTAGCCACAATAGCCCCAATAGCCGCTTCAGTGGGTCGATTAAACTGACCATAAAATGGAAGCGCGCGATGAACTTTCTTAACAGAGCACGCATTTTGATAATGAAATTCAATAATTTGCAAGCGTTGTTCGTTTGTAAGACGATTCATGGTTAAACTATAGACCAAACTGAAGATGTTTGACAGTGGAACAAAACACGAAACGTGCGTCAGCTGTTTAAACCAGTGTTGCCAAAAAGATAGTAGCTAAAAAATCGCCCTTTATATTTTAAAATAACCAAAACAAATACAAATATTGCTAACATAATTTTATAAATAAATATAATATTTTTATTATTTCAAACCACTCTTATAAGGCAAGCCTACCAATACGTTTACATATCGAAATAATACTTCAAGTCAATTAAAAAAATATTCTTATTTCTAATTGCAAAAAGCTTGAATACCATAAATATTGGTAGATAGTGGGTACTACAGTTGGTTGTATATCCATTCTATTTTAAATCCAAAAGTACAAATTTTGAAACTCCATTATCCCACGTACATAGTGCAAAA
Organism: Polietes domitor; assembly: GCA_947397865.1. Classification (NCBI taxonomy): domain Eukaryota; kingdom Metazoa; phylum Arthropoda; class Insecta; order Diptera; family Muscidae; genus Polietes; species Polietes domitor. The sequence continues at coordinate 89,250,647 of OX377618.1, read as the reverse complement.
TAACCTAACTTCATGATTCAACCAATTTTTGCCGTAAAAGTACGAGTTTGGAAAATTTTTGTTATTTTGCGTGTCTATGCAGTCAAGGGAATGTCTGCACCGAATTCCATTATTCTAGCTGTTGCCATTTGGTTGGGACCATTTTTATCCCATTCTCCCATTTAACCCCCTTAAGAGTGCGACTTTCTAAAATCTCTTCATTGTACGTGTCTATTCAATTAGAGGGATGTGCACACCAAATTTCATCATTCTAGCTGTAGTTGTTTAGTTGGTACTATTTTTATCCCTCTGTACCAATTGTATCCCTTCAAAGTACGAGTTTGGGAAAAACTTTTTATTTTTTGTCAGTCAGAGGAATGTATACTCCGAATTTCATGACACTAGCTACGGTCATTTGGTTGGTACTATTTTTATCCCCTTTTTCTATTTTAACCCCAAAAAGTACGAATTTCGAAAAATCTGTTTATTTTACGTGTCTACGCAATCAAAGCAAGAAGAATGTATACCCCGAATTTAATTATTCTAGGTGTTGCCGTTTGGTTGATACCATTTTTATCCCTCTGTTCCCACTTTACTCCTTAAACGTACGAATTTGGAGAAAATACATTTATATTATGTATCTACTCAATCAGAGGAATGTACACACCGAATTTCGTTTTTCTAGCTGTTGTCGTTTAATATGTACCATTTTTATCCCTTTTTGTCCCACTTCTCCCCCTAGGAATAAAAATCACCTTATGGTGCACGTTTTTGTTATAGGGGTAATGCGCATGGGTATTTTTAGTCCTTGTTAGGGAACAATTTTTCCCTTTGGGCCGATTTCGCCCAGTTTCAATCCCAACCGATCTACGACTATAAGACGCATTGATGGAAAATGGACCTCTTAGCTCCTTTCGTTTAGATGATAGCGTGCTTTCAACAGACGGACATGGTAAGATCGATTTTATGACGATTAATAATATATATACTTTATAGGGTCTCAGGTCGATATTTCAAGGTGTTACAAACGGAATCACAAAGTTAGTAAACCCCCAACCTGGTGGTGGAGGGTATAAAAACAAGAGGGAGCATGGGATAAGTCGAGATTTAATTATTCCTTATTAATCTTGTTGAGGATTGTTTTAAAACAGCAACAATTAAATATCGCAAAAAAAACAAATATCCATTTCCAAAAGCCTATATAAAAATGAATTTTCAGCGTAACATGTCTTGTCCATTATCTATAAATGTCACAAACTAACTGAACATTTGTAAAACCCAAGATAGATACTAAAATTGGGATGATACCTATGTTACCACGAAAACTAAGGCGAAGAAATTATGAGAATGTTGAAGATATGTCAACCGCGATGAAAAAATTAAAAGTGCTGAAACAGATGACCTTTTTCGATATTTTTTATAAAAAACAGTTCATATTTTCTTATAAATACTTTCCTGATCTTTGCTTTTGTGAAAAGAATTCAGGCACCAACTGCGGATTATTCTTTGTTCTAGTATATAGATGAATTTTATAAAAATCTCTCTGTACTATTTTTTAAAATGAAGAGATATGTTATGACAACAAACTGTACAACAACAAAAATCGAAAGCATTTGTTTCGCTAATATCTTGTAATGTATTTTTTGGAATAAAACACCTTGTTTGCGTAGCAAGGATGCAAATAAATAAAAATACGAAAATTTAAAATTTTCAAACTCAATTCAATTTATTGTCGTAAACAATATTACCTTTTGTACAAAAGTTTGTGAGGGTGTTGTATGGATGAAATCCAATGAACCAGAGCTTTACAATATAACGAGTAAAACTAAAGCAAAGCTTAGTTGGATAAAGGCGGCTCTCAGTGCAATCGCTACTCGTTAGAAGGTGTTACTACTATTTTTGTGCGTAATATCACAAAGTCGTATGGAGGAGTAGACAAAATCTAACGTAGTGGAATAAATAAAGGAATGCGATTTGACCGTAGGCCGCACACCAAGAAATGGTGGAAACTGAGAAGGAGAGCATTTGTAATTAAACATTGCCGCCCGCCTTGCAACATCCCGCTATGTTGTAAAGAAAATTAAACAATTTCAATCAAACCCTAATGTAATATAAATATGTATATACACTTATTGCTAAGGGAAATAAAAGGGGCATTTGTCAGTTTTTATGAACATTTATTTCGATTTCATTTTTCTTACATACTAATTATCCAAAACCCTATATACAGGGTGTTTTTTATTGGGGTATAGAACTTTAAGTTGGCATCACTTTTTTAACTGGCGGCCATTTTGTCAGCTGTCAAGTGATTAATATTTAGTTTGGTTTGCCATTTCATCATGAACAGGTTGACAAAATAACAACGCTTGCAAATCGTGCAAATTTATTTCGAAAGTAATGGTTCAGTTCGCGAAGTTCACCGCAAGCTCCGTCCATTTTATGGTCGACATAATCGTCCATCAGAGCAATTAAATCGGTTAACCGCATAATTTTGCGGAATGGACCTGTCAATTGGCCACCAAGATCGTGTGATTTGACACCATTGGATTATTTTCTTTGGGGATATGTGAAGTCGCTCGTCTACGCCAACAAACCAGAAACGTTAGGGGACTTGGAAGCCAACATTCGTGGCGTTATTGCCAACATACGGCCCCATATGCTGGCTATATTCGAGCCAGCCGCGGCGGCCACATGCCCGAAATCATATTTAAACATTAATGGCATAAAATTATCCTTCCAATAAAGCCAAATTGATGGACATTAAAACGATTTTCTTGTGTTTTATTTCAATTCGAAGTTCTATACCTCAATAAAAAACACCCTTTAGCTCGTAGAGCCCAGATTGGCAGTACCACAGCTCGTGAGACCATAAGTACTGCTGACCACACCATAGACATCGACGACCCGTATGGCCAGCCTTGATGTGCTTCTACTCCTACCCTAACTATGCTTTCCATTGTACTACGGAAATAGAAACGGCGCGATAGTATTACACAAAAAAAAAAACTTTAAATTACTGGGTCAAAGTGACCAGCTTTACTATAGGTCGTCTTACAACACCGTTTCCCACTCGAATATCCGCGACTCTAACGCGACCGTCGATACCCGGATGGACGTTATTTACCCGACCTAATTTCCACGAAGTGGGAAGCAGTTGTTCGTCTCGAAAAACAACTAAATCGCCTATATTTATATAAGCTCTTCAGATACTCGTCTTTCCACCGTAGACAGAATTGCTGATTTAAAGCCTTAAATTTTCTGTATCGATTCACAATGTGTAATGTCGCATCTTCAATAGCCGACTCCGATAGAGTCATATTGAAATAGAATAAATCTAACTCAGCATTCCAACGAATACCCAATGGCTTAGAACTACTAGCGTCCACGAAAGTGAGAAGCTTCGCATCGACTAAATGTTCCGTAGGAAAACATTCTAAAATAGTCCGGTCATTCGACGTCCATTTCCTCACTTCGAATTTCGCAGAAGACAAAGTTGAAATTAATTGATCACGAGATGTCAATGCAGTCTCCAGATCATGGTAACCCGTTAAAACGTCGTCAACGTACATGCACTTTCTTAGAATGTGTGCAGCATGGGGAAATTCGTCTTCAGAGTCATCGGCCAGTTGCAATAACGTCCGTATGGCTAGATATGGAGCACAGTTAACTCCAAAGGTCACCGTCTGCAGCTCAAAATCTTGAACAATCTTTTGAGGAGAATCCCTAAAGAGTATTCTCTGCAGAGGAGTATGGGCCGAATCGACTCTAATCTGGCGGTACATCTGAGTAATATCGCAGTTGAAAACGAATCTAAATAGTCTCCACCTCAGAATGAGGAGAACTAGATCTAATTGCAAGGTCGGACCTATATGAAGAATATCGTTAAGACTCTTCCCATTTGATGTTTTATTTGAGGCGTTAAAAACCACTCGAAGTTTGGTAGTCTTTTTATCCGGGTTAATTACCGGATGATGAGGCAAGTAACATACTGTGGGGGTTGCCGAAGAAGGGGCTGGAACTGGCCTCATATGGTTCAAATCCCAATATTCCCTTACCACCCCGTCATAAACTGTCTTGATATGTGGTTATCTCAGGAGAGAGGCCTCGTTGCGCAGAAATTGTCGTAAACAATTTCCCCTTGATTGTCCTAAGTCCAGTTGTCCCCAGAATTCAGATTTAATGGGAAGTTAAAAATATATCTCCCCTCCGAATCTCTACGGGTCGTCAGTTTATAATTGTCTTCACAAAATTTGTCCGAAGGAAGTTCCCAAAATCGAAGAAGATTCTTGTTAAGATTATCCTCTTCGGCGAACTCAATGGAGGTAGAAAAAACTCGAATGTAAGAAGAGGAAACGGGACCAGTAATGATCCAGCCAAAGACCGTGTTTTGCGCGATCAATGAACCTAATACGTTTTGAAGAGTTCCTTCCAAGAGAATTCTCGGATAAAGATCTGCTCCCAGTAAAAGGTCCACAGGTCGACAATCAAAAATATGCGTATAGGCCAAACGAATATTTGGCAAACGAGAAGTCACATCTGATTTCGTTGAAAAATATGGCCAGTTGCCCGAAATATGCGGAAGAACTAAGGCATTAGTTTCCATCAACAGCGCCGTATCCAAAATGGACCCTATACACAAAGAACATACGAGAAGTAGCCGAGAATGACTGATTTACACCCGATATTCTAGCCTGAGTGGAACTTGCCGGAATGTTGAGGCCGGGTCGATAAGAGCCCGAGCTGGGTACGAAGTACCTTGGTGTACGATATTTACCATCGCTGTCCCTAATAACACAGTTCTATCCTGCGAAGCATGACATACCTGTCTATTTATAGCACCAGATGAACCTCCAGAAGAAGTTGACGGCAGCGAAGGATTCACAAATGGAGGATTAGTATGCTGGGTGATCGGATCCAGACTCCCCGCAGGATTCGCTACAACAGCCGAACCCTCAGAATTCGATGTATCGCGATGCAAAAGAGTATGATGTCTCTTCTCGCATTTTCCACATTTGTGAATACTTCCACACTTCCTAGCTTCGTGTCCACGCATCAAGCAATTTATACAGCAGTGATGACGTTTGACGGTGTCAAACCGGTAGGAGACCGAAAGGCCCCTAAATCGTGGACAATCACGAAGTCGATGAAATTGTCTGGGACAGAGAATACACAGTTTGTTTTGATGAGAACGAGAAGATCCAGATGAGCCTGCATTTGTAAAATGCGCACCCACCTTCCTACCGTCGGACTTTTTCGTGGAATCGATACCCTTTATGTCACGAAGACATGTCAGAGTTTGTATTCTTTCCGACTTATTCTTCATACTCTGTTCCCATAACGTTACACTACTTTTGGGCAATCGCTGAATACACAAAAAAAACTAATATAGGATCCCAACTATCCGTGGCTACGTCATAAATGGACATTGCAGAAAGACATCCATTTATTCCGCGTTGCAAATTTTTCAAACCTAAGCTACTTTCGCTATCAAGGATCTGAAGCATCTTGAGCTGGTTGTTCACCAAGATGCGAGTGTTATTATACACATCTTTCAAGGCTTTCCAGGCTAGAATAAAACTGCGATTGGTGAGTGGAAAGTTGGATACAATTTCGCGAGCCTCACCGCTCGTTTTCCTAATCAAATGACATAGCCGTTCAATGTCACTTAAGCGGGAGTTATTAATGTATACCGCTGAAAAAAGATCCCTAAATATAGGCCATGAGAGGAAATCGCCATGGAAAACGTCAGTATCGCATGGCGGCAACGAAAGGCCGTGAGCCATACTGTTGCTGCCCCCACATTGCTCCTGCTGCTCCCTTATCGATTTCGATCGATCAGATGGAGAATCCAAGTGATCTATCGAATATGTATCCGTAGAAGTACGGGGCGGAGTCGGAGGTGATGACTTCAGCGGAGCTCGAAGTTCATCCAATTTCCTATTAATAGCAGCGAGGACACGTACAAATGCCCTATACGCTACATCATATTTGCTGTCAGCTGAATCTATGTCCTCCTTCTCCGCATCCTGAGCAGTTTGGAGGTGACTGAGACACTTATCTTACCTGTCCTTAACATTACTCCATAATGTTCTCGCGATCGAGGGTACTGAAGTTCGCATCAAATTTTACCAAAGCATCAGTTGCTCTGATAAAGAAGTCGAGTGGAGTGAGAGGCATATTGAACCAAGCGAGAATTAAGTAAAACCCAAAAAAAGTAAAAACTTTGCTAAATGCATTAAAAAATACCAGGAAAATACACGTAAGTGCTAAACGAATGAAAACTATTCAAAGCTCTCCAAAAAATATTTCAGAAAGAAATGCAAAGACATTCACAGTGTACTGAAAAATACCCTGATTATTTTGAAAAAGCACGAAAATGCTAAATGAATAAAATATGTCTAGCAATAAGGTAGAACGAAACCCCAAAAATAGTCCAATGTATCGAAAAATACACTGAATTTTCAAAGCTGAGCTCGAAATCTTCCCAAATCAGTTAAAAATACTAAAAAATTAGTTAATTCGAACACGCCCAACCAAATTTCCGCAAAATGTATCGAAAAATACACGAAAATTAGTTCAGTCACGAACTTTGGCCAAATTGCTATTAAATTTAACCAAAATTTTAATTAAAAATTATTAAACCTCACAGATTTTTTCCCAGTGTATCGAAAAATACACGAAATTTTATTTAGAAGCACGAAAATGCCCCAAATACTTCTCTGTAAAAGAAAGTCAATGGAAAAATCGAGAAACTATAAATTCCTATGTATGTTCACTTTACCTAGAGTAGGGTGCACGAACTGTATGATGCACGCAATAAATGTACGCTCGTATCAAGCAAAAAGCAAAAACAAAAAATCAAAAATAAACCGAAAACCGAAAACCGAAATTTTTTTAAAATATTTTTCTGACAGTGTAGAAGACCGACTGTAGGGTAATGAAGAAAAAATAAAAACCAATTAATTGCTGGAAGCAAGTATCCGGCTCGTGTGGACCAATGTTTGCGTAGCAAGGATGAAAATAAATAAAAATACGAAAATTTAATATTTTCAAATTAAACTCAATTCAATTTATTGTCGTAAACAATATTACCTTTTGTACAAAAGTTTGTGAGGGTGTTGTATGGACGAAATACAATGAACCAGAGCTTTACAATATAACGAGTAAAACTAAAGCAAAGCTTAGATGGAGAAAGGCGGCTCTCAGTGCTACTCGTTAGAAGGTGTTACTACTATTTTTGTGCGTAATATCACAAAGTCGTATGGAGAAAGTAGTTGACAAAATCTAACGTAGGGGAATAAATAAACGAATGCCAGACCGTAGGCCGCACACCAAGAAATGGTGGAAACTGAGAAGGAGAACATTTGTAATTAAACACACCTCTTCCACATAATGCAGAGCTACTGGATAACTATTTAAATAATAATATAATAGCAAGCAAATAATACGTATTATAACTTTTGTCTTCAATTCAATCGTACGACCGTAACATTCGTCAGGTTGGAAAAGCCCATATGAAGTTTTCTGATATAAACGTAGTTCGGTTAATGGCGGGAATAGACACTAATAACAAACAACTGCGCTTGTGTCTTGGCTGCGTTGGCTGAGTGCCCAGTAGAGTTGCAAACGCTATTTTTGTCGAAAGGTCGTTGGTTCAAAGACCCCCGCTGGTGCGATGTGTTTTTTTTTCAATTTTACCTAAATCTATTACCACTTTTATGAATATTGTTTATATATCCTATGATCAAATATTTGGCATTTACCAAAATAAACCATATGCAAAACAAGTGGTGGGCTAGCGGTCTGAGAGGCGCAAATAGTATTTGGTTTTTTATATATATGACGTGGGTTGGATACCCAGAAAAAGTTTATTTAATTTTTGCCCTTATTTCTTTATTTAATTATTATGATTACTTATATCGATAAAGTCTAAACAAATATTTTTGGCAAATATTCCCGCTCTCCAAATACGAACACTGATTCTGGTCAGAATTCAATAGAAAAGGAGAAATTTTCCATGGTCACTTTCGTGAGATTAGAAAGAACTACTTACGGTATGAGTGTTATGTCGTTAGGTATTCCCGTTTACCAGATATGTCCAGTGATCCTGGCTAGAAATTCCCCTAAAAAGACCAAATTTCCATGGCCACTTTCGTGAGGTTAGAAATTGAATATGGAAAAAGTGAAAAGCAGTTCGATAATCCCTTTCTAAGACTACTTACGGTATGAGTGCTATATCGTAAGATATTAAGTTTTTGTGCATCAAATCTGGAAATGCCTATTTGCTACGATAGAGTGATCTCGTGGCAACGGAAAAAATGTTGGGGAGGGAAAATTAATGGAGGTCTGTCTTACATTTAAGCCAGTTAGGGGCGACTCCGGGGAAGTTTTGGACCTTACTGTCATAACAAAAATTATAAAAAATAAAAAAACTTATGGGGACCATCTTAAGGGTTGAAGATATGAGGTAGGTATGTGCAGAGAAAATGCGGAGATAGAAAATTATTGGGGGTCGGTCATACATTTGACTCTACTAACGGACTCCTTGGTCCAGCAAGAGCGGTGGGAACAAATTTTATAAAAAAAAATAATTTTTGTATAGGAGCCCCCTTAATGGGTGGGGATATGAGGTATGTGTGTTAGAAAAAAATGTTGGAGACGGAAAATAAATGGGGGGTCGATCATACATTTAACCCCTCTGGGGGACCCCGAGACATTTTTGAGGCTTTTTGTGTTTATTTTACCCCTTTTCCTTCACCTTTGACCACTTGCACTTGCACTTGCACCACTTGCATCCACCCTACCACCCCCATTTTCTCGTTTATTATTTTTTTCCCGAACCTCACAAAATAGGGGGTTCTGGCGTATCCAAATCAAACTCCTAAAATTCCCGTACAACACTGTCGCACTCCTAATGTTCAATCAAAAAATGCTTTAATAAAATAAAAAGTTATGTTTGAATTTAGTTTGGTTTCAAATGAGTAATAGTATGATGAAAATAGTGGTGTTCTCAGAATTTTGGGATTATTACAACTTTTTTCAGTAGACATTCTTTTTTTACCTGCAAATGAAGTGGATGTTTGTTAAACAACATTATTTTAAAAAGAATTGGAAAATTTAGAAACTCGAAAACGCAAAAATTGCGATTTGAATAAATTGCGGTTGCCAGAACATGGTCAATTGTGCGTTATACCAAAAATCAGATCCGACCCCTTTTCAAATTCAGGGTTGGTCTGTGTTATCTATATATATAAAAGAGAGTGGCGTGAGGTACTACGCTTATAACTCAAGAACGCATGGACCGATTTCGATGATTCGCACCAATTCGGATTGGTAGCCGGCCTGTACTGTAGAAGCGCCTGGATTGGGCTGTCTCAGTGTCAAGGTTAAAATACCACCATTGTCTTTACACACCATTACATTCTTTGCTTCATGGTGAAAGACCAGAATCACTTCATTTTCTATATAACACCCAGAAATATAACGGATGCTTTCAAATCTTCATTTGGAGCAGATATTATTGATGAACGCAGTTTCAATACAAGAAAGTGGGCGCAATGAAATCACCACCACAATGAATTTTTACCCGTACCGTTTAATGATTCCGAGAAACGGAGCGCCGATTTGGCGTATATTCTTATTTCCCATTTACGAACGCTATCAGATTGTTACTCATTTCGCATTCCTAATGTAATTCTTTTAGATAGTCTTATTTGGAGACAGTTTATGACGACATTTGGTACAGTACCCAAATATTTTAAATTTTTTTTTAATTTCTAATAGTTATTTCATTATAAGCCTCCTTCATCCTTTAGCAACCTAGGTCCTTTTTTCACGATTCAAAAAGTCTAATCAGTCCCATTGCCACCTGTTCCAAAAAACCAACTGCTGTGAATGCGTATTTATTTTTCAATGCATACTGTTAGGCTTATGATAAATTGACCTTCCAATGTTCGCTTAGTTTGTAACATTGATAGTTAATGGACAAGGCATGTTACGCCGAAAATTCATTTTTATATAGGCTTTTGGGAATGGATATTTGTTTTTTTTTGCCATATTTAATTGTTGCTGTTTAAAAAAAATCTCAAAAAAGGTTAATAAGGAATAATTAAATCCCGTTCGTTTTCATAAGTCAAAGAGAACAAGAAAATGTCTTGTATTTTAAAAGCATCATTGGTTTGTGGCATGTCGGATTTGATAGGCAAAAGTAAGTTTATCGCGTTATTTGTATACAGACACACACATTTTAAACGAATACATTCCTTACAACTCTTGAGTATATCTCCTACTGTGCAGACGTGTTTTTAATCGCTCGTATTATAACATTCATTCAATCTACACTACCGCTGGTTTTTGCCTTTATCCTGCATCAACTTATTTTACAAGTGTTCCGCTTTTGAGCTGTGCTTTAGTTGATTTGTGCTGTGTCGACGTTTGGCTATAAGTTGAAAAACTATATTTTCACAAAATCTATAGACATTAATGTTGTGTACAAAGTCTGAAGTGTACGAAAGAAGGCAAATGAAAGAACGTATAAAATACGCGATTATCAGCTGTCTTCGGTAAGCCAGTTTTGAAGAGCATCGGTGAGCTAATATAGTTGTTGTATTGGATAACCTGGAATGCTGAATTGGATATTCACCACTGCTAGCTTCTCACCACACTTTTACCATCCCAATTGGAAATTTTATCTTCAATATTTTTTAATAATAACTAACAACAATGAATTGCTCAAAAGTAAAATGGTAAAATCTTCAATGTTGAGTTTTATTCATTCTTTAAAAATACCCGCAAGGAATTTGATCAGCTTAATAATGATCTCATATCCCTCATGGAAAAGTTTTTCCAAATACAAGGAGTGCTTTGAGAATGCTACTTGCGTAGTACAGTTTCTTCAATCTCCGTCTGATTCACTTCGCAAAAGAAAGAAAATGTCTGATCTTGCTTCATCAATCCAAATCTTGGATAACCAAATTATTGAACCAGCTCAACATACGGCTCCTAATATTAATAAAAGTGAAGTTCCCGGAAATGTCGCTACTCGTTTACAAGTTGAAACAACTATTCCGCAAAATACTGCAATTGCTTCGTTAGACGTAACACCTTCTGGATCTATCAAATACTGATACTTCAATAGAAGATGTTGCTTCTTATGTTAAATCAAACTTGGATGAAGATATTGATATAAACGTTCTTAAATTTAAGTATACGTAAAAACATAGCAAGGCTTCTTTTAAAATCATCGTTCCAGAAGACGTATTCGATGCTGTTGTTAATCCTGAGCCATAATTCACGAATACAGAGATAATGGCCGATCTGATATAGCATATTTACCGTTGCGGTCAAGTGAGGTATCAAAAAACTTATATATATACCTACCGATAATTATGTACATTTAGTTTATCAAAACTTTAGAGGCTTAACTTGTAAATTGGCTAATTTATACATTGATAATTTCAATATTAATTATCATATTATTACCTTTACTGAAACCTGGCTTACGGACAACATTTTAAATTCCGAAATTCTATGTGGAAAATATCAGATATTCAGATGTGATCGTGTGGATAAAAGTAAAAAAACAGGCGGTGGGGTTCTAATTGCAGTCTCCATCGACTTTCCTGTCGAACAAATTATACTACCTTCCGTTGTTGGTATTGAATTTGTAGCAGTAAAAGTTTGACATAGAAGTTTGTCTTTATTCGTTTCATGTTCTTACATTCCTCCCGGTTCTGATGTTTCATTTTACACCAAACATGTTTCCGCAACTAAATTGGCTTTCCAAACTTCTACTTCACGACAATTAGAATGTTCTTGATGATTTTAACCTACCTGTAATCACATGGAATCAGTTATTCGACTCGAATGTTGTATTGCCTGTTGTTGCAAACAACTATGTTAACGAATGCGTTGAATCATTGTTAGATTATGTACTGACTCAAGTTAATAATGTTTATAACTTATTTGGTAAACTTTTAAATCTAATTTTTGTTAGCCAGCCGTCTAATCCGGTGACACACCCTGGAGATATTAACTTTTTTTCAACGACTTATTCTAATAAAATAGTTGATCAATCAAGTTTTTATCCTTACAACATTGTTGATTCTACATCAGTAAATGTTTTAAATATATTTTGGTCTTGGAAAATTTGAAGTCATTAAAGAGCACATTTAATCCTGGTCCTGATGGATTCCCACTAACATACTAAAATATTGTGCTGATTTTCTTTCGTATCATATCTGCTTAATTACTACATTTGTAAATGATGGGTTTAGAAACCGAATGCAAACGGATAATATCTCCTGAGAAAGTTAGATCTTATGGGCTTTAGTAACTCACTATTATCATGGTTACAATGTTACTTATGTGGTCGAATTCAAAAGGTAAAATTCAGAAATGTTATTTCAAGGGAAATTGCGGTGTCTTCCGGTGTACCACAAGAAAGTCATATTGTCGTTGTCTTATTTACACTACTTATTAATGAGCTTCCATGTGTAATTCGGCATTCTAATGTATGCTGATGATGTAAAAATATTTCGGTTCTTTAAAGATCCGTTACAATCTGATCTTGATTGTTTTTATGAATGGTGTACAGTAAATTTAATGGAACTAAATATTTCTAGGGTTAGACATTCTAGAACCAATTACTTCTTTGGTGATCACGAACTTGAGACTGTAGTTACCTTCCTGAACCTCGGAATCTTACTAGATAAACGTCTGAACTTTCGACTAGACAATGATAGTAAACAAAGCTTATAGTGCTCTAGGTTTTATGAAGCGCTGGAGTAAGGAGTTTTCTGATCCTTCCGTCACCAAGCAATTATATACCTCTTTGGTTCGCTGTATGCTTGAGTATGGGACCCATCTTATTCTATACATAGCAACGTTATTGAATCTGTGCAAAAACAATTCCTTTTATTTTGTCTACGTGGTCGTGGGTGGAACCCCTTCACACTGCCATTGTATGAATTTAGGCTTAATCTCATTAAGTTACCATCTTTGAAAAGTTGTTGTACTATGATGAACATTACTTTCCTTATGAATGTTATCCAGGACAACATCGATTCAGATTTTATCATGAATAGAATGTTTATAAATATTCCTACCAGACCTACTAGAAATTTTCATTTGATTCACGTTGAATACTTCCACACAAATTATGCTAGCAATGATCCTTTCCGTCGCTTGTGTGTTCAATTTAATAAATACTACCACATCGTCGAATTATCGGAAAATAAAAACTCTAAAAGAATGATAATAGCTGTGTTATTTTCGTTCCCTATATACGCTTAGCCATATAAACGAAAACGTACAGTGGTGGCCACGAGTTTAGCACACTTCATATGTGTTGTTTATAATACCAAATAATTTGTTCTGATAATGAACACTGCGCCAAATATTTGTTTTTTAGTGTTGCTTATGTGTGATCAGTAAGCCCCATAATTTGTTTCATATTCTTGTGTGCATTTTTCACGTACTCTCATGTATTTGCAAGTAATTCGCAATCTGGGCTGGACGCAAATTTAGCACATTTGATAAAAGTTGTTATTTTCTGTTTCCTTTTGCGTTTTAATTAATTAATTGGTATGTTTCGGCAATTTTTACTCAAATGGAAGTTATTATTTAACAAAATTTTTAATTAGACATTGCTAAAGGAAAATAGTGCATTGAGGCGCAGCGTCAGGTTATTATGCAATTGAACGACAGTGGAAGTACCGCTGGGTATTGCAAACATTATAAATTGATCCAGACAGATTGTGTGCTATATTCTAAGCCATATTGGCACTTATGGGAGCTTCAAAAATGTTCCAAAATGTCCTACGCCGACAAAAACAAGCAATAAATCAGATTATTTAATTTATAGAACCTGCGTAGCAGATCCATTTAAAAGCTCAACTGTGATTCAGAGAGATATTTCGGCAAAAATTGACATTAGCATTTCCTCAAGAGTCATAAGAAGAAGAACCAGTGAAAAAAATTTACTTGGATGCATTGCTCAACATAAGCCCAACGTATCAAAATATGGCTTACAGTGTCAAATTTAATCTGCTCAGGACCATTTAGAAAAATCCAAGATTTTTGGGAAAATATCGCATGTATTGGCGAATCGAACTTTTGTCGGTGCGGATCTAATAGAAAACAATAAGAATTGTGCCCTCCAAACATGCAGCACAACCCAAAGTACAAATCTGAGACGGTAAAGCTTGTTGGCGAAAATCTAATGGTGTGTACTGCGTTTTCTGGACACGGCGTTTTTCCGATACACAAAATCGATGCACTAATGGATCAGTATATTTACAAAAATCTATTTGGTGATACTATGATAACATATTCAGATAAAGACATGCCAATTAAGTGGCGTTTTATACACGACAACCTACCAAAACACACTTAACGCCAGTGAAGAGCTGTTTGGGGCTGAACCAAATAGATTTTTAAAAATGGTGCAGCACAGTCACCGGATCTCAATCCTATTGAGAATCTATGGAATGGACTTTAACAACATATTATAGCAATAAACCCCAAAAATTTGCCCGATTTATTGAATTAAACTCAAAATTCCTGATATGCTACTCCAATGGAATCTTCTATGTCTCTAGTGGAGAGTATGTCCAGAAGATGTACAGCTATTACTCAAAATAGCGATTATCCAACCAAATATTAAGTTTATAATAAAATGTATTGGTTAGTTCAGTTTTTTTCCGATTTGATTAAAGTTTTTTAAATTTGTGCTAAATTACTGTCCAATCACTTTTCGTATTATTTGTACTTTAAATTGCATAAAACTAAAATGCAGCATAAGAACCGAACAAAAACAACGTTAAATGGTCATCTTATCGTACGTAATATTTTAGAAAAAATACCGGTAAAAAACATAAAGTTGAAGTTGAAATATTTGCTTTATAAATTTACATGTGGTGACTGTGCTAAATTCGTGTCCACCACTGTATATTGATCATTCCATGTCAAACCGAACGCCTTTTTTACATCACCATTTCCGATTTCGTTGAAACTTTGTACGATAACTATACTTTATAAAATATTTGATTCGTAGAAGACGAAAAAAAAGATTTTTTTTTCCAAAAAAAAAGGAAAATTGAGAAGAACGTGCCGAGGTATAATCATTGAAAATGGTTTAGTGAGAAAACGCGTGGGAACAATTCAAAGAATGAAGGCTTATTTTAAAGGTATTGTTTTGTGTATTTCCATTGTGACAGTTTGTGAAATAAAAGTAAGCAAAAATTCAAGCAAAACAGAAAGATATCGTGTATATTTTGTTGCCGATTGTGAGGAAAAAATAAGCGTTGTAATCCAAGACAAGTCTGTGTTCAATTGGATTAGTCCTTACGTCTTAACTGGGAAGTGTATTTTTCACCCTACTCAAATATTCTAAATCATTCCAAAAGCGTAATTGGTATGTATGTGCAATTACAAAAATCATAACCATATACACATGATAAATTCTTCTTTAATAAAAAATCTGATGATAACAAAAAAAAGAATAAAATTATAGAACATATTTCAAAAATTTCATCGCGAAATTCTTACCTTTTCATCTCTGTGATATGTGACAAGACTATTATTAAAATAAAGCTATTTCATATTTATTACAATGAAAGATTGCTAACTTTAACGTATAAGATAAATTCCGATGGTTCCTTTAACAATACTTTATATATGCAGACATATTTCAACATTTGTACAATTAGTTTTTCTGGAATGCTAACATGCTTTCAACAAAAAACGTCATTGGATTTTACTGTTATGTTGAAAACGAGCTCTTACTGTTATGTTGAAAACGTAACTCTTTTAATTAAAAAGGGTGCATAATTTTATATTTTATGAAAGTGTTGCCAATCAGACTTTGCTAAGCGCCCATGCGTCCTTTTCTACCGTATATACGACACCTATATACGGGACGAAAAGAACACAACTAATATTGTATTTAAATACCTAATTATTAAGTAGTAACTAAGTGTAAATGAATACATTAGTTTTTTAGTCTGTAAAGATATTTGTATCTATAGACTTAATAATAATAAAAATAAAAAGAAAACTGCAAAATGATCAGTTGGCTTTGCTTTGTGTATAATGTATTTGGCGATGATCATATATATTATTTGTTCAAGCTAGCATCATGGAGCCGTGGTCGCGTTGGTAGAGCGGCCGGTTTCCCTAATGCTAGCTCCTTTGTGGTTGCTTTTTACGATTCATGGGTTCGACTCATCGGCCGATCTTCGTGCACAGAAATTGTTATTTTTAGTTATTTTATTTTAAAAAATATATCCCAGATGTTGAAAATGCCATTTTGTTTTTTAGCAAAAACAAAAGTTGTGCTGAATTGTGCTAGTTTTATGTCGCAAAAAGTTTTTTTCGAACAAATGAAAGTTGAAATGAAACAGCACAAAGCAACGACAAACAACATTAAAATATTAAGAAACAGTGTCGTATTTTACTCGAATTTTGTGAACATTTTACTTATTATTTTTTATTTAACTAATTACAAAAAAAATTGAAAAAATAAGGCAAACATTATCCTATTCTTCTTTGTTCCCGGCGTTCTTAATTTTGAAATTTTTATGTTATTTTGAATGATTTCTGTCAAAACCGACGACATCACTCTCTTAAATTTTATTTTTCACAGTTTAATGTAACGTAACTCGCTCAATTTTATTCAGTCATTTATGTTTTTTGGTATACGTAGGCTTTCTAATGTATATATCTTATTTTCTATTTTCTCTTTATCTAATATTTTAACATTAGTAAAGTCTGCTGCTTGGCACCTCTCTTTAATGTCGCCTTCGTTCGCTAAGCCTCACACACAGCATTCTTTTCATAGTTCAAACGTATACTTTGTTGCATTGTTCTGTGTTGTTACCTTTATATGTGATCTCGTAAACTACGTTCTCTTGCTTCAGTTTGTCTGTTGTTGTTCTTTTCCTCGTAGAGTCTTATTGGATTTGTTTGTTGTTGATGATTGTTTTTAGTATTTTGGTTTCTGTCAATTTTGGTATAAACGGTACACTGTAGAAAATTCTGTCTTCCTTTTGTTTTCTTCTGTTTTTTTTTTTTTTTAAATTGCGTGTGATTATCTGATTTATAATTTGTATAGGATAGTTGTTGTTTATAAGAATGTTTTTTTATTTTGTTAATGTTTTCGTTTTCGAATTTCTTATCACTTATATATAGTACTTTATTTAGTAGATTTGCCGCTGTGTTGATCTTCATTTTCTTTGGTTGGGTTGATAGATAATCAATCATGCGTCCTGAAGCTATAGTTTTTGTATACCAATTTGTTATAATGTTTCCATTTCCAATTTTCCCTTATTATTTCCATGTCTAGATATGGTATTCTATTGTTTTTCTTTCCACAGTAAATTGAAGTTCAGTATGGTATGAATTTCCTTAAAATCACGAATTTACAAATCCAAAAATTGTGCTGAATTGTGCTCGCCTAGCACAATTTTTCTTTCATATTCCAAAAAACGCCAACCTTTTGTAAAAATCCCAAAAATTCTAGAATTGCCATTTTGTTTGTTTGGTTTTTTTCGCAAAAACTGAAGTTGTGCTGGATTGTGCTATTCGCGTTGACATTTGTGCCATTTCAAGCTAAGCTCTATCTCAAACCGTTTTCGAGAAAATCACTAATTAATATTTTCGCGATTGGTGCAAATGTTGTAAAAATTATTGATTTTAATTTTGCTAATCCAAAAATTGTGCTGCGTTTTTGTTCTCGCATTACTTAAATTACAACTATCGGTTGTTTGTAAAAAAAATCTTTATATAAGCTTTAAAATTAAAAGTAGTTATTAGATACTTTTTCTATTATAAGCCATTATTAAAACAGTAAGATTTTCAGTAATTTTCGCTTAAATCGTAATTTTTCGATTTTGAGATTTTAATGCAAAAGTGTTTTATTACGCAAGTCCTATCTAAAGAGTGATTTTTTGAGGTTAGGATTTTCATGCATTAGTATTTGACAGATCACGTGGGATTTCAGACATGGTGTCAAAGAGAAAGATGCTCAGTATGCTTTGACATTTCATCATGAATCGTCTTACAAACGAACAACGCTTGCAAATTATTGAATTTTATTATCAAAATGCGTGCTCTGTTAAGAAAGTTCATTGCGCGCTTCCATTTTATGGTCAGTTTAATCGACCCACTGAAGCGGCTATTCGGGCTATTGTGACTAAATTTCGCACCAAATTTACATTGTTGGACATTAAACCACCAACACGCTTACGTAGAGTGCGAACTGAAGAAAATATCGCAGCTGTATCGGCCAGTGTTAATGATGACCACCAATTTTGGATTCGTCGCCGTTCGCACCAATTGGGTCTCTGTTACTCAAAAACGTGGAAATGCCAAAATTGGACTAAGCGGATGGACCACCTAAGACGCAGCCGCGGTCAACATTTAAATGAAATTATCTTCAAAAAGTAAATGTCATGGACCAATCTAACGTTTCAAATAAAGAACCGATGAGATTTTGCAAATTTTATGCGTTTTTTTTTTAAAAAAAGTTATCAAGCTCTTAAAAAATCACCCTTTATGTACATTCAAAGTTTTTTTAAAAGTATCTCTTTTAATTCTCTTTTCCTGTATATAAGGGTACAAATGTACATGAAAAGGAAAAGTTTTTTGGTTCTTTTGAAAATGTAGATCTTTCGAGATAACCCACCGGCGGAAATCATGACCTGGAAGGCTTTTTATCAGGCCTGCTTTAGAATCCAGGAGGCCTCTTTTAGGAATTACTCTTTTAAAACACCGAAGGAGAATGTGATTGTATACATTTGGAAGGGTTGATAAGGCCTTCTGACATGCCTGAATGTAGAAGGCCTCCAACGGATTATATATCATGGCTTTCGCACGCCTTATAAATGGGAAACATTACCATATAAGACCTTCCGCATGCCTAAAATTGGAAAGACCTTGTAAATTCCGCCGCTGGGAAACGGCTTGAGTACATACATAACGGCAAATAAGTTTGTATTGTATTGCATTTTATTTAATTTTTAATTCTATTTTTAGATTTTAAACTTACTTGTGCATTCTCTAACGCAGTTAAGGCTTGTCTTACCACAATCCTAATTCTATCATAGTGCATGCTCGCATACCAATCGTTGGGCATGTGGATGAGTGGGAAAAGAAGCACCACAAAGTTCATAGTCGCTCGCAGCGTTTGCTAAACTCGAGGTTCAAACCCTGCTTTGGGTTGGGCGCGGATTACTTTTTTCTATCCGTATTATTTTTTTTTTAATTTTTTAACGGGATAACTACTTTAGAAGAAGTCCGATGTCCGTGGTTCATCAATTTTAATAATTTTTCGTATAATATTTACATATCAAAATACATATATCAAATTAAATTGTAAATACCAATATCTCACAAAAACTTTCAATTAGGAAGATATCACTGGTCGATTTTCTCGAAAACGGTTTGAGATAGAGCTTAGCTTGAAACGGCACAATTGTCTACGCGACTAGCACAGTCCAGAACAACTTTTGTTTTTGCAAAAAAATAACAAGACAATCAAAATGACAATTCTAGAATTTTTGGGATTTTTTAAAAAATAGTTGGAATATGATAGAAAAATTGTGGTAGGCGAGCCCAAATTTTTTCTGGAGGATCCTAGCAAAACTTTTGTTGTCCAAAAAACTTAATATGAAAATTTCAGCGATTTTTGCTAAAGTTAAAATAGTTTGAAGCTAATTTTATATATAACATTCTTTAAGGACCACATTAAAAAAATGCTATATATACGCAATATATCACAGTGTAATTATGTATACTACTCTAAAAATATGAATTTAAGACAAACATCGCCAACGTAGAGTGATCAAAGTAATACAATTTTCGGGGTTGCGCGGTTTTTACTCTTTTGGATTTAGAATAGGAATTGACGGGCATATATTATATTCTTTATATTATATTCTTTATTATATTCTTTCACGCGTGATCGTGAGCAAAATCTATTTTAGTTTTAGTAAGGATAAAATCTTCGTGCGTGATTCTTTGTGAGCGTGCGTGAACGTGAGTCAAAAATCACTCACGCGCCCATCTCTAGTACAAACAACGGGATAAACTTAATTGTGCGTATCAAAGCAGTCATGCCACAGACCAATGATATTTTTAAAATACAAGACATATTCTTGTTCTCTTTGACTTATGGAAACGAATTATATACCAACAAGTAAAAACGACGATAAGTTCGGCCGGACCGAACTTTATATAACCTCCACCATGGATTGCATTCCACAGAGGCTGTCGATTTTCGTAGAAGTGCAGTAGTATTACAACAAAATATATAAAGGGTGGTTTTTTAAAAGCTATAGGAAAGTTTAAAAAAAAACACATAAAATTCAGAAAAAGGCATGAAATCTTTATTTGAATCGATAGTACGGTCCATATAATTTAATGTTTGAAGATTATTTCTTGCAAATGTTGACCTTGACTGCGCCTCAAATGGTCCATCCGCTTAGTCCAATTTTGGCATACGCAACATTTTCCTCGTTGTTGAGTAACAGAGGCCCAACGGCGACGAATCGATAATTGATGGTCATCGTTAACACTGGCCGATACAGCTGCGATATTTTCTTCAGTTCGCACTCTACGTAAGGGTGTTGGTGGTTTAATGTCCAACAATGTAAATTTGGTGCGACATTTAGCCACAATAGCCCGAATAGCCGCTTCAGTGGGTCGATTAAACTGACCATAAAATGGAAGCGCGCGATGAACTTTCTTAACAGAGCACGCATTTTGATAATAAAATACAATAATTTGCAAGCGTTGTTCGTTTGTAAGACGATTCATGGTTAAATTATAGACCAAACTGAAGATGTTTGACAGTGGAACAAAACACGAAACGTGCGTCAGCTGTTTAAACCAGTGTTGCCAAAAAGATAGTAGCTAAAAAATCGCCCTTTATATTTTAATATAACCAAAACAAATAAAAATATTGCAAACATAATTTTATAAATAAATATAATATTTTTATTATTTCAAACCACTCTTATAAGGCAAGCCTACCAATACGTTTACATATCGAAATAATGCTTCAAGTCAATTAAAAAAATATTCTTATTTCTAATTTCAAAAAGCTTGAATACCATAAATATTGGTAGATAGTGGGTACTACAGTTGGTTGTATATCCATTCTATTTTAAATCCAAAAGTACAAATTTTGAAACTCCATTATCCCACGTACATAGTGCAAAATAACCTAACTTCATGATTCAACCAATTTTTGCCGTAAAAGTACGAGTTTGGAAAATTTTTGTTATTTTGCGTGTCTATGCAGTCAAGGGAATGTCTGCACCGAATTCCATTATTCTAGCTGTTGCCATTTGGTTGGTACCATTTTTATCCCATTCTCCCATTTAACCCCCTTAAGAGTGCGACTTTCTAAAATCTCTTCATTGTACGTGTCTATTCAATTAGAGGGATGTGCACACCAAATTTCATCATTCTAGCTGTAGTTGTTTAGTTGGTACTATTTTTATCCCTCTGTACCAATTGTATCCCTTCAAAGTACGAATTTGGGAAAAACTTTTTATTTTTTGTCAGTCAGAGGAATTTCATGACACTAGCTACGGTCATTTGGTTGGTACTATTTTTATCCCCTTTTTCTATTTTAACCCCAAAAAGTACGAATTTCGAAAAATCTGTTTATTTTACGTGTCTACGCAATCAAAGCAAGAAGAATGTATACCCCGAATTTAATTATTCTAGGTGCTGCCGTTTGGTTGATACCATTTTTATCCCTCTGTTCCCACTTTACCCCTTAAACGTACGAATTTGGAGAAAATACTTTTATATTATGTATCTACTCAATCAGAGGAATGTACACACCAAATTTCGTTTTTCTAGCTGTTGTCGTTTAATATGTACCATTTTTATCGCTTTTTGCCCCACTTCTCCCCCTAGGAATAAAAATCACCTTATGGTGCACGTTTTTGTTATAGGGGTAATGCGCATGGGTATTTTTAGTCCTTGTTAGGGAACAATTTTTCCCTTTGGGCCGATATCGCCCAGTTTCAATCCCAACCGATCTACGACTATAACACGTATTGATGGGAAATTTGGACCTCTTAACTCCTTTCGTTTAGATGATAGCGTGCTTTCAACAGACGGACATAGAAAGATCGATTTTATGACGATTAATAATATATATACTTTATAGGGTCTCAGGTCGATATTTCAAGGTGTTACAAACGGAATCACAAAGTTAGGAAACCCCCAACCTGGTGGTGGAGGGTATAAAAACAAGAGGGAGCATGGGATAAGTCGAGATTTAATTATTCCTTATTAATCTTTTTGAGGATTGTTTTAAAACAGCAACAATTAAATATCGCAAAAAAACAAATATCCATTTCCAAAAGCCTATATAAAAATGAATTTTCGGTCAGAATTCAATAGAAAAGGAAAAATTTTCCATGGCCACTTTCGTGAGATTAGAAAGAACTACTTACGGTATGAGTGTTATATCGTTAGGTATTCCCGTTTACCAGATATGTCCAGTGATCCTGGCTAGAAATTCCCCTAAAAAAGACCAAATTTCCATGGCCACATTCGTGAGGTTAGAAATTGAATATGGAAAAAGTGAAAAACAGTTCGATAGTCCCTTTCTAAGAATACTTACGGTATGAGTGCTATATCGTAAGATATTAAGTTTTTGTGCATCAAATCTGGAAATGCCTATTTGCTACGATAGACTGATCCCGTGGCAACGGAAAAAATGTTGGGGAGGGAAAATTAATGGAGGTCTGTCTTACATTTAACCCAGTTAGGGGCGACTCCGGGGAAGTTTTGGACCTTACTGTCATAACAAAAATTATAAAAAATAAAAAAACTTATGGGGACCATCTTAAGGGTTGAAGATATGAGGTAGGTATGTGCAGAGAAAATGCGGAGATTGTAAATTATTGGGGGTCGGTCATACATTTGACTCTACTAACGGACTCCTTGGGCCAGCAAGAGCGGTGGGAACAAATTTTATAAGGGGTGGGGATATGAGGTATATGTGTTAGAAAAAAATGTTGGAGACGGAAAATAAATGGGGGGTCGATCATACATTTAACCCCTCTGGGAGACCCCGAGGCAGTTTTGAGGTTTTTTGTGTTTATTTTACCCCTTTTCCTTCACCTTTGACCCCGATGAGTGTCCACTTGCACCCACCCTACCACCCCCATTTTCTCGTTTATTATTTTTTTCCCGAACCTCACAAATAGAGGGTTCTGGCGTATCCAAATCAAACTCCTAAAATTCCCGTACAACACTGTCGCACTCCTAATGTTCAATCAAAAAATGCTTTAATAAAATAAAAAGTTATGTTTGAATTTAGTTTGGTTTCAAATGAGTAATAGTATGATGAAAATAGTGGTGTTCCCAGAATTTTGGGATTATTACAACTTTTTTCAGTAGACATTCTTTTTTTACCTGCAAATGAAGTGGATGTTTGTTAAACAACATTATTTTAAAAAGAAATGGAAAATTTAGAAACTCGAAACCGCAAAAATTGCGATTTGAATAAATTGCGGTTGCCAGAACATGGTCAATTGTGCGATATACCAAAAATCAGATCTGACCCCTTTTCAAATTCAGAGTTGGTCTGTGTTATCTGTATATATAAGAGAGTGGCGTGAGTTACTACGCTTATAACTCAAGAATTCGATGATTCGCACCAATTCGGATTGGTAGCCGGCCTGTACTGTAGATACGCCTGGATTGGGCTGTCTCAGTGTCAAGGTTAAAATACCACCATTGTCTTTACACACCATTACATTCTTTGCTTCATGGCGAAAGACCAGAATCACTTCATTTTCTATCGAACACTCAGAAATATAACGGATGCTTTCAAATGACTTCATTTGGAGCAGATATTATTGATGAACGCAGTTTCAATCCAAGAAGGTCGGCGCAATGAAATGACCAGCACAATGAATTTTTACCCGTACCGTTTAATGATTCCGAGAAACGGAGCGCCGATTTGGCGTATATTCTTATTTCCTATTTACGAACGCTATCAGACTGTTACTCATTTCGCAGTGCATCTGGAGAACGGTCAACGAGTTTATTTCACTGCAGCAAATGCTGCTCAACGTGCTCAAAACCCACCAGCGACAACATTGACCAGTTTCTTCTCGAAATTTTCAACGTCGAAAGCAAGACGATGTAGTTCCTGGTCATTGGGATTTGCGTTATACTGAAGCTCTTGTCCATATTTATACAGTTCATCCAAAGAATGATGAATGCTTTTACTTGCGACTCATCATTTGAGTCACTTCGAAATGTCCATGGTGTAGTGTTGCCAACATTTCGTGCTGCGTGTCAGGAGCTCAATTTGCTTGAAAACTATACATACTGGGATACGACAATCGTTGAAGCAACTGTTTCTGCATTCCCAAGTAAAATACGCATACTATTTAGGATCATTATTGCCACATCTTTCCCATCAAATCCACGTGAATTGTGGGACAAGTACAAGGATGATATGTCAGAAGACATTTTGCATCGAGTTCGTGTCCACTCAGAGATGAGAAGAGATGCACAACCAGGCTTTGGTTTTGATAGAAGGCATGTGTTACCTCATATGCAGCAGTTTGTTAGTCAGGTTAGGAATGCCATTGCCAGATCGTCGACCATACGACCCTTTGGAGCTAGAATTGCAGCGTGAACGTGAACACAATATCAATCAACCAAAATTATGCAAGGGAACGCGTTTAGCGGTCACAAAATTCATGAGCACTGTGATTCACGCCAGAATACTAAAATAACTGTTCAAAGGTGAGGAGTTCTCATTACGAATTAAGCGAATCCAATTTCCAATTCGCCTCGCATTCGCCATGACAATTAATAAATCACATTGAGTGTTTGTGGAATCAGTCTGGAGAATGAATGTTTTCAGACGGTCAACTGTACGTCGCATGTCCCCGTGTCGGAAAACCATCCGCTTTGATCGTTTTCGCTCCCGACAACAAACAAATATTGTTTATCACAGAGTGATTCAATTAAGGAAAATACAATTCAAAATCGACACGACCGTAAACCTTCCAGCAAATATTAAAAAAAGAATCAATTGCAATGGATAATTGACCACAGATATTCTGCAATTTGAAATGAGGTAGGACAACGCCTGTGAGATGAATGAATCCACTATAACGAATAACACTGACGTTCTCTTAATTATGCATAAAGTTGTCATCATTTAATATTTTATATACTTTTCACATTTTTTTAAATAAATGTGAATTACCTGCACCGACAAATAAATAAAATAAATAAAATTTGAAGGCAAAACAACGTTTGCCGGGTCGGCTAGTCTATTTATAAAAGAGAGTGGCGTTAGTTACTACGCTTATATCTCAAGAACGCATCGACCGATTCGCACCAATTCGGATTGGTCGCCGGCCAAACAAGAAGAATACCTCCCAAAATATCACCGATTTGTATGGAGTGAGTTTACGACGTCATCTTCATGTTAGATGACGTTTATGTTTGAAGTTCACTGCAGAATCGCCTGGATTGTGCTGTCTCAGTGGCAAGGTTAAATTACCACTAAAGCCATTGCATTATTTGCTTCATGGTGAAAGATCAGAATCACTTCATCTACTATCGAACACTCAGAAATACTTTCAAATGACTTCATTTGGAGCAGATATTATTGACAAACGCGGATTCAACCCGACACTCAAAGTAATACATTAACCCTTTCGGTACGAATGGTACACATATGTACCACCAATTTTAAACATCTCTAAACATTTTAATGATCATGCTCTTTGTTTTCCAAATGTACCATTTTGTCTTTGCAATGATTCTCTTTGTTAATAAACGGTACATTTTAGAATACCATTGCAATTACGTTGTCAGTTTATGGATTTTGTTGACAAAGGCGAACGTTCACCTCATTACTTGAGCGTTTTTTCCATATTTTGCAATATATGGAGCTGTATAACAAATTAAAATAACAAATTTCGTCTAATTAAATTTCGTTTAATTTTTGGTTTTGAGCTGGTAAGAATATTTTACATTTTATTTTTATACAAATTGGTCGGGGTGGTTCAGATATGTACCACCAGTCCTGACAGGTGGTACACATGTGTACCACTTGGTACTAAAAAAACGTTTACTGATTTTTCGCAGGTTGAAGTAAAAAAAATGAATCCTGAAGATATTCGGATGTTGTTGGAGGATGAAGCTGAAAGTGACAGTTTGGGAGACTTTTCTGCTTCAAGCAGTGACAATTATGTGCCAAGGACGTTTTTATAGGACGGTTGGTATACATTTGTACCATTTAAAAAGACGGATGGTACAATGGTTTACCAGCCCCCCCTGACTCCCCCCACTGTAACACCACCGTATTTTCTTAAAAGACTAATTCTGTGATATACGTATAATATATTGAATACATAAATTACTATGTATCATTGTAATTCGAAAGCCGTACCGAAAAGGTTAATTCTTCCTTTTCATACTCAAAAATCATTGAACCCACATATCCAAGGCGAAATTCTGCATCGTATTGATAATTGCTACAGCATGGGCAATTCGGAAAGTCAACTCGATCAGCGCTAACCATTCAATATGGCAATGAAAAGAGGAATTCTTAGAGACCCTGCAGCAGCTACTTCATGAACATCATTCATAGGTTTCGGTTATTCAAAACTGCGTTGAATCACATGCCAAGTGATGACTATAAACTCTGGATCAGAGCGGATAAACAACCTACTGGAACACACTTGCTTGAGTGAAAGGGGAATTTTAGCGGCAAAGAACAAGGATGTGGGTAACTTGGATTGTTACCGCACAATTTACAATTGAATGTTGGTTCAGTTGTCATCATGCTTAGCATTCTCAGTCAATCAAACTTATGCAAACGGAAACGCGTTTAGCGGTCACAAAACTCATGAGCGTCGTAAATCACATTACGAAATAATACTAAAAGGAAAGTTCAAAGGTGAGGAAGTTCTCATTCCGAGAATGCCAATGATCCCAACCGATATGCCATTTGAATTAAGCGAATCAAATTTCCAATTCGTCTCGCATTCAATCAATAACTCACAAGGCCAATCACAAGGAATGTTTGTAGCCTCATCTAGAGAATGAATGTTTTTGCTCGATAAACTGTATGTCGAATATTCCCATCCGCTTTGATCGTTTTCGCAACTGACAACAAAACGAAAAACATTGTTTATCAGAGAGTAGTCTAATGAGGGGAAATACAATTAAAAATCAACATGACCGTAACCCACCCAGCAAATATTTCAAAACAAATAATAATTTGCAGTGGGCCACAGATTTTCTGCAATTTGAAATGACGTAGGGCAACTGTGAAACGAAGTTCCCCGGGTCCACTAAAGGTGATTTTTTAGCTATTATCTTTTTGGCAACACTGGTTTAAACAGCTTTGTTGCACTGTCAAACATCTTCAGTTTTGTCTATAATTTAACCATGAGTCGTCTTACAAACGAACAACGCTTGCAAATTATTGAATTTTATTATCAAAATGTGTGTTCTGTTTAATCGACCCACTGAAGCAGCTATTCGGGCTATTGTGACTAAATTTCTCACCAAATTTACATTGGTTGGACATTAAACCACCAACACGCTTACGTAGAGTGCGAACTGAAGAAAATATCGCAGCTCTATCGGCCAGTGTTAATGATGACCATCAATTATCGATTCGTCGCCGTTCGCAGCAATTGTGCCTCTGTTACTCAAAAAACGTGGAAATCGCCAAAATTGGACTAAGCGGATGGACCATTTGAGGCGCAGTCAAGGTCAACATTTGCATGAAATAATCTTCAAACATTATATGGACCGTACTATCGATTGAAATAACGATTTCATGCATTTTTCTGAATTTTATGTGTTTTTTTTGAAAAACTTTCCTAGCTTTTAAAAAATCACCCTTTATAATGAATAACACTAACATTCTCTTAATTAAGTATATACTCATGTAATAGTTCATATACTATTCACATTTTTATGTTTTTTTTTTTTTCAAATAAATGTACCCGTAACAATAAAGCATTAAATGTCTAAGTAGTCAATACTTTTCTAGGCAGAACGAAGTCTGCCGACCCAGCAATTTAAATATAAATAAAATTTGAAGGCAAAACAACGTTTGCCGGGTCAGCTAGTTTTTTATAGTTTCAAAATAATAATATCTGCTTATTATTACGGGCGTGCCAGAATTGAAAAATCTGAGAAATTATTTATTTGGTCCGTAATTGACTGGAGTTATTGGAGTTTTCACAAAAAGTATTTTTTCTTTTAAATCGCTACAGCAAGTGTGGAGAGGTATAATTACAAAGATTAAGATGACCCTAAGAGTATGTGCAATAAAAATGACAGAAAAGTGAAAACTACAACAATTTTAAAAACACAAACTCATTATTGGCAAAAATATAGCAATATTTTTTCTTATGCGTTTTGTCTTATTTGGGAACATGGTTCCAAATAGACCACTACGTAGAAGCCCGTCGTCATAGGTGAAGATGCTGTATCCACCGATTTCTTCAGTTTTTGCCGAAAAGTCGATTTCTATAGGTATAATTTCTCAAAAAAGTATGACTTTTCCTGTCCCCAAAAAGGACTCTGTACATATATATATATTTTTTCACTGAACCAACACTCTTATAAGTGTCCGCCATCTAACGTTTTTTTTTTTCAACTATTCAACCGTTGGACTATTATTTGTGGGGTGCCCTCAAAGATAAGTGTTACGCCGACCAAGCCACAGACAATTGACGCTTTAAAGGACAATATTCGTGAAGCCATTGGTGAAATACAGCTGCACACAATCGATAATGTGCTTAAAAATTGGAACGATCGTGTAGGCTACTGCATGACCAGCCCGAGGCAGCCATTTGAATGAAATTATTTTCCATTATTAACCGGAAGGATTGTACTTTCAAATAAAAATTAAATTTGAGAAAATATTTCAGTAGTTTTTTTAGCATTTTCAAAAAAGTTATTTGGCGGACCCATCGATAATGTGCTTAAAAATTGGACCGATCGTGTAGGCTACTGCATGGCCCAGCCGAGGCAGCAAATGAAATTATTTTCCATTATAACCGGAAGGATTGTACTTTCAATTAAAAAAAAAAAAGAAATTTGAGAAAATATTCTGTAGTTTTTTATAGCATTTTCAAAAAATGGACCCTATATAGGATCCGCCATCTAACGTTTTTTTTCAACTATTCAACCGTTGGACTATTATTTGTGGGGTGCACGAGGCAGCC
This sequence comes from Polietes domitor, assembly GCA_947397865.1. Lineage (NCBI taxonomy): Eukaryota > Metazoa > Arthropoda > Insecta > Diptera > Muscidae > Polietes > Polietes domitor. Next base: position 89,221,416 of record OX377618.1, on the reverse strand, counting down.
ATTTGAATGAAATTAATTTCCATTATTAACCGGAAGGATA